>QCXZ01000137.1:73172311-73639037 GCA_025024175.1 Rhyzopertha dominica
CCTTTTAGAGACGTGCCATAAATTGAAATAAATTAAGCTAAAACTTGTGGAACCAAATAGGAAACAAAATCTGATTCCTTTCCTTCGGTTCCCGCTTTTTTGGTTTTATTGAAGCATGCAAGCATGCGATAACTAATTTGTATAAATAACTTTTCAGATAAGCTATTTGTGTTTAGAAAAAATATTATTGCAGGAGAACTGTTTGAGTTGCTACGGATAGCTATACAATTGTGAATGAATTTGTTTAAGTTAGTGCTTGTTATGTGTTTGGTAATTTAGTCGAGTTCTGTTACTCATGGGTATCGCTAGTTTTTTTTTTATCCCAACGCGGATAATCCTCACTAAGTATGAAAAACCCGCTACTAATCGATACCTACTGTATTGTTATTGATTGCAAATGGAAGAAAACTAGCTGTGTATTAGGTATTAGATGACAAATAGTATACCTTGATTATTTAGTCAGATAGTGCAAGGTGATATTTTCAAAATAGCTTCCTCATTAAAAAAATAAACTATAATCATTTGAAACCTTGATTTTAAAAGGGATCTTACTATAGAAATAGTTTTACTATTTTTTCACTTATTTGCGGAGTAGTAGATCAATAGGCACGTATGAAGCAAGTTTCTAGATAAATAAATAATTTGGCCTCTTAGCAAATGCAATTATTTGGCGCTACAATAAAAATTAGCCCTAACTAGAGCGCATCAGTAATTAACTCTGCAAAAAGATGTGACACCTATACAGGACGCACAAAATACTTAGAACAACCTTTTTCTTACATTTATTATCGAATAGCGTCCCACCCCGGCTTCGCACTGTTAGCAGAGCATATTATTATACTTACAACAAATATACCTTTCAGTCGTCACCTCCATTCGCTCCAAAAGTCTGTTATAGTAGTAAGAGGATGATCGCATCATTGGTGTGAGAAATGCGCTTGAATTCATTTTCGCGAGCGTTTTTTCTTGCGATAACTTCCAAGATATTCATTTTAATAATGTGCATGAAATCCTTAAGGTAACTAACGTTTTAAGTTGATAAGGATTAATACTGTATCCTTCTAAATAGGTTTCCAATGAACGCATTGTACGTGACCATCTTATTAAAAAATAAAATGGGTAGGAGTTATCTTTAAAAGATTGGACCTTTTTGTAGATATATATAAGAGGAATATCCCGCCATGCATGCATTGTTGTGTTATATTTCAAGGGCATTAGGCAGCGTTTCTGATGAAAACTCCCAGGCGGCTTCATTTTTCCACTTCCAGCAGTTATCGTTATATCTCATCCAATTCACATAAAACCTTAACAACTATATTCAGTAGTTTTTGAGTTTATCGCGAACAGACAGACAGTTTTTAATATGTAGTGGTCACTTATCATTACAATATATTTGTCATTTGACAAGAAGAATGTAAAAAACCCCAAAAATCCATGACCTTACAAAAGATTCTCAAAATATACACCACATCTTTTTCATGCATTAGATAGTACACATGGTTATTGATTTTTGTCACTCGAGTAGCGCACATTATGCTTGTTACACCACCACCCATCCCTAAAACAAATCTTCTCTATTAGATTTGGTAAGCCTATAATGTTCTCCGTCGTAATTTTGCAGAATTGAAGCCTTCTATCGAAATTACTGGAGTCCTAGAGAGCTTTCGTCTTATAAGGAGTGGACTCTGTACAGCTTTGTAATTTTCCTCACAGATTAATATGTCCAGTGTCTGTGGAAACCCTTCGCAAGGAATATACCGCTAAATGACCAAATACCTCAAGCTAGGCCATGCTATCAACTATCTTATTTACTTCTCTTTTTTATATTTAATATAGAGCGGTGTCGTGGAATTTCCGCACGGGATCAAGAATGCACCTAGCAACCTAGCGTATACATTTTTATATAGGTACAGTTTGTTAAACGTCTTGAAAATAAAAATTACTTCGGCAATTTCAGAGTGAATGTCACTGGTACGTCCTGATTTAAAAAACTGACGCGATTTTAATAAATATGTAATAAAGTAATTTGGCAACTTGCTCAGGTGAACATTTTTTTAAAGTATTTTTCAAATTTTTAAGAATATTTTATTGTAACTCAAAATAATTTTACAATATTTTATTAGTCAATTCGCTTTATTAGCAAGTGAATGAAAAATGGTGAAAGCAATCACATGGCGAGACTCCTTCAAGTCCTTCGATTTAAAATTGACAATGGTGTGTCTGTCACGCTTAAAAAACCGTATTAATGAAAAACTAACGTAAAAAATTATGTAGGTCAACCTTACCTATTTGTAGACATTTTTTTAAAGTTTTTCTGTCATAAGCACCCTGTCAGATTAGAAAACTTTTTAATATATATATACTCATTACCTGTTCTGTATTCTACCACAGGTGTTAAATGTCATTAAAGGCCTTAAGAAATTCGTTTCTTCGTGTAAAGGATGTCTTAATACACTCGTAAGTCTCCCAGCGTTAAAGTTTTATGTTAACTGTCCAAGTCAATTTGTTAGGTGTGTCTACAGGTGAACGTGAAATGTTTGCAGTGTTTACGGGATATACAAAATTCATTCGGGTTGGAAATGTTTTACCTTCGTAATACTGATGGCGCGCCAGTGATAAATATTTTAACAAATTGGAACGCATTTTGTTACTGACAAATAGGGTATAAATTTTCTGCTTTCGGTTCCCCTGGAAATAGTTTTGATCCCCGATATACCTGCAAAATACAGGCGCTCGCACACCACTAATATGCATTTCATTTACTGGTGGTAATTCATTAGAAGAGGTATGCTGAAATATATCTTCATCGTGATCTATTATACCTCTTATTTACTATCTAGGTAGCAGATGAGTCCACATAAAAGATCTACACTACTTTCCTGAGAAAATTATTCTCTAAGTCTTGTTCCACAACAATGTTACAGACGACAGAAGATTTATACGTATTTTCTATATAAAAATCGCTTGATCCGAAATATCGAGATATTCTCTCTGCGTCAAAGAATTATGGCATGCTGTTTACGTGAAATTCGTGTTGCACGCCAATAAGAGGATAACAGGGTCCTCAGCGTTGGCAGATTTTCAGATAAGGATGGCCGCTATCGCACCCTTGGAGATTTCCTGCGTGAAATATAAAAACGGGGCAAATGCCGACTGGCAATTAGTTTGGCTTTATTGTACAACCACGCAGATTAAATCAGTGGTAGCGGGTGCAAGTTCATTTCGAATGATGTCAGAGCGAAGGTTCGCCGTGTACATAAATACATATTCAGTGTTCATTATGCGGATGGCGTTAGACCATCAACTCTTGGCGTTTTACATTTTAATACAATGCTCTTTCACTGTCGCGCGTTGTGGGGTAGCATGATTCATGCAGTCCCTTCATGCTGGTAAAGCTTTAGTGGCTGGTTATGTGCCGGTTTGAATACTTTGCTTACTGTTACGCATCTTCTTTTATTGTGCTAGAATTAGGCCAGAGCTGGTTGGTACTAAAACCTTCTTCCAGTGGCGGCTCGTGAACTTTCAAGTAGGGTAGACGACACCTTATACTCGTATATAGTATAAGCAATTATAATTATTATCTTCGATCTTGGAATATGAGTATTTTAATGGTCATGCCATTCAGTTTTTTCTATTCCTGTACCACCGCACATTTATTCGTTTTCTGCTCTAAGCGACCTTAAATTTCTTCAAATCGAATGATAAACAAAAAATTTAGCAAAACTCAAACTATAATAAGCGCAAAAATGCTAAAAAAGTAAACGAAACTTGTGAAACAGTACTTAATTTAAATAATAGATCACCTAATCTTATCCGTGTTGTAACTGTTCAGAGCACATTGAAAGTTTATATAACATATTACTATGTCACGTCTTCCTATTGCATGATTATTAAGATGTTTCGTTTTGAATAAGACGACAATATTTTTTAAAATCTTACACTTGCAAGTTGCTGCCATCTACCGGTGTATTTAAAACCTCTGTCGCCCTCTTTCGCAAGGCGAATAGCCCGAGTCCATACAAAGTTTGTCGTAGGCGACCGATCATTCCGCCTGAGACGCATCTATATGCGCGAAGATTTTACTACGTTAACTGTCAACTACGGCCGTTAACGGTGCAGATTCTGAAGGACGTGAACACAAATACAAATGAATTTCAGTTGGTCAGGTCAGGTCAGGTTCGCCGTAATAACGCGGTTCGTAATTTTTGAGCGGTATGGGTAAACTTGAGATGAAATATTAAATAAACACTAGTATAAAAATAAATTGCATTAAAAAATTATAAATTTCTAGCTAATTATTATTTATTTTTTATGGCACTGTTGATTGAAATTGCAAGGTAGGCGGTGCCTACTTTACCTACCCCGTGGAGCCGCCACTGCCTTCTTCATAGGCTGTGTTGTAGTATTAATTTGCTATATATAGTGCTTGCACCGCTTAATTGATATAGCGGAATTGTATCTGCAGTAAAAAGATGCAATGTACTAGAGAATAGAACAGATTGCCTGGGAATAGGAGCAGTAAATGCAGAACGCCAAGAGGTGTTTAATACTTGCAAATTATATCTTTGTGTAATCGGTCACTTGCAGCAACGCATTTGAGAAATGCTTTGTCAGCTTGAACCTTGAATCAGTAGTTCGATATCTTCGGGGCGTCTACAGTTAGTACCTAGATTGTTCCACCCTTCACGCATACCCTACAGAACGTAATTTTAAAATAGTATATACTTGATCTAAAGCCAGCTTAGCTTCAGACTCAGTTGTTGGGAGGAACAGAATTCCTCAAGAAATCCTCCACAATCCATTAGGGAGCGTACCCGGGAGCATGCCGACTGACAGACGTAGGGCATCAGTTGAAACAAAACTCATTTCCTAAGTAATCTTAGCCTATAAACTATTATCGCTTTGCTTTTGTTTGAAATTCCCGTCTCACTTATTTTTGTACCCTAGCTTTCCATAGTATCGTATTAGGCATGTCGTTATTGATATCCAGCAAGTGTCCTGTACCATTTTATCTAGATCTCGACTCCTGAGCGTCGGATTGACCTCGGGTTTTGGGTAGGTCTGCAAGCGTGACCGTACAAAATTCGCAACATCAATGAATACGGCATTTGAACATTTTTAGGCACTTCATTTTGATAACTTATATTTTGGATGTCATATGCGGTACTGACTTCAGGATAATTATTTTGCCTTTTATCTAGCATAAATTTTGTACACAGTATGAAAAATTTTAACATAACTTTTAAATTACTAATGGGTTTGCATTTTTTTAATTAGCTGAAAAATTCTTGAGTTGGTTGTTTATGATTTTGTAAAGGCATCCCATAGATAATTTTGATTTACAGATTCCCAATTTTGATTAATATTCCTACAAAAAAGTCTCAATGGGACTGTCTAACGGCGAGGAAGAAGTCTCAATTCCCGATGTACAATGAGTTTACTTTTCTTAAAAAACCCTTCCTATGAAACACCTAGCCTACACTAAGCCACTTTTTTGTGACTTTTTAAACAATTATGCTGTAGCCAAACATTTTTTCCTAGGGCCCCTGTCTTGTTTGTGTGCCATACTAATCGGGAGTTCGCAAATAACTGGCGCCAGCTTTGCGAGACTGGGTAATCCTGAGGTTAATCCTTTGAAATTTTTTGTTCCAATATGCTATGATTTTACCTTTCTATGTATCAGTTATATCAGATCCCTTCCAAGGGGCATTTTTGAAACAATTGATACAATAATGATATTCAATAATAACAAATGTTTAAACATTACAATTGCAGTTACATAAAACATTTGTGTTTTAAATGACGCCTTAGCTATGCACCATACAAATTTTAAAGATTATGTAATTAAATTAGTAATATTATTAATACATTAATTTAAAAAGTTCTTATTCTTTTTCCTACTGTAACTTATGTCCGTTTGCATTTAGCTAAGAAAAACTGATAACGTGTTGTTCTGCTATGGTCAAACATATATCGTTTAATTTATGTTCCCAGTAACAAGTTTTGAAGCGCATCAATAATGCTTTCTGTCCTCCCACTTTTTTAAGCGGTGTAATATTTGTTGTTTTTTAGAAAGCATTGTATATTGTCATCTTAGTTGTAATCTGTGATGGTGGATTTGTAATTAAATTGCTTATTTTTCTTCTGTATCGCTAACCAGTTGTTTTGTCTGAGTTCTCTTGCGTTTGTCTGCGTATGGTATAACATAATTCTTATTTCAGTAGTTCCCAATTCCTGGCTAATTTATTTTCTCAAATAGTGTCTTGTTTATTATTAAAGCATGTTTGATTTGTATGACTTTCGTCTAACGACATATTTCGTTTCGTGGACTATACCAACGCAGTAAAGGGAAACGAGATTGATAAAAATATGCTTATTATTGAAGCAAGTTATTAAAAAAGGCTTAAAGATGGTGCTAGATGGAAACAATATAACGTTCACAAAACCGAAAATCCATAAAAAAAGAAATAAATGCTTTCCTGTCTTACAAAATTGAGAAGTATTTATTGTACTTTATGCAATCGACCCTTTAGTACGGCTTATTGATTTTACTCGGTTTCCCATGGGAGAAGTATTGTGACAAAAATTTATGGAAATAAGTTAATTCTACAGCTATCTCTGTGGATCTCTTATATCATTAGTCTTCATTTAGCTTTCCCAAGAGCCGTGATTGATCAGGTTCGTTGGGAATACTTATAGGAGTTAGCTTCGTTGGTTGATAAAGGTAGTTCTTAGTAATCATATTAGAGCAAAATAAAGTTGCCGTTCGATACTTCGAAGACATGAATTAATGTATTATACAGGTTACTATTCGATTTTTGTATGTTTGTTGTATGTTTTAGAAATACAAAACTGTTCCTTATTTTAGCATTCTCTTGGTTTAGAAACTTTTGAATAATAATCTTTTTTATGTCAGTATAACTTACAGAAAAGGCTTCTTCTCCTTTTATATTACTTACTATTAAGGAGTATTCTAGTGCGCACGTGTAATTTTCTGTAGCAGCTACACTATACGGGGTTTTTCAATAAGGTGGTGTAAAACTTGAGAAAGTTGTTGTGGAAACTGAGGCTTCAATTAAAAATATGCCATTTTGGCACTGGAGTAATGTTTTTCCACGTCGATATTTAGTTAATTCTTATTAAGGATAAGGCAAAAATAATAAATTTATAACAATGATTCAACATGGCAATCCCTAACCTCGTTACATAAATTTGCACGTCGAATTAAGGAATCGCGCTCCGGTGGCAAAATGTGCGGATTTTCTGCACCACAACTTGTGCGGTTCTAGCTATAGGTAGGGTTGCCAGTATCTAACGAAAGCATTGGTATCGTAAGATACGTTTTTTTTACGCATCGATACTACTGGATGCTTCAGTGAAAAGTACCAGGTACTTCTAAAGAATGGGTTCATTGAGTATTACTGGAAAAACTGCATTTGAAAACTAAAAACTTTATTTCATCAAACCTATAAAATTGTAAAAATGGGTTACTTCCATAAGTACGTTTTATTGCTGTGACTGGAGGAGTCTGACTATTTCTAGCTGCAATTAATGACAATGAATAGGTAGAATTTTGTATTGGTTGACTTTGAGGACACAAATCAAAGGGGCTAAAACGAGAGTGGCTTCTATTTTATCGTCCAAGAAGATGTTGGTTTAGGTGGCCATGCATGCAGTGTGCACATTGTCATGTAGGAACCACATTCTATTATCTTGTCTCGCAAAAGAATTTTGGTAGGTACTATCGTATAACCGTAGGTGAAAGCAGATATGGACCAACTAAGAAATCGTCAGCTGTACTCCACACGCTAAAAGCAAATTCTTCCTAGTTTGGTTTGACCCGTGGGGCGTAAGGATTGTGATAGTCCCACATGAGGCTGCCTCATAAGTACGTGGTAAAACCGACATCATCGGTAAAAAAAATCGTTGAAATGAATTCCGGTTCTGCAAGACATTTCAAAAACTATGTGCAAAATTGCGTTCGCGGTTGATAGCTCTGTGGACCGAAAGCTTACATGCTTCTTTTAGACGAAAGGGGTGCAAAAGCTGCTTCTGATGTACTCGCTTCACTGATAAATCGGCAGTTTCTTTGCTTGCTTGTTTTCAAACAAAGATTACCCGGATTATAAATCCACTTCTAGGTTATAACATTCATTGTGGCTCTGGTATCCTTTGGGTACAAAGCAAATAAATTTATCTACATAAATAGATTTTGCCGGCCTGGTGCTAGGTAAGTTAATTACCATGATTATCTGTGTGACTTAAGTACCTTTTGTAATTAATCATTAATTCTAGAAGTTCAGTCAGTTTTCAACAAAAAAAGGATGTTCTTCAGTTCTCTATAAAACCTGTTCCTCGAATACTGCTGTTCGTGGATGTCTGCTTTCTCCATCTGGTTCAGCTTTTCTTTTTTCTCTTAACCGACGGAGAGATGAAAATGTTTTTCACCAAAGGAAATCGGCTTCTTTAGTTTTACATTCTACTAAGATGCATGACTGCATACCCTTTAAACGTGAATGTGTCCATTTCAATAATTTAGAAGCCAAATTTTGTCGCAAACAAAACGTTTTTTGAAATGAACATTATTTAATAAGTGCACAAGTATAGTTCATGCCGGTGGTCCTATATTTATTTATATATGAACTGCTTTATAAAGTACTGTTGTAGAGGTTGTTTTGTATATACAAAATTCTAAATTACTTAAAATACTGAATGCAAAATTATAACATAATGCTTTGCCATACTTTTACAATATCATTTATGTTGAATATGTTGCGGCAAATATTAGAACATGGCAACTTAAACGCACATGTTTCTACTCCCGCCCGTCTGCTTTCATACTCACTAAAACTCTGCGAAAGCGGTTTATGGTGTCGGTATTTGTCAGCAAAGTATGTTTCGCCGGCAGCAAACTTCATTTGGGGTCGCGCCCGGGAGGATTACGTTGTATTAACACTGCCACAGCATGTAACCATGTGATACATTGACCAATAAAAAAAAAACTTTTCTTATGAATTAGGTGAGTTTTTAAGTCCGCAACGTGTCGTATAATCCTCCGACAGATAAGCAAGTGGTGGTTGTTATTTTAAGGAATAATATTTTGTGTTTAATCGAATTTATCAGGCAGGATGTTTGACAAACATAAGCGGGTGAAAATAATTACAGGATTGAAATATTGCACAAGTTGACGAGAGCTCTGCAAATACCTATTGGTAGTACACTATACAAAACAGCACCAGACGTGTTTATTTAAGTTGTAATAGAAATTACTCTAAAACAATCTGCACCAGAATAAACCTACCCTCGCCAAGCGTAAATATTAGCATATCTGTCCGTTCTATGGAAATTTAATATGGCAGTGATTGCAATTTGGATTTAGGCATTTCGTAATTTTGTCAGTCTAAGGATGGTTATTTACTCTAGTGACGCTTGCGTGTGCAAAAATTGTTCGGAGCTTTTTTAAGTCTGTTCAAATTTTGCTTCTCTTTTACTGTAAAAAAGCCATTACAGACGCTAAGAATTGTTGTATTTGGGTTCTGTTTAGACTATCATATTATGGGGCTTGCTGAAAACTGAAAAGAAAAGGGTTCTGTKAMGAGCGCTTTGCAACAATCCAGGTTATTTTTGTTTTGAAGGCCAATATTTACTATGCTCTGGCTATTCAGCTTGCGCTGAATTGTTCATCTTAAAGATTATATATGTTTATTAATCTAGACTACCTTTGCTACTCCAATAAGGCTTATTGTGTCAGAAATAATTTGATAATAGGTAGACAAGTTGTAATAATTCTTTAGTATAATACGACTTTCTTATTAATATACGCAAGCCATGTTATATCCTTGCTTGTCTTAGGCTCCTTTGATTCCCATAAAGTCTTTGATTTTGCACTTTAAAACTTTATTTTGTTAAGTGTTTTTTTTTGGTGTCATGCCGGCTATTTGGTGTTGCGACAAATTTGACTTAATTGTTTCTTATCTATTAATCCTTTAAGCAATGCATGTTATGCAATATTCTTTAAAAACATTTCTCTTATATTTTTTTCAGCGTAAGTATGACTTAATATACCAGTTTTCCTGTTTATGAAGCCTCTCTGATAATTACTATATTTCCACTTCTTCATTCTTGTAATCTCATACTTTAGCTCTAGCTAGCCAATATCTTGTACGTTATAGTTAGTAATGATACTTGCCAGTGATTACTTGTTTACAGCGTGGAATGTTTTTTTTTTAAATTAAATATGAGACATACTATAGCTGCTTTTAATTTTTTGTAGTAAGATTATTGTATTATTATTATCGTATCTGTTTTTTCTCCATTTGCGATTGACTAWAGTTTTTTGTTTCWTTATCATCATCCCTTATGTCTTCTAGTGTATATTCCAATATTTGTAAAACTGATTTCCTGCATATTTCTTATTCCTACTTTCTTTTTACATCATTGCCAGTTTTATATACTACTAAAATAAGTAAAAATAAACCTAAACGTATACATTTGCTTGATCAGAAAGAAATATGTCTTTTAGACTATAGCAAATCCAACTACGGTTTGTGTCAAAATTATCTGCAGATTTTTTGTATCTACATTCATAAGCCAGATATTGAAGACTGTATAAATGTAAGGTTGTTCAAATGTTGGCTATAGCTTTAAAATAAAAGACGATATAAAAATGGCAATGCTACATTTAAACTTACAGCAGAAATGTAAGACAGTAATGTCGAAACCGCAACCCTCTAGCATTAATTTAACCTACAGTTACAATGAAAATGCGGTACCATGTATAACACCTTTACGTATTCGATAACAGTAATTTGATCTTATACTTGATACTCAAAACCATTTCATTTAATAACAAGAAATACTACAATTACGATTTAATAAAAAATAGATTGGTTATTCACTAACAATAAAAAAGAAAATTATTTAAATAAATTTAATGAGCCACTTATTTACATTTATTCACAAAACTTTTTTTGTTCATACGTATATCACAATTTTCATTATGCAATGATGGTTCGCATGGGCGTACCGAAGGGTGGGGAMGGCTGTGTTGCCAACTCTGGGTCCTTCCAATTTCCCATACATTTAGCTGGTTAATTATGTGTGTACAGCTAAAATTTGTCTTATTTACAAGACTGTAAATAAGTAAAATTTATAGGCAAGTTATTTCACAATTTTCATACAGAACTCATATTTGACCCTTGCAAATGACCTTCTCTAATTAGTCGTTGTCAAATAGTTTCCAAGCTTAATCGATGCCATGTGCGTTTTGAAGCTGTAACTGCAACATTCTTGTTGTTACGAATCGTTGTCTTAGGGCGGATATAACTTTAAAATACCATATTGGTCACGATTTCTGCTTAGTTCAGCTCTTCTACCTATTCCTATAAAGATTGTTCAACTAACTACGGTTATATGGAATCACATCAGAATCTGTCTTATATTACATTTGTACCAAAATTTCTAAAGTTTAACAATTAAAACAAAAAAATCAAAAAATCCATCCGAACTCACGTTTATGAAAGTCAATTTATTTAATATAAGTTTTAGAAATCCAGTAAAAGCATTATCAGCACCAATTAAAACTTGATGTGCTGTTAAAAATGCAATTAAATATATAAATATATAATTCTTGAGAGCAATGCACTGGCGATTCACTTGACGCATAATGCTGGGGGCAATTGTCATTCTGAGTTTTAATAATGTTAGTTATCCATCGATTCTCTTTCCCTGTGGAGTAAATATTACTACAATTGTATCTTTAGGACCTATACATATGAACTCCCAGCTTAAATTTCTAAAGCTCCAGGTGTGAGAAGTTGAAACTGTATACTAAAAGCGCATCGGTTTATGCATTAGTCTTTGATATGTGTTAATTTTGAATCAAAAATCGTGCTCCTATTAGTAAAGCTTTTAAGGTGAAATTTATGTTTCTTTGGTACTTTGTATGATACCATTATACATTATGTGGATCACGGATCTTTATTCTCCCAAATAAAATGTATCAACTCATTTTTTGTTAAATGCGAGAGCGATGCAACTGAATGCGCCTAATCTAACTGAGTTAATCAATAACGGAATTGGTAATAAAGGGGATTAGTATGATCAGTGTACATAGAAAACATATAAATAATTTGGGTCTTTATTTCACAGAAGATGTTTTAAGTCGCCTTACAGAAAATCCACGAAGATTATTCATGGAACAAATACTTCATTAATTACTTAAGTACCTATACCCTATAAACATTTCTAATTTCTATTTATGTTGAATTATACTCTACAGGACGTTCCTGCTTTGCCCTCCCCCCCTAGACCAAAAGCTGGGATGCCCATGATGGTTCGCTATATTACGTATAAGAAGGACCATTTTATCCATATCTATCATTATAAAAAATTCGCGAGTTTTATTATT
Organism: Rhyzopertha dominica; assembly: GCA_025024175.1. NCBI lineage: Eukaryota > Metazoa > Arthropoda > Insecta > Coleoptera > Bostrichidae > Rhyzopertha > Rhyzopertha dominica. Next base: position 73,184,721 of record QCXZ01000137.1, read on the forward strand.
TATTTACTTATTCATGGTACGTTAAGGAATTTATAATTAATAATAATGTGTGAAAGTTCTTAATCTTTAAATGATCGCTTCTGAGGACGTATTTCCTTATTTATTATATAGAACTGGTCTGGATCAGAATGCACTAACAATATTTATTGAATTAGAACGTTGCCCCCACCTTCAGTAACATATCTCGTTAGAGGAAACGCCGTGCAACATCTGGTGATCTTTCCGGTCGACTAGATGCATACATTCAAGCTTTTAATTTGAAAACTAATTAAAACCGCAGTGTATGTGTATGTGTGTGCTCAGATATATAGGATTAAACGCGGTGCTACCCCCGCCGTACCCTTCACAAATCGATCCTTAATTCGTCGGGGATTACACATGTATGGATTTAATTTCGGGTAATGTATACGCGCCATAAGTTCCTGGGAATCATCACCCGGCTAAAAGCCTGAATTAATTTCGACGGCGGTAAATGAATTAGCAGGAAGTACTATATCGGCGTTCCCATCTCTTTCCCCTTGGCGAGGCTTCTTCTTTTAATTGATTCTTAATTAATTGGTAGAATGGCGTTCGTAATGACTCTGGTCGCTCTCCATAGCAAGGTCAAGAATCTGTGAGGAACGACTTTTAATTTATCATATAAATAGTACCAATCGGTTAATACCAGTGATGGGCGTTTACGCGTAAATTATAATTTTCTACATTACCCGCGTAGAAAATGTAGATAAAGCATGTTGGCGTAGATTTTGAGTAGAAAATATGAGACGAGTATATTATGGCTATTGTATATTAAGTGTATTGTGCAAATTATTTTGTTCCAATTTTCCTGTTTTATGGGTCAATTCTTAAAAAATTTTTAATGCACTGCAGTTTTTTAATATTTATATTATTTTACATAACATATTTTGGTAAGTCATCAGAATACCCAAATGGTTTTCTTACTTCTTTGGGACAAAACATGCGTTTCGAAGTCTTTTTTTCTACGAGTATATTAGGTATAATAGGTAGCATATGAACTAGCCCGTCTTCTTCCGTTTATAGGCAAGAAAGATAATAAAATCATAGTTTACAATCATTTAAGAACCCATTGACCGATTGAGGGCTCTAAAGCACGAATGTGCCTTCTGGCCCTAACAACTGTATGCCGAAACAAGTTATTGTTGTTTAACGTGTGTCTAGTTATTTTAATTACAACAAAGTAGTATTTTGTTTAGTTAGGAAGCAACAAAAATAATAATATGCAAAATAATACTGTAATTTGAGGCATTTGGAGCTGTTAAAAGTACTAAATATTACTAGTTTGCTCTTTATCTACATACTGTTATTTTCTACTGTAGACTTTTAAAGTAGAATATTACATAGTTTACGCGTAGATAATGGCGTAATCTACATGGAGTATTCTACGCGCCCATCACTGGTTAATACTAAAGTGTATCATCTCTATGGCCAACTACTAAGTGTTGGACAGGTCCATACTTAGCTAGGTTTAAATTTTTTCATGGATCGATAGCAACTTCCTGGTATTTGATACTAAAAAGCTGAAATCCCAAAGTTCGACAGTAATTAACAGGAAATTATTCAACGCAACGGAGAATTGGTGAATGTAACCAACATATACAACTGTATATATAAAGGCCCTACAAGTATAAACCCAAACAAGTAATTGATAAGTAATACTTACAGCAATACAAAGAAGAACGACTGAAGCTGGAGCTTAGGTCACTTAAACCTGCAATAGAAAGATTTTTATTAAATATGACGTTATATACAAAAAAAGAGTTTGTATATCGCGATATCGACTGTCTAGCACATGCTTATTAGTGGTAATTGTGAAAGCCGGTAATTAGAGTGTTAGTTTGATTGACAAGAGTAGAAAATGTATTCATGGGTAACGGTTATGTCATGTAAAAACATTTGTTCACATTAATTGTTATATTGATGTAAATATATGTTTGTAGATAGAAAGTTCAAATGTCACCGGTAGATGACGTCAGCTAACAGGGATATGTACAGTCACTAAAAATATACAGTACCTCAATTCGCTGTCCATTTTTTTGCCCTAAAATGGCGAATGAAGCCAAAACCATAGAAACCAAATAAGTTTGATCCCGTAACATAAACAGTTAAAACCGCTGTTATTTTGCACTAAAATGGCGGACAATTGCGGTACTTTATTTATCTAGTGACTTTAGGAATATGATTTTTACGTTTTTGGCGACGAGCAAACAAACAAAAAAATGCGTGGTAGTATTTAAGCTTCTTAGTTGTTATTATACTATACGTGTTCGTATTATACAGTAATTTTCTACTTATGACGATAAACTCAATGGTAGGTAATCGTAATTTTATTACTGAAAATCTGGTTTCCTACCCAATACGAGCCGTCATTACTGTCTGTTTCTTGTAATCATATTTCTTGCTATCCTCCTTTAATGTTGTACTGAGGATGACCACCCTTTAGTGGTCGAAGTCGATCTGCATTTATGAAATAAACAATGTGGGACTAGACTTTGTTTTGTTTTACTCATTTCTGGATAACTCATTCCACTTGTAATTCATCAATTCATAATCATGCATATTAGTATTTTGGACGTTGAAATGGTTATAACTTAGGAATGACTTTTGTAGGTGATTGCATGGTCTACAACTTTTGTCAGCCCTATTTTTATGATAGCACTTACCGTTTACAAGATAAACGCAAAAAAATCGATACTTTTGATCTTTGACCGTCTATATTTTTTTAGGAAACGTAGGGCTGTAATAATATACAATCTAAGACCTTTACTAATTTTAGCGCTATGCGAATAACACTATTAATTTGTGTATTTTGACTGGATCAAAAATATCACAACAAATATGATTGTAGTAGTTATTGCTTCATAGAGAAGAAATTGAAGACCTTTGCATTTTAATAAAGGCAGACAAATTAGCAACCCTTGTTTGCAAAATGTACCTTTTCCATATTTACACTGAGGTCAGCAATCGGTTTTCCATTATACCCGTTTTGGCCCTTGGGCAGATATTCAATACAGGGTTTTCAGCTTCGGCCGCTTTATGAGAATCTAGCTCGATACTAAAAAATTCGGTAGCCTTTGTTCGTAAAAGTTAAACTGGTGTACGCGAATATAGGAAGTGAATTCATAATACGTAGCCCGAGGATTATAAACGGTTTAGTAGGTAGAAAGGCGCATGCATAAAATGCAATTATCGAATACTTTATTGGATGTCCAATGAACGATGAAATTTTCTTGCCTACGAGCGGTTTTTCAACTTTTATCTTTTGTGTTCAATATTTATTTACCTACGTTTATAGGATTGCAGTAAACATATGAAAATTTCGACAAGTATACCACGCACATCATTTAGTTAGATCTTCCGTCTTATGTCGGTATGACGTAGCTTTAATAAGGGCAGTGAAAGCTGCAGCTTTATGGCGTACGAACTGTATCCACTGAGTCTTATAGCGTAGCTTTTAGGGTATTACCATTTCCGACATATTTATACATTCGCAGCAGGCGTTTACTTTTAAGAAAAGATATAAAGTACGAACAAACGTTAATAAAACTATTAGCCGACAAAAATAGGTAAAGGCTTGGAATGACTAAATTCCGCCAAAATTATAATGTATTTGCAGTATTTCAGTTTGAATTAGCTAAGTATTAGTGCTATCACCTATTATTTTGTACAAGATTCTAGATAAATTTCCAAAATAACGTCATCTGATTGCTTTATAGCGACACGGTTGGATAATTTGTAGTCTTGCTTAAGAATTTACCTACAATAAGCCCTCGAGTTTTGCGGTTTTTTTAGTTTTAATGTAAACACTAAAACATGTAGGTATAGGTAAAATATACCTTTACGCAGAGGTTGTTCCGGTTACCGTGCTCACCCAATAGATAAATTTATTTGAAATCTTAGGGAAAATGTTTAGAGGAAACGTTATAGAAGCCAAGAAACAGTTGATAAGGCAATATGACATAATTCTACAGCTTGTTCTATTTTCGAGTGCCGAACTAAATTTGCGCAGTTTTGAACCATTAACCTTTTATGACTTATTTTGGCTGTTGTATGTCGGATCCAGTTTTTTGTTACTCCTTTTTTTTTCGTTTGCCATTTTTCCTTGTCTCTCCTAGAGAGGGGACTATGGTTGCATCTAATGTCATGGCGACCACTGGTGCTGTTTCATCAAGAAAGCCGGGCCAGCAGCCCCGTTTTGCTATACWACCTATATAAGTAATCCCTAATCATTACTATTCGKTTTCCTACGCGACATTGGTTAGAAATCGAGTCCTAGATGATGCATTTATATACATATTCTTTAAAAGGTCAATAATGTATGATCAGAATAAATATTATATTTATGTTAACTTAATATTTCTACGAGTATTGTATATCTTGCCGTTGCAATATATTTCACCCTTAGCCGAGCAAGGATGGCTACAAAAAGAACAGTCAAAACTCTGTAGATTTTGACTTTGCCAGAAAAGAAAATTAAAAACCTTTTAATATGTTTAAACGCCAGAAGGTGAATTTTATTTCGTTGAAACGTCACGTACGGGACCCTTTACCGAGCTTTACATAAAATATCGGAGGGATACCTGAAATATATTATAATATTAATGTAATTTTACAATGTGAGTTACAAACTTTGTAATACCAACATCATATTTATAAAATAAAAATTAGAATATATCGTTTATATTAGAAGAAGCAAAAGGGTAAAGGCCTTCATCGTCATCTCAATGTTTATAATTGGACAAATTGCCACTTTTGCTGTTGAATCGCAAAGAAAGTCGTAATTAGTGCTTTATATCGTACCACTGTGATTGTACATAGAGAGAATATTAGTTACCTTATATTAGGTACTAGTATTTTAGCTTTTCTTGTTATTGCTTATTCCTTAATGTCTACTTATGCTACTTTAAACAGTATTGGTATAAAATTGCAACTGTAATAGCGGGAAGTTCAGCAACAGAATTACTTTCGTTTTCACCAGTTTATCCTTCGTAATTGCCATTCGCCGTCAGAAAGTCGGTTAAATAGTGCACCCAATAACGAGGAAGGAATGTTATGTTCTAGCCGTGCCCACCCATTAATTTCATCTGGGTTGTTCATTCTGGATTATTAACCCGCAAAGGGCATTTCTTATTGTAACTTGAAACATAACACTTCTGCTGCTTTGCATATTTATGACAGATTTACAGATAATGTAGGTCTCCCATTGTTTCATTTGTGTTCCTATAGAACCTTTGTTTGACTCTGCTTTCAGTAATAAACACATTTCATTCAGCTTTATTATCAGTATGCTGAGTTGTGGGGCTAGAACGTTCTTAAAAGATATTTGGTCATCCTTTTCTGAACTCTTTCAATTAGTTTTAGATTATTTTAAAATTTGTACCTCGAAATAAGAAGAAATAATTGCATCAAACGGACCAGTTTATGTTTTGTCTTTTTACATCGGGTAGGTCAACTCAATAATTCTAATAACCTTCACAAACAAGTCTAGAAAATATACAAAAAGACTAAATTTCGAAAAAAAACATGCGTAAACATTATGATCGATAATAAAACATTGTGTTTTGTGAGTTGTACGCACTATCTTTTACTAATTACATCGCTGTATTTTTTTATAATTTATCAAAGCACTCTCCATTGATACATGTACAGTTCAAGGAAACTATGTAATCGGCTTTCAATTTGCTAAATAGATGAAATACTTTGGTTTGAAACAACATTTTCTAGACTTGATCGATTGATATTTTGTGTCAAGTAACTGAATTCCCAATTTCTTCGCTATTTCTATAACTTTACTTTTGAAGGATTAAGTGACACATATGAGCACCTTTGTATTTTCCAGTGATTGGCAAATTGAACTTTCAGTTTCATTTAAGTATAGATCAGATAGAACTTTTCTCTTTTCGTAATTTTGTATGAGCAAGAAAATGGAATAATGCACTGACACAGACCTACTTCTGAGGACATTTCAACACCCATATCCCTTACAATTCTGCAGCTACTGATAGCAACCACCGTGGTGCACTATAGGCGACCGGGGGCTATTATTGCATATGAACACCAGTGGTCTTTAGAAGACAATTTGGATGGAAGTTGAAATATACCTACACAGAAGTTCATTTTTATATAATTATAATAGATTACAACTTATTGAATTTAAATGAATGCATTATATATTTGAAGTATCAGTTTAATTGGAAACATATTTTAAGAATACATCAAATTCGTGTTATATTCGTATGTTTAAACTTGCACCCAAATAAAAACTTTTATAATTAAAATAGAAACCCGATCATTTGAATGAATTCTCCTTTCATATAAAAAATGTATAGCGAGTATTAGAAATAGTCGTAGTTACGTTATGCTGTGAAACACATAAATAGAAGGTACATGATCATAATACACAAGATTTTTTTTGAATATAAATTAAAACGGTGTTCTATATATGAGCTATGTGCATGTAAGAAATATAATTTCCAGGCCAGCTTAAAGTTGCTGGCTTTGTTGCTTCATTATTTCGCCATCGTTCACTTTTTCAGCCAATAAATTTTCTAGATTATAAATTGCATTCCCTGTTAGATGTCAGTTTTAAAGAAGTTAAACAAACAAGCGCCTGTCTCTCTGAGCTATAGATTGTCCAGCTGTTGGGTTTATTTTCCCATACGACTGTGGCGACATTGCAAAACTACAACCGATGAAATGACAACCCTTGCAAAGGAGTCCATTGTAGTAGTCATCAGGCAAGTTTGATAATATCGCCCACTAAATGCACCGCATGATAGTAACGAGAGAAAGTTATAGTCTCAGAGATATCCATGTAATGAACTCAATCTGAAATTCCTTACTCTTGATGGTGCGCATCTGTTCCAACATCAAGGCAAGGAATGCAGCGAATCTGTTTCGATGCGAGCGAATGGGTTTCAGCTGTACCTTCGACCGCCGCTGTTCAACTTCAGCCCTTTGGGGTGTTGTTTACAACTCCACATCCGGACGTAGCCATTGTGCAAGCCTTTATCCTCGTGTGTGCCGGAGGGTCTAATCAAGCATGCCAGCTGTATGAGTGTCGTTCGCTTCGAATAAGGATGATCTAATATATTCCTACTTGTTTTGAGTGGGAGGTTTTAGGGGAGTGGATGATTCCTGTGCTGCACTCAAAATACCCTTACAGTAAAAGTATAGCGGCATTATATTTTTCAAGTATCGATATAGTCTTCCTCTACTCTAATGCACTTAGTCCATCGGTGCTCCAACATCTCGACAACCTCCTGGAAATTTTTCTCCTGTATTCTTTTAGTTTGTGGAACAGCCTAAAGTGGTTCAGCAGTCGTCGGCAAACTCCAAATATTAGTATGAAACAACAGTTCTGCAACAACTGGATTATTCTGGTTAACAACCTGAATAAATGAATACCATGCACACTAGAAACACAGTTAATGTGAGAGACAACAAGGAGGTAACATTGCTGCACCTTGGTATTGTAATTTAATACTTTTCTGGAGCTATATACAGTGCTTAAGTTTAAGTAGGCTTTTGTGTAAACAATAAGCGCCAACTCTTGTCATAATCCTTGCCAGATAACAAAAGCTTTGATTTATCAGGATTTATCAATAAAGAGTACTAGGTAGCCGCTAGAGAAAAACCACCCTGTTAATTATTTCCACATCCGACGGATGGGAAGTATTGTATCGCCAAAAAAATTGCCCATTCGCTTTAAAATGGTCGAAAACGCAAAAAAATTTCTTGTCTGTCTGTCTGTGGTATTGTTTGTGGACACCATAACTTTCGAAAGACTTAATATATGAACTTGAAATTTGGCAGACGTATAAATGTCAACTACCCAAAGCGACGTATTGTTTGTGGGGTAAGTAGGGTATCGGGAAGGGGGCAATATTGGGGGGTAACTACCCTTTTTGCAAATTTTTATTTTTTATTTTTTGTTCGTTTTAGTATGTGATTAGTATTATAACCGCGAGTATTATTCGTTCTTATAAATTTTCGGTGTAGCAAACTGTTTAGATATTAGCAAAAAAGCGTCACTTAAAGAAAACGATTTTTCCTAAATATCTCCGAATATATTTAATATATTCAAAAAATGAATACCATCAGATAGAAAATAAAATCTCAAAAAAGTGTATTAGAAAATTTATTCAAAATTTTGACATTTTCGAAATATTTCCAAAAAACCTATTTTGGACCCTGCTCGTACGATTTTTTTTTAATTTTGGTATTATGTAGAAAATAAAATTTCTGTACAGAAAGCACTCTTGTAATTTTTTGTTAGGTTATAATTTTCGAGTTATTTGGAAAAAAGCGATTTTAAAATTTATATATTATTGCTAATATCACGAGGACTGTCTTGAAAAAAAAATGTGTAGAGAGAAAAAATGCTCAAAACACGATTACTAGTCGTATAGTATGTATAAGAAATAAAAACGTAAATATCATTTTGACAATTGGATGAGGAAGTATTGATTCAATTTGCAGCGGTTTTTTTTGCTAACGCTGAGTCAATTTCGTAAGAGCTAAAATTAGAATAGAGTTGTATATTATCAGAATAAAGATGATATTGACCATTCTTAATGCTGGAAATAAGCCTTGAACTGTATATAAGAAACAACAATGGTCCGAGAATTGAACCTTGAGGTACACCACTGGCAACAACTGCAGCACTAAAATAGTTTCCTCTCACCCCAACTACCAACTTTCATTCTTGTTTTGAAATCGGCTAACGCAGAATTACGAAAATTTTCAGAGCAATCAATTGAGTGTATGCTTAGCGCAGATTTATGAAGGGAAAAATTGATTAAGGCCTATAGAGGAATATATTATAAATGTTCTTTGTTGCATTGGGGAGGGGGGGGCAGAAGCAAACAACTTTTATTAATTGTACTGCTCTACCTAGTAGTAGCAAAATTACACTGTTGGAACCGTTACTAAAGTTAAAATGGTTATATTTAATGAAAGTGTCAATTTCAATTTGATTTTTTTTTGCCAGAAAGCTGCCATAGAAATAAGCTTAGCTAGACCCGTCCAAAGTTCTCACTCATGAAAATCAGTTTTTTTTCTAACGCGAACATATTTATGATCATTTCTCCTCCCAAAATGGTTAGTTAAATCTATATAGATTTGAATTTGTTCATTTCATCAGTATGCAAATCTTGATATTTGCACTTACTGAATCGTTTAAGTTACCTTAATAACTATTGATTAAAAAAATTAGTTTGCTTAGTGGATTTTAGTGCTACAACATAATCACCTGATTAAGGAAATATTTAGTAACATAATAACGGAGAAATTTTGACCCAAAGCTGTATCTTTTCTTAAATCGAGCGCGGGCTTCCATCATCCAAGATTGTAGTACCAGAGAAATAACGGTAACTTCATCAGGTAAGATAAATGACAAAATCAGCATCAGCGTTACTTTCCCGGAACATATTAGCACAGAATTCAACTCAGCGATAACGAAACGTCAGCATTCGACCCATCAAAGACGCAGTACTAACCAGCAAGCCAAGGTTTTGTTTCGTAAATCGGCTGCACCGTTCTCCAAGATTATGCATGTCCATCTAATAATTGCATGCCCGATTGCTACAAACGTATGTTTTCAGCAGATTGCGAGGTCAGTGAGAAAACGCGTGAATTAAAAATAGGTAACGGCAGATGTGATTTATATACGCCAACGGTTTCAGATATATCATCATTTCGGAGTAGTAATAACATAACTGGTATCAGCCTCGTATTCTGGCTAATATTATGCACAGATCAAATGCGTGAATCGTATACAGAAGCAGGATGTCTTGCAACTTATTGTTGATATTTTCTATTATCTTCTTCTTCAATATACCTTTTTTCTTAAGCGCTTGTTGTCACAGTAACGAAGCTAACAAATTTCCGACTTCATTACCTATTCAGTTTACCTAATTTTTCCTACATCTAATTTGATAATCATAGGTTGTAATTTTTTTACCATTAAGATACTATAATAAGCATATGACAAGTTCACTTCATTAGGTTACTAGAAAGGGTAGTATATTCGTCCGCCATCTTTGTTCTGAACATGCTCAGGGACATGTTTGTTTACATGCAAAGAATGAGCTGCATTTCCAGAAAAAAAAACTGGAAACACAAATTGCTTTAACTTAATAACAAATAGCACTTGTTCTATATGTATTTTGGCCTGCAGTATGTAGTCACAAATACCTCTAAATGCAAAAAAATGGTTTAGTTGCTATTTCAAGTTTCAAACAATATAACGTGGGAGTCCATCGTGTTTATTAAAATTGGGGTTGGAGCTTCCTCGTCGTACAGTGACTCCTCAAAATGTCACTAAAAAACAAAGCATTGTTTCGCACACTTGCATGAAATAGGTAATAATAAGTTTGTATGTATTAAACTCACTTCGCGAAGCCGGGACGAATTCGTTGGAGGCACTTTTTCTTCGCATATCATGCACTCACTGCTGCGAACGCGATTTGTCTCTCGGGAATGGAAATAAACGAAAACCATTTTCGTGCCTACACAATTAATAGTCGAACAGGCAGTCATTCTTTCGTCCTTTACACACATTCGCAATATTACATGCTCAAAATGTAAAATTAAAGTAGTTATCAACACTAACTAACCAGAACTAACTAAATGTCAAGGTGCAGATGATTGGAACAAAAATGGCTGACAGGCATACCTTCCTCTTTAGTGCTGTAACTTTGTACACCATCTAGAACTAAATTTTATCCTGCCTACAGAAATAGAGATAGCAACGCGTATCCATAGACTCTGTTTCCTTAAGAAAAAGGTATCTGTACCTGCATTCATTTTTTTTTGGTGGAGGACACACCTTAAGCGTGAGATCCCATAAGGAGCAAAACAACCTTATAACACGGGTATGAACTACATTTTGTTATCCAAATATAAAACAAACTACATTCATTGAAGCAATATGTTCTATTTTCTCCTCCTGCAATTAACATATAATCAAGAATATGTAAATGTGATCGTCAGTTTAGTTCTGTTGATGTAAATAAATTGGAAAATTTGTACCCTAACCGCAATCAACCCAGCACTACGCAAAAAATGCCTCATCTTGCACGCGTGTAAATTTTTTTGCCCGAGAGCCATGGCACGTATCGCCTAGATTTAACGGTTCAACAAAAGAGAAAATTAAATATCCGCGAGACGTTTCCCTATTTCCCTGCAGTTGTGAATAAAAACGGCTCCTCCGGGTTATTTTCACGACAGGATGAACACCACGCGCTATTGTTACTTTGTACACAAAGCTGTTTGGTTCATGTATGAATGTATTCTTGCCATACAGCTTTGTAGTTCTTGTAGAAATTCGAGTGTGCAAAACTGTCGTTTGCATTGGTAATGTACTGCTGGGTTAGCATGAGAGGAGCGCATCCTGTCTATCAAAGAAATGAGTTCTTATGTCAGAGAAGTTCGTTTGTAACTGCCACATGTTGTTCCTGCATATAATTTTGTATATTCGTTCATTCAGCTCTGGAAATTTGCTTTATTCTTACAGCTGCGACTAAAGAAACTCCAGTTGTTTATAGTGATGTTTCTACTGTAGAATTTAACCGCCAAGTGTGTTATATTTTTTATACTATACATGCCATTCAGCATTATTTGTAACTGCAAATTTCTAAAACGTGGCCACGTTGCCCTCATTTGTTTTTGTCATAACTAGTGCTGTCAGAATTTGGAATCGTTGTTTTCGATATTAGAATGTGGAACAAACCAAATATATTCCCTCATTCGATACAAATAAACAAATATTCAGACGAAAGCAGCTACTGTGCAAAATACACGTTCAACCTCAAACTCTAGACTATATATAGGTATCTATTTCTTTATTCGTTATCAAAATTGTTCGAAGACGGATATTATTCAAAAACACGTTAGACTCGAAAACAAATAACAATTAAAACCGCGTACTTCCCTCTTCTGTCAAATTTAAATATAATGAAAATAAGTAATCAGACACTGATGTCAGCGATCATTACAAAACGAATGTCAGAATCGACTACTTTAATATATAGCTCAATTCAAGTACATTATTCGGTAACGACTCTGACTTTGAAAGATCGACAGTCTATTCTAAAATTTGATTCAGCAAATAATCCTAGAAAAATACTACTTGATACGAGGGTGAATGCTTTCAGCGTCCATAATATTTAATATTTCGAAAGTTCTTTACAAAAATAAATATATCATCTTAAATCAGCACTAGTGAGAGATGGTTATAGCAATAAGAATATTTATTCCGTTTTTAATAAGTGCTCATCCAAATCAAGTAAATTCTCAGCTAGAACAGAGTAAATTAAAGTTGAGTTTGCCTTATGTACAAGGCCTGTCGGAAAAATTAAAGAGGATGCTTAGAAAACATGATATTTTAGTTGTTGATAGTACGTATAATAATTTAGATAAAATTTTAAGTTCTAGTAAAGATAAAGTACATTTATAGAGTAAAGGTGTTTACAAAATTACTTGTTCTTGCGGGAAGTGTGACATAGGTCAAACTAAAATAAAAGTAGATACGCGTTTGAAAGAAGACATATTGTGCTACTAGGCTGCAACAGATAGATAAATTTTCCGTAGCTGAACACTCATATTTGACTAAGCACATGATTGACTTTGATGAAACAAGAATTTTACATAGAGAGAAATATTATCACAATCGTCTAATAAAAAAAGCTATAGAAATTTGTAGGAATACTAATGGAAATTATGAGTTAGATGGCATTTGGAAGGCTATTTTGTAGTTATCTTTTATCAAGTAGTTCGTGTATACGAATTTTGAGGTTTTTCGTCTTTGACAGGTGTAATCGAAACGTCAGACCAAAAACTTTTTGTCTAATACTGCTTGATCTTCCCGAGTGCAGTGCTCCAAAATTTGTCTCGATCAAATTCGCATTAGTTAAAATATTATAATATTAATACAATAAACTGTTGTCCTGATTCCGGTCTAAAGGCCGTCGTTGGTTGGAATTGCTTCCTAACGTTTCGCTAGCACCAGTGGCAGGCATCTTCAGAGCTCCCTCCATATCCGGCGCTGGACGTAAACTGTCTACTATACAACCACTTAGTTTTCCGCATTTATGCATTTTCAGTTGATACATCAATCATAGAATATCACTGCAAATACAAATATACCCAAGCCGCAGCATCATACTTTTTAATACATACAAAGAGAGTAATAGCAAGTCAGCTACTCTTTCTAATATGATAAATAGATTCGTATATCGAGTACAAATGCTGAATATCATACTATTCACCTATCATTGAAATTGCTGCTTAAAATTAGCTGGGTACTATTTGTACAAACAGGAAGTAAGACTCAAGTCTTGTAGTGTACTTACTTATACATATATGTATATAATGCAGTACTATAACGCTAGTTCTATTAATGCCCAAAGTATTTACATGATTATACTCTTCAATATGCTGAATTAAGCTCGAATATTAATGTTATTTTACTTTTCTCTTTATTACGTGCATTAGCTATTTAAGAATCCTTCCAGCAGTTTTGAAAAAAATCTCCGCAGATATTACACATAAATTATGCTGGTTAGAATCAGGCACATTCTTTGTTGGCTATTTCATAATTATTTTTTTCACTCAGTTTTATTTATCCTCCAACAGTTACTCTAACTACTCATTTTTTTAAATTGTTGAGGGTTATAAGAGATTTTTTGATATTTTCTTCAAATGCTTATTAAATCGTTATTACCAATAAGACCTTTAACACTTTCAGCGGCTTTTTTACTCGGGCGACATTTCTAATGATCACTGTCTCATTTGAAACCGATTTAGATAACAGAATAATATATAACAGCGAATTTTCCGTTGAACCCTCTTTAGTCGATTATTTGAAACCTATTTAGATAACAGAATAATACCTAGGAGGGAATTTTCCCGTAAACCGTAAAAGGGTGAAAAAAAAACCTGCGAGAGCAGGGATTTTTATTACAGCTATACATTAAATGTCACTAATATCCAACATCGTAACCTAGCAAACCTGCTAACAAACATCATTTCTGTTTCTTCCGAGGTTAGGGCTTTAATCTTTAATAGCGCTACGTTAATTGTATCCATCCAAGTCAGGCAAGGAAGCTTGGGCAAGACCACCTTTTGAGATTACTGCTTTTTTCAGTGCCATTACCTTTGCGCCTTATTTATTTAAATGTACCGCTTCCGATTTTGCCTGTTTGGAGATATGCTGAAACTAGTCAATTTTAACTCAAAGTGAGACTAAATTTAAGCTTCGTTTCGAAGTTACTTTTTGCTTGTGTATATAAATAAGCTAGAAGCTTATGTGGCACAATGACATTTTCAGGTGTTGCGGATCGCAAATTCGTTTTACTCGCTCAGTCAAGGTTTTGATGACGCCCGTTTACTGCCTAGGATGATGGTTGGAATCTTTGTTTGGGTAGCGGTTCGTGCGGGTAGGTTTGCGGTATACCTGATGTCCTAGCTGGTGACTAAAACATCGTGGAAGGTCAGTTTACCGTCTTTCTTTGTCTTCATCACCTTATGCTTGGGCGTCTGCTGTTTATATGTGTTGGACGAACTCCCGAAGAATGTCCTCGAGCGCTATCTCTCTCGACGCCTACGTCACAAAATCGGTCCGCTTCGTACAGAACTCCCATATACTCTTTTAGTAGCCATGTACACTTACTACGAGAGGAAACTGCTGAAACCGCTCATTGAGCACTGTTCTACATTGAATAATTGTTTTATACTCTATGTCATAATAAAAAATTAACGCGTCATCGCGGTGATGTTTCCCTGGCTTATTATTAAAAATGACGAATTTAGAACACGTTCGCAGGTATCAAAAGATAAAAAAGTAGGTAATCTATCAAGTTTTCTAATATTTTATATAAATTGTGTAACATTGAGCAACCGCTAGCTTTACAAGTCAATATAAGTCATGTGAATAATGAATAGGCAACTAAAATATACATGCCAAAATGCCTCGTTCGTAGTGTTCAAATTTCTTAATTTTACCCTTTCCTTAGTAGCATCAATATAATTTAAAATAAGAAGTCAGTATTTAGCTTTGGTCTTTACGTTGTTAAGAATCTCGATACTAAATTTTATTTCAATCACTTGAAACTCTACTGAAAAAATAAAAAAATTCTTAGGGCGTAAGAAGCATTATTGTACTTATATACATAAAGGCCGGTTTCTTTTCTCTTTGTTAAAGTTGATGTTAGCTAAAATTAACCCCGTAACCATGACAACAGCTTAAATTGGGGTTTAGCTGTGTGTACACCTAAAAATTGTCTTATATATAAAACTGTAAATACAGTAACATTTATAAGCAAGTGTATTTCATCCAGAACTCATATTTGACCCTTGTAAATGACCTTCTCTATTAAGTCGTTGTCAAGCTTAATCGATGCCATGTGCGTTTTGAAGCTGTAACTGCAACATTCTTGTTGTTACGAATCGTTGTCTTAGGGCGGATATAGCTTTAAAAGACTATCTTGGTGAGGATGAATCGTAACACGATTTCTGCTTAGGTCATCTCTTCTACCTTTTCCTATAAAGATTGTTCAACTAACTACTGTTATATGGAATCACATCAAAATCTATCTTATATTCGGTGATAACTCTAAATTTTGCACCAAATTTCTAAATTCACATTACATTTTAATAATTAATACAAAAAAACAAAAAAAAATATCCATCCGAACTCACGTTTATGAAAGTCAATTTATTTAATATAAGTTTTAGGAATCCAGTAAAAGCATTATCAGCACAAATTAAATCCCGGTGTTATTAAAAATGCAATTAAATATATTTCAGTTTATTTAAATGAAGCTTAATTTGTTTAAAATATTAAGTAGTCGGTTAATTTTTGAGAGCAATGCACTGGCGATCTAAGAAGGTTGGCTTGACGCATAATGCTGAGGCATTTGTCATTCTGAGTTTTAATAATGTTGATTATCCATCGAGTTTCTTTCCCTGGGGAGTAAAAATTACTACAATTGTATCTTTAGCACCTATACATATGAACTCCCAGCTTAAATTTCTAAAGCTTCTGGTGTGTGAATTTGAAACTGTACTAAAAGCGCATCGGTTAATGCATTAGTCTTTGATATGTGTTAATTCCTAATCAAAAATCGTGCTCCTATTAGTAGAGCTTTTAAGGTGAAATTTATGTTTCTTTGGTACTTTGTATGATATCATTATACATTATGTGGATCACGGATCTTTATTCTCCCAAATAAAATGTATCAACTCATTCTTTGTTAAATGCGAGAGCGATGCAACTGAATGCGCCTCACCTAACTGAGTTCATCAATAATGGAATTAGTAATAAAGGGGCTTTGTATGATCAGTGTACATAGAAAAAATATAAATAATTTGGGTCTTTATTTCACAGAAGATGTTTTAAGTCGCCTTGCAGAAAATCCACGAAGATTATTTGTGAAATAAATACTTCATTAATTACTTAAGTTATGTGAAAATGTTGGGAGAATTATAAATATCTGCATCCTTTCTAAATAACTATATTTTCCAACATATCAACATTTATGCACTTTTAGCCCATATTTCAAAGGCGCTACTGTCTGCACTTTGTCCGTCTGGATGTCTGCCTCATAACTTAACTGCTTAACGGCTCAGGATCGTCGGATATGTCCTGGCCTATCGATGATTAACATGTATTTATATTTTTGGTTTCTAAATATAAGAAATGAAATGAAATACATCTGGAAGATACAAGTAAAATGTGCTAAATTTTCATTGAAATAGTTTTTTAATCTTGTTTAATATTACCAGTTACATTTTTGTGCTCTGCATTTTATTTTTGTTTTCTTAAATGTCTGGGTTATGTTAAATCTATACACATGTACCTGTTTTTATTAAAAAAAGTATATTTAGTTATTGTATAAAAGTTTTTTAAACTTTATTTGTCTGCTACATTATCTACATTGATCCGATAATATAGGTATTTATGTACCATAATATGTATTGTTACGTGCTTTCAAATTAAACAACTGATGGGTCGGATTCACTTTGACATACGACTTATGTCACTTAAGTCACTATTTCAGTACGAGCTCTTTAACCAGTCAATCAAGAGTGGTACTACCCACTAAGGTCGAAGATTCGTATGATGTTGGTAATAGTTTTTGTACTTGAGCATTTTAGCACGAAATCTTGGATTTTAACGGTACCTATCTATTTTATTTATTCATTTAAACATCTGTCCCAATAAAACACGGTTACTTTGAAGCAATCTCTATGATGTTAGTTGCTTAGTTTGTTTTACGTGTGAGGTACACACACCGAATCTTAATTTTGGATTGGTAGATTCATGAATTACACGATCTTTAAAATAGCCTCATTTCTTATGAGATAGGTAACTACAAATTATTTACATTTTCGCATCTAAACAACTATTCTTATCAAGGATTTTGTGCGATCGACAGCCACGTTTAAACGTTTCACGTCATAACTAGATTCAAGCTTAGGCCTTATTTACTGATAACTAATGTTGGTAGTTTTGTGCTCTACAAAAAATCGAGTGCAAATTCTATTCCGTCCGTTTTTCGCCGTACGAGAAGAGACAAGTCAAGTCATGTTTATCTTGAAACGTTAAGCAATGTTACGTTTATTTATTAAATAGCTGCTTAAACAATCGTCCAGATGCTTCTTTTTAAGGAAATGCTAGTCATACTATATAAGGAATTGCCTCGCTTKGTGAAGATAAGCTTGAATTCTTCGCAAATTGTATTTTATGCAAAGCCAAGTAAAGCGCTGCACGCAGTCACTGCAGAAAATGGGACCGGTCTTGTGACGTCACATTCATCGCCTGCCGGCATGTAGTTATGAACAGCCTAGGCTCAACATCCACTTGATGGTATGAATGTGCAAAGAATATGGTTGTATAAACAAAGAGGATCAATCGGCCACTGATGCTATTGATATTTTTTGAAAGGGTGGCACTGGGATGCAGATATGACTTTCAAACCAAGGTAAAATTTAGTCCCCCATTCAAGCTAGAATTGACCTATTTCAGGAATTTTTCCAAACTTTGACTAAATCGGATATTTTAGGGGATCCAGATTTTTGTTGGGATACCCTGTGTACTATATTAATCTTTTGACGCATCCAAATGGGAGGCTAGGCGCAATTCATATTGGAACAAGAAAAACAAAACCGTGTGCTCCACTTTACTGATACATGGCATACACGAACTGCATCAGTGTTTCTGTGCATAACCTGTTTGTGTTGGTTTGGGGTTGCCCGGATCCTAGAGAATGGCTGCATGTAAATTGTAGTGGTTGAGCAAAGTGGTCTCGCTCCGTTAGATGCCGTGTGCGGCGCAAGCATACCTTGACTTTTACCGTAAATTCATTCGGTTCGTCTATTGAATTCCCGAAGGTTTGAGCGGGAACTACGGCATAAGCAATTCAAATGTAATGGGCTAGCTCCCAACCTATCAATACAATACGAGCCACACGGAATTTATCCAGGGAGCTTTCGCCTACACGGTATTAAGCCTCTGGCGTATGCCATCCGTCGATATGACTTCATTCTGAAGAATGACAGGGCGTGAAAGGGGTGAGAATGTTGGGTGCATCACCCGCGATAATTGAATGCCATAAGCGATCTAGTATTAAAACCGCGTGCGTAATAAGCGCTAGGAGTGGCGAATGGATTTTTGTTGCTTCAGCGTCACTGGGTTAATGGAAATGGCAAATTTAAACATCACGTTGGGTTTTAAGGTCCTGTAAAAACAGATAATATTTCTCTATACCGGCTATGCCATTATAAAAATAAGTCACCCAAGCTTTTGATATTTGGATAGAATTTATCAAAAAAATGCTCGAACGAATATGAAACCTATTGATTCTTCTAAAGAAAATAATTCTTAAAGTGAACTTCCACTTTATTTTTACAATTTTAAAGTGCTTTCGGCTACGTGTTAGCCATCGTCAGTACAAAAATTATTTATTAAAGGAAACTAACAGTTTGACAAAGTCAAAAATCAGAAACAAGCAAACTTGACTACAAACTGAAAAGCAACCCACATGCCAGTAACTCAAACGAAACATTATTTTAGATCAAACAAAGAATTTAGAGTAGGACAATTGAAATTACAAAAATCATTTAGAATAGTAAAATTTTGTTCGTTAATAATTTTATAAATCTCTAAAATTTCCAAATAATTTAATTGATGATTTACTACACAAATGTAATGAATTTAGATTGTCTAGCGTGGCAGTGTGTTTATTTACTAATAAATGGTTGGCTTACGAAGAATTTGTTGTTACAATATCTGTATTTTTATACTTTTCAAATTGTTTCAAAACACACTGCCACGCTAGACAATCTAAATTCATTACATTTCTGTAGTAAATCATCTAATTAAATTATTTGGAAATTTTAGAGGTTTATAAAATTATTAACGAACAAAATTTTACTATTCTAAATGATTTTTGTAATTTCAATTGTCCTATTCTAAATTCTTTGTTTGATCTAAAATAATGTTTCGTTTGAGTTACTGGCATGTGGGTTGCTTTTCAGTTTGTAGTCAAGTTTGCTTGTTTCTGATTTTTGACTTTGTCAAACTGTTAGTTTCCTTTCATAAATAATTTTTGTACTGACGATGGCTAACACGTAGCCGAAAGCGCTTTACAATTGTAAAAATAAAGTAGAAGTTCACTTTAAGAATTATTTTCTTTAAAAGAATTAATTAATAACTCCACTTAGAGCAGATCGATCAGTTTTCAATTTTTAATGAAACCTATTGGTCTCATTGAAAGTATAATTCACGTTTCTCTCAGTTCAATCCGTAAGATATGCTGGTTTGCGAAAATACAGGTTAATAGACTTTCACTTGGTTTTACCGGCTATTTTCGGTACCCTTGTTGAATCACATATAATACTAAATATTTTACGTTTCGTCCAAATAGATTTGGTCTGTCTCATAAATCAAAAGGTTTATACCTTTTCTCAATTTGTTTGTTAATATTTTGCATTAAATTTTTTTACATGCACTAATGTATGGTTATTTTTTCAATTAATTCGGTTGTAAAATAAATTTAAAATCCTTATTGTGGGCTTGTCTCTAAACCTGGTTTTGTAGTCATTGTCTATTGCCATATAAAATGTCATTCATTTTATTCCGCTGTTTTCAGTTTGTGAAGTTATTCCTGTTATTTTTGGTTGTGGTGCTGGTTCTAAGGTTCACACAATTATTTGTGTTTGTCTTTCCGTATGCGAATCGTTTCTAGTACTAGTCTTTTTTTGTTTGAGCTATTATGAGGTAATTATCTCAGTGTTGTCAAAATGAAAGTGGTGTTGTCTATTTGATTGTTGTTTAATTAGTATTTATTCTGTTTTTGAGGTAAATTGTGAGACTGGTGTAGTTGATTGTTGCATTGGCTTTAAGTGTATTATAAATTTGTCTGTTTGTTGTTCGCAAGTTTGTATGAAATCTAGTTCTTTGTAATTTAGTTGAATTGAACTATACAAACACTTAATAAAGTTGTCTGACATACCTTTATTTGGATGCTGCTACCGAAACTTACACACGTGCCCAATGACCTATTTTACGCAACAATCAGCTTTCTAACTAGAATTTCATTAACTATTGTTAATTAATTAATTCATTTTCATTTATTTATATCATTTATTAATTATTATTAATTATATGACATGAACCTGACCTGAACTGACTTAAATTAATTGTTGCGTTTTTAACCCAATCAACCAAAGAAATTCTTAAAATACAAGAAAGACTAACCCGAATTCCACGTTTATTATATCAACATCTTGTACTCTAAAATTCAAGAATTTACGAAGGAATCAATTACTTTATATTGCAGGTTGAACCAAAAACCACATTTCTTCCAATCGCTATATAGGAATGTGGAAAGCAGATCACTAATTCTAAACTTTACTCAAATACACATTGTTCCATGATTTTCTAAGCTTAGATGGGATTGGTCAAAACGACTCTCACTATCTAAGGGCAGCAGTTCATGTTTCCGCCGTTTACATATCAGTTATCAAAAATCTAAAAGATAACCAAAGCCAATCAAAGTATCATCTAAATAGCTTCTGATGACAGCCCTTGACTTACAAATTGTAGTTTTCTTACATGTTCAACTCTTTGGCAGGAAAAAATGCAACACCAAAACAACCAGCGGAAGTGAAGCCTGCATCTTCCTCCTAATTCATATGGGAAACTGAGTAACGGAACCAATAACCGATTGTACTATAATCAACTATTGACAGATCGAAAATACCGAACCTCTAATAATAGGTTTATGGGCTAAGAAATTTGTAAGTTTACTTCGAAACGAAATGAACGGATTTCCAAAATTTAGCCTAAGTATGACTTGTGTCTGTTTGTCCGTTCAGTTCAGTACAAATTTTGCAATCGATTTTAGGCTAACTTCCTTATAAGCTTGAAACTTGAAACTTTAAACATAGCTTGAACCTGGATGACAATGCATTATTAATTCCCTTTTTGTCTTGTAAACATAACCTCAACGGCCATAACATCACCGAAGTTAAGCAACTTCGAGCGCGGTCAGCACTTGGATACGGTCTCTTGGCTGTTGACTTCATTTTTTTGTTTCAACAAAGCTTTGTTATTAATAAGCAAGTGTTACAAACTTCAGATATGATTAGGTAAAAAGAAACTGAAATGAAGCAAACTTTTCCATATTGTCTGAAATCCCATAAAGATGTTTAAAATAGATTGCAAAATTTCACACACTCAAGACTAAAAACTAAAGGCAGGAAATGAATATCCAAATAAAAAATTGTTTTTAATCTACCAGATTTAGAACGCTCTGCGGGTTCCTAATAATAACCCTGTACAGATTGTCCAGAAAATTTGAGTTTATGAATTTTTTAGTAGCTATAAAAATACTTGCAAGATTTAAAGCAAAAAAAAGTGGAGTCCACGCAATAGATAACTGATGTATGAATATGAGCCCCGTATTTTTGTTTTTAATCTTACAGCATTTTCATAGCTATTAAAAAATTTATAACCACAGATTCTCTTGTCAACTATATGGGATCAGGAGATATTATTTTATACTTTTAGTGCAATTTAAAAACGTGGTAAATTAAAATAATTTTTTTTTGTATAGCTTCAGTATGTTTTGTACTCTTTGTCTTTGTGTTGTTTGTCTTGTCTTGTTATATAGTATATCGGTTGCTATAGTCTTATTGCTTTTTTCATTATAAACTGTCAGATAGTGACAGATTTAGATGTCCCATTTTCGCGCGCAAGGCCCGAGGATTGAAGAATACATTGGTATAAGGTAAAATGAATGGGGCTCTTGCTAATCTTGTCTGTGGTTTCTATTCTATACTGGGGGTTTACGAGTTGTAATGTTCATGTGGCTATGTTGTTGAAAAAGTTCTTTTTGTGTGTTTGGATGGTTCGAATTATAATTATAATTATAGGTTTACTATACCATTTTGCGAGGATTTTGTTATCGTATTTTATGATCGTCATGTCGAGGTAATTTAGTGTTTGTTGTTTTCTATTTCTGTTGCGAGATTACGTTAATGAAAAATGGCGATTTTTGTTCAAAGTACGTATAATAAAAATAAGGTTATTTACAAAACGTCCGTAAAACAGTATAAAATCTATATTGTTCATTCTTTTCCAAATATTACATGAGTAACTGTGCTTTAATACTTGATATTGAGTTGTTCATGTTTTTTTTGTATATAAAATTGATTTTGAAATTTGAATAATTATTGAATAATATGGTATTAATTGGTTTTATAAATTCTGTTTTTGTCTGCATGGTTTGCTACTTTATTCCAGTTTTTTTAAGTACAAGTTTTACTATAGCTATATAAATAAATGTTTGTATTGGTATGTCATCTAGTTGTCATTTTACCTCTGAAGTCTCTTCATGTTATGCTATTTAGGATATTCTTTAGGTATTTTGCTAACTGGTATGTGCTTATTATTGGCCTCATAGGCATTTTGGGTTTATACAATTTTGACTGTCCATAAATTTTAGATGGGTGAACACCGTAGTCGTGAGCATGCTCACTTTTTGTGTGGTGATGTATAGATTCTTTTTCCATCGCATATGTGGTTGTGTCTATAATGAGTAAAGTCGATTAACATCTCTTGGCGATAACTATTTTCTGTTGTAATTTTGCGCACATTAACAAACGTTAATGAGAAAATTTTGGTGACTGATGAAAAGCGCCTTAATAAGTCTACCGTCTTCCTCTTGAATTATACATTTCCAGCTAGCATGAATATTTTAGCACCGATAAAGTGAGAAAGCTATATTATACTACATACGTATGCATTTTGGTCTGAACTTCACTGTTTCAGACGGTAGTTTTGAGAGTGAAAACATGTTCGCGAGCGGCACGTTTTACAACCAAAAGTTTTAAAGTTGATAGTCGAGAGCCATTTCAGGTTAAGCACTATTTGCAGCGTGATATAAAAGTTCTCGCAGCAGTTAAATCTAAATCTCCCCAGAACTCGTATTTTATTCGATCGTGACCCGATAAAGTGGGTTTAACTTATGCATTTAACGCTTTCATAAAAAAAGTGTAAATTAATGACTTTGTTTCTTTTAGTGCAGCTTTATCTTAACTCCTCGGCTTAAGGTTCTATTACCCAGAATGAATTCCTTCGTATTTTGTTTACAGAGTGGTATCGTTGAAACAGAGCAGAGCTCTAAATACTGAATAGAATGAATCAAAGCCACAAGCCATATATTAAAACAATACAAATAAGCTGAGCAACGTTTTGGGGTTGGCGAGAACCGTAATAAGATTTGGAAAGTAAGCCTCAAATTTATGAATCGTTTATGCAAAAGCAGTGTGCCAGGCGTTCTATGTAAATAACGGTCTAGATAAGGAATATATTCAGGACCTTATACGTCACTGGCCCTTACCTCGCCATGAAAATAACTTAGGTATGTAAATTTTAGAATAAAGGATCTCCGAGTTTATAACCCGACATCGAAGTCCAACTTTCAGCACAGTTCTAAGGAACTACGGCAATTTGTTTTCATATCAAGTATGTGCAGATACCACCTGTCATGGCCTGTGATTGATGGGCTTATTTTATTAATTGTAAACAACGGGTCACCTTGCGATGAGTGGGTGGGAAAACTACAAAGGCAATATCTAGATGTTTTCAATTAGCAGATTTTGAGTGTGATGTCGTACCACACGTGGCCCACTCACTCACAATAAATATCAGCTGCATCGTATAAAACAGAAATGCAACTAGTGTTATAAATAAAATTGCGTATGGCCTCTTATTCACATACACATGATAAAAGATGTACAAGGATAAAGTGCCCGAATTAAATAAAAATTAGTCTTATTCTTAAAACGGGTGGATCCAATGAATTAGTTGTTATTATTATTACCAATGCTTTCGTGCAGTTTTATCATTTTATTGGCCACTTGCAACACACAGCTTTTTAGGAAAAGATATGAAAATACTTTTTCGAAATTTGAAAGTGAAACAGAGGATGCAAAGTGTAGAAAAAGCAAAACTTAGAAGTCATCAAAATTGCTGACCCATCTTTAAATGATGACAGCAACATACATTTTAAATACGACAGAAACCTTATTTTGGACAGTAGATGCAGTATATAACCTCAAGATATTAAAAAAAATACATTGGAAATTTGTAGACCAATATTTGCAAGAAATATGATTCTTTAAAATTAAACAAAGTAAACTATATTATATATTTTAAACATTTTTAAACTGCTTTAAAATTGTTGTTTGTTTAAACACCGTTATAAACACACACAGTCGTCATACTTTTCGACTACAGTTAGTGGTTGGTATTTCAATACTGCTTTCATATGGGTAATCAGTACTCTTTTGGGTAATTAAAACAAAAATTAAAATTAGAATTTCAGTGTTAAGAGCACAGCTTCACAGTGCTTACGGAAGGATAAAATTACTTTTCGAGGCAGTATCCATTTTTAAATGATACTTATATTGACTTCGTGCGCGTCTTAAAAATTAATGAATTGTCGGAAGAAAAAAACAGAATTGTATACCCTTAGCGATGAGTCCCATATGTTAACAGCCCTTTGTAAACGCAGAATAAAAATTAAATTCACCCAAGTGTATAGAATATTACATAGAGTTTAGTTGCCAGTTGAAAAATAGGTTTCATAGAGGTTATCATACATTTTTTCTTTTGTAAACTTGAATCAATCTTTTGTACTCAGTGCCAAGGAAAATTTAATTATTAGATTTCCACGTTTTATGGATTATGATGAGACTTTCTGATTTCTGAATATCTATAAACAAAAGGTGTATTGATTAAATCTGTGATTTCATTGAAGTAAGCTGAGGTTTTATTTTGGCACCACCGAACGAATATTTTCTTACTTAAGCAAAGTAAAAACAAAATAGAAATAGGTTATAACCTGCAACCTATAGGAAGTAGTCATTTTACTTGTAATTTAATCTTTTGTTCCAAAAATGCACCTAATATATAAATATTGATAAATGCTTATTTCTTATGAAACTTTCCATTTGTATTACATTAAAATTTTATTCATGTTGTGTTCAGTTGTATATTTTCTTTTGCAAATTTTAAAGAAACTTATTTACTAAAAAGTAAGGTATAGCACTCAATTCTTATTTTTGCCTGAGGTGTACGATGACATTCTGTAGAATGTATAATTAATAGAAGATAAGAATAGCAAAAAAATTACATACAAGACAAAGTTTAAATAAATGTCGTAAACAAAAATACTTAAAACATGCGATTTTAATCCGGTTGCAGGCTTTTCTGATGACTTGTTACATATAGAGAGTCTACATATTAAGAGTAAATTTTTGCTAGCACCATTATTAATTGACTTGCAATTATAATACTTTTTATACTAAGCACTAGATCTTTAGTTATTTAAGAAGAGTTGTTGAAATCCTTACACTATCAGAGGTTTACCAAAATTTATGATGCACAAGTATTAATTTGTACCATTACCAGTTTAGAAAAACATCCTGCTTAAGCAAGGGAATGTTTATCATAAATTAGTTAGAAATAGAAGAGGTAACACAACGGTCTGCAATTGATCCGTGGTTACTTAACTATGCAAGACCGAGAAAAATGTTTTAATAAGGTTCTTTGCTTTCAAAAATTTTGAATTTGATATCGAGGGCCATTTTATTAACATACATGCTCTAATTAAACTATAATAGCAAACCCTAACCACAATGAATTAGAAAGCCTAAATACATATTTTCAGTATAATAAACGACTTCTTGAAATGTCTGGGTGGGTTAACCGAGCGATATTCTCTTCACCAGATCTTCCGCTGAAGAATCCGTACAGATATTTTAACAAGCCGTTTCAGTGTTATTTTATGTTTGCTTATATTATGCTAAACAATAAAAGAGTTAGATGTACACTCTGTTGGAATCCCCATTTCTAACGTTCATTTATTGTAACCATGCAACTGCATAAAGCAAAAAATTAGCAATTAAGATTTTGTAGTGGCAGGGTGCCAGGTGCTAACCTGTCACATTTTGTACAATTAAAAAAAGTGTTACGCCGCATTCGTTGAGCCCACTACAGAGTCTACAACACACTCCTACCTCAATAATTTTAGCATATTTTGCAGAACATATTCTTATATTATACCGACGTCTAAAACTTCTTATTTCATTTTATAATGTTTTGTCTACTAACACAACATATAAACCCAACTTCATGCAAAATTTAGTGCCTTCTGCAAAGTATGGAATGTTTCCCACTGTTACCTACACACTTGCACAAACACATTTCTTCGTTAATAATTATAATGAACAACAGAAACTGGAGAAATAATTTACTGCTATTCATAACTAGAATTTTTGTTCAAGTTTAATTTGTGGGTTTCTGTAGAATTGACATTAATTTCAGTAGCAACACTTTATACCCAGAAAAGCGTCGTCCAAAACCTGACGCTTTCGATGAGTTAAACAAATTTGTTCATTTTAGGCCTTCTTGTGGCATCACAGCTGTCATTGTAAGTTAATTCTTTATTGCTTAATGTCAGAAAACGTATGCCATTTGTAAACAAATGTGTTAGTCCTTCAGTATAATTTCAGCATATTTTCCGCAGCTTTTACATGAAACCTCTGATGGTAATAATAATAATATTGTTATCGCTTTTTAGCTTTAATCGTCACCAAAATAAAGCTTTTAGCAAGCACCAAATGCAGTTGTCAAATCAGAAATGATTTATCGCAAAAAAGTCCGCTGCTTGCTTGTTATGTAATAGAGCGTTTTCGCGTGATGTTTTTTCCACGTTCTGATTGAATTCCCCGCATTAGTTCATAGGACATTATTTAAATTTCAAAATCTGTATGTGGCATATTTTCCATGGTTTTCAGGAACACATATTCGCTTTCCTCTATGTTTACTAAAAAGCACTACGTTACCACTAAGTTATCAAAAGATTTAAATAACACGAACGTATACTGAAAATCGATAGTTATATCCAAGCACAGTACTCCAAAAGAGGGATTTATTTATTGAAAATAGAGTCAGTGTCCCTGAAAAAAAATCAAAATAAACGATTCTTTCAATTATAGTAATATTCTGTAATATTCGTACAATTAAAACAGCATTGAATTGTATATTAAATTCATCAGTTTTGTTTATTAACAAATGCTTGGAAGTTTTTATTGGCGTTTCACAAAATCCATATTTGTTTTTTTTTAAACGCTACTTACAATAATAAAGTGCAACTCAATGCACAGATTGCGAGTTAAGCAAAATTTTATAGGCATATAGTTTGAATAACGGTCTGGGAAGTGGCAATTGATCGTACTAAATCGTGTGAGTATTACAGTGTTGTGTCAAAATCCGTACACAATATTCGCAAGTGATTTCTATCAATATTTGAAAGTAGCACAAATCGAGATTATTTTCTCATTTCTCAAATTTTATGGCGATGTAAAAGAGACAATACAAAGCCAGTCTGCCATGCCATTTGCTTAAAATGGTCATGATTTCCCCCCTTGACATTAAATCATCGCAACGTCCTGCACACTGAAATGGGCTTTTCATCTTTTTATTACCATCGTCTCAGTTCACTGGTGATGCGCGACGATAAGGGAAAATAAATTTTGAGTTTACCGAGCTTCGGTTGTTGTAACAGTTAAGCGCATCCCTTATTGCTGCCTCGCGTACACTAATGCATAGTTTGCAGACCGCAGTGCACCACCGTTTTTTTTTGGGGGGAGAGGAATTAACAGTGAGGAGTGGTTTTATTTTTGAAACCAAAAAAGCGCGGGGTTTATATTCCTTCCGTGCAGCAACTTTGTGAAGCAACTAATGGAAGTGCAGTTTGGTGGCAGATGTTCGGGCGTTGCAAACTGCAGCGGACGCTTGTTCATAATATTAATACTTTAGAGTTACCAGTATCTCACAAATTAGTTAATTTGTCTGTTCTGGCGTTGTTGTCTGATGCCCACAATTCTGCATACGCTTGTAACGTACCCACTCTGACATTTTTAGATACAGCATAGAAAGCTTTCCAAATCACTGAGACATATTCAAATTTAAGCCTAACCTAACGTCGTTCCTACAGTTTCGTATAACAAACACTACCATTTTATAGGAACTCTCTGATGTCTGCCACCATTTGAATATGGTTAACATATGACAGTTTTTCATTCACCACAACAATTAGATCTAGAACCTCGCTTACCCTCACCAATGGTACATCACCTATTGTATAAGCATAGTCAATGCGCAACGTGCAACGTGTGAAGGCCATTATACTACACTTGTCAATATTTAAAAACAAATTATTCTGTWCCGACCACMTTATCAAACTMTAATATACAACAATCAGCAACAGAGTTGACAGATTTAAATAATTTAAGGACATTTGCATACAGTAAAATTCTGCAGTCCTCTACATACGTCACAATGTCATTAATGAACAACAAGAAAAGTAAAGGCCCAAGATAACTTCCTTGTGGCGCACCAGATTAAATACTGTAACGTCGTGATTCAACATTATTTACTGCCCCATACGAAAATCTTTGCATTAAAGACGATTAGTAAAATCATACTGTCTACGTAGTTTYGAAACAAAAATATTATGATCAACCTTATCAAGGGTTTTTGCAAAATCGGTGTATACGGTAACCACTTGCTGATAATTATCGAAAGTACTGTTTATGTAATCAGTAATAACCGTCAAATTAGTAGTAGTTGAACGGCCCGCCAAGAAATCCACCGAAGCTCCAACCTATTTTGAATTGAATTCCTTTTTTTAACAAACGACAGACCTTTGCACTCTTCCACAGCACTGAAAAAAAAACACTTTTTCACACTGAATTAGAAATCATGCACAAAAGCTCTACCAAAACAATCTTGCAACCCTTTACTATATATGCTGATATATCATCATATCCCGGAGTAGCTCTAGGTTTAATCTTATTAATTGCCTCAAGAACATCCTTGTGGTTTACAGAATAAACATTCAAACAGTCAACACAAATTCTATCTTCAGCACAGCACTAATTAATTACAATGGTCTCATAAACCGAAGAAAATAGTCAGCAAAAGCTTATGCAATATCACTGTTCTTATAAAATTTTATGTTATCGCTAACTACATAAGAAGAAATACGCGAGTTTCCTCTTATTGAATGAACATAATGTTCAGAAAATATATGGATTGGCTACCATAATTTGTTCAATACTGAAAATATAGTTTTGTACGATCATTAATTTTTTAAGTAAAATTCTTAGAAACTCATAATCCTTAGCACAATTAGCAATTTTGAATCTTTTCCATAAACGTTTGTTTTGATTTTTTCTTCTAATCAAAATTTGAATATTTTTTGTGTACCATGGTGAATACCTTCGAGGGGATTGGTATTGGGCGTACATTGCACAAATATATAATTTATTTTTTTATAAAAACAATCTAACATACATTGCAGTAATGAAAAATATTCAGGGAAGACCAATAAACGTTGGATAACAATCTATACAAATTATAAGAATAGCGAGGGCACGAGTACACGAAGGCGTATTTTCTTTTAGATAAGTGTTTAAATTAAAAGGTACTACACAAGAGTTCAACCATAGACAATTCACACTTGTCAGTTTTTCCTACACCATAAAACAAATTTCATTTCAGGATCTGATGATGGTTGCAATTTCCAGGTCATCAGTGTAGATATAAATTGGACACTTGAACTGTGACATATCATTAACGTACAGAACAAACAGTATCAGTCTAAATTAAAAACAAATTGCGTTGCACTACTGGGAGTAGCATACATTTCAGATTGAATGCCACAAATCTCCACATTGCTAATGGTTATACTATACAACATCGGAATAAATAATCTAAGTTATCACATTTTTTACAACAGTAAAGAAGGGTTTACAATATCTAACTCTTTTCATGTCTTTAGAGAACATTCACTTGCGTCCCAGATTCAAAAGCGTTAAACACATATTGCACGAATTCGCAAAGATTCGTAGTGATCAACCTACCCTGTATGAATCCATGCTGACTAGGCCTAATTTCGTTAGAAACTTAACTATAAATTTATGGCTATAATGAACTTAAATACTTTGGTAATGTTGGAAGTAATTGTGATCGCTCTATAGCATTCAACATTACTCCGCTATCTATTTTTAAAGACAGGGAACGCATTGCCCGATCATCTTTAATTATTGAGTTAAATATATCACAAAACGATTGACATAAGCACGACACACAGTCTGACAATAAACGCCGGTAAAGAAGCAGGTTTCGTGACAAAAGTTTTCTCGATTTTTTTTTAGTAGTATTCATAATATCCAAGCCAGTTATCACGAAATTAGGTAGAGTATTAGCCAAATCACAAGGTATCACAAGCATTCAAAATATGACCATCCACAATATTCTGGGGTGAATTTAAGGTTTGTCTCTGAAATTCATTACCAGGGACACCTGGTTAATGTAAGTTACCTTTTACATCATCTTCAGCTATTGTTGATTTCTATTTTAATGATTCTTCTTAGATTATCTATTGACGCGATTCAAGTGAACTTGAAGTTTAGATTTTTTGAATTGTTTCCGTAACCGTCCCGTCTGAATATGGTGTAAACCAAACAGGGAAAGACGCTGGTCATACTCGGTGCTTTGGAATATACGAATCAAGATGATCTAATTCATCATGAATCAACATCGTTGACACATTAACATATCAAACCTTGTATAGCCACTCATTTGTGGAAAAGTATGTACTGTCACTGTCATGTGTTTCTCAAGTGACGTTTTTTATGTTTATATCCTAATCAGCATTGATGTTTATTGTTAAGCGATACAACATATAAAAAAGTGGAGTAGTCACTGAATTATCCACTTCTCCAAGCTCTTTGATGACTTCAGGTCATGGTCACAACAAGAGCCATTGGTATGGCGTCAGGTGTTCAGCAAAAGGATGTTAGAACTATTTGTATCTACGTATCTCTTTCTTGAATTACAACTGGAGTATAAAATAATGAACGTAACACACAATACTTACAAGTCTATGCTATATATAGCAGATTCTGGGTAATGCATTTGTCGACTAAATTATAGTTCCTATTGTGAACGAGAAGTTAATTCTTAGCACGTCGAGGAATAATTACGGTCTCCGACGTTGCAATCTGCTTGCAGCACCGCAATTGTTTGTCAAGCAGTTAATTGGATCGGCATTACAAAATTGCGTATTATTAAATGCCCACATCCGCAAAATGTTAATATCAACGCTTCATGCTGTGTTATAACCTCGTAAGCAAATCGATCCGTTTGTTCATAAGTCTGCTACGCTGCTACCACCTCACATGCAACATTTTACCCACTTTGCAGGTTCTGTTTTCATACTACGCACTGTATGTGACAGTATTAATGAGCGATTTTCAACAGCAGGTTCTGTTCGCAGTCGAGTAACATAAAAAATTGCAACGTGTGTCAAAAATTGCAACATATTACTGTAATACTCGTATAAATAAGATTTTAAAAAAGTGCTTGCTGTATTACCGAGAGATACACATAGATCATGTGATACGTTTCATTTTTACATGGACACATGTTCAGCTCGCCTTTTTTAATAGTACATTTTAAATAACTACAGTACCCGCTTATCAGTAAGATAGATTTGTATGTCCAAATTTTTAGTTACATACAAGTTTGAAGACGTACACGAATGGATCTAGAATGGATCCAGTCTTTTGAAATTTCAGTGCGTCGGTGATAAAATGACACAAATCGTGCACGTCTAAAAATATGTATATTTATATTTAGGTATAAAAGCATACTTACAAAAGGCTTTCATAACTAATGGGAATTAAAGGTTCTTTTATTAGTGCTTTCTACGCTGACAGTGACCACTATACTGTCTCAAAGCTATACTTATAAGAATTATACAGACGCACCAAACAATTTCTTCCTAGCTAATGTAAACCCCGAAAGACGTCGATACTGGCGCCACTAATTCGATACACGTGTACAGTGATGCTATGTAAAATGTAAGGCCTTTTTTGTTTTCTTTCTTACGTTAAAAAAGTTTGCTATAATTAACCATTCGTAAGAACTTAGGTTTGCTTTGTTTATTGCAGTGTTTGATATTTTACTGTATTTCAGGATTTGATTTCCCTAAAATAACCATTGTTTAACCTAACCTTTGTCGTTGTCACTGTAGACTATGTAAGCTTTTCAGTTGTCGTCAGAAAAGGTTTAATACGATTATTTCTTAAATATAAGAGTTATTTAAAGAGAGAGGGGCTTCAAGTCGTTTTAAAACAGAAGGCATGAACATTTGGGTTAATTACTTGAAGCTGTTTATCGTTTTTCAATTCTGTGATACCGGTGCAAGAAAAAACGGTTCTGACAGTGTCAAAGTATATAGGCGACGCCGACGGTCTAATGTAGTCAGTTTGCTCTCTACCCCTACCTGATGAACCCCAACAGGGCGAAACTAGTCGTAGGGTGAGAGTGAACTGACTAGAGCAGATGGTTTTTATTTCAATTGAGTCCTAATTTAGGAAAACTTTCGACACCATTGCGCTATGCCAAAAAAGACGTTAAACGTTAAACAACTTGTAGAGATGCCACGTCATATTAATCTAGAGCATTGTGCTGGTAACTCATATTGAAAGGAGAAGCTCAGCACATCATAGAAAAGGTTTCCAAAAAACAAATACCTAATATCCTAATAATAGTCGTCGGCGATCTACAGAACTATCATCGTTAAAACGTTGACTGTATATACTGCAAATTCTCCAGGTTAACCAGATATCACTACCCCTTTGCATATAATACTTCGATTATATTACGGCATCTCGCTCTCGAGATCACTATTATTTCACTAGTAGTACCGCTATTTGTCGCTAGGTGGCCACAAGTTTAAAGAAAAACTGCACGACCGGCAAGGCCAGATCGCACAATATATCACATCTGCTATCATTCGCTTTTTGTGCTTGGTGGTGTTCACATGTTCGCACAGCGGTAAGTTTTCGTTTTCGTTTTACCATCCTTTGTTTTTTCTAGTTAGGAGGAAATGTATGCAGGAATAAGGCCCAGTTTTCCGTCACCCGACCGTTTGCCAGGCAGAGCATATCTAGGTGTTAAAAGCTCTAGTAGCACTTTAACCTAGCAAAGGATGACAGTTGTCGACATGACACAGCTCTCCTTCTACACAGTTCAGCTAGAGAATTTTTATTTGGCGGTCTATCAGCCCCTTTTCGGAGATTAGTGTCCTTAATTAACCACGGTCCACAAGACGTGGAAGGCAGCTCGACTATTGGCAGTTATTAGAGGCCCTTTGTTCGGACCTAGTGTCCATAGTTATTAACCACGGTCCACAAGACGTGGTAGGCAGCTCGGCTATTGGCAGTTAATTAGAGGCCCTTTGTTCGGACCTAGTGTCCATAGGCGTTAACCACGGTCCACAAGACGTGGTAGGCAGCTCGGCTATTGGCAGTTAATTAGAGGCCCTTTGTTCGGACCTAGTGTCCATAGGCGTTAACCACGGTCCACAAGACGTGGTAGAGAGCAACAGATTTGGACTGTTTACCTGGATCAATTCGTATCCAAGTACGACTTTTATCTATAGCTTGGATTTTATTAATGGTGGTCCATCAGCGCCACCTCTTATGTCAGGGTGCTGGGATTCCACGGACGGCGAACTCGAGAAGTTTTTCGCCCACAGGCTTTTCTTTTTAGGAAGCACTGATTGATTCGACTACTGTCGACATCATAGTTGCAGTTACAGGCGGTCCTAAAGACGCCTGTTTTTATGAGCAGTGCATTATTCACCATGCCTTACAAAAAGTGTATGTACCTACCTACTCTGTCATTCTCATCATTCTGTTTGAGATAGATTTTTTTGTGCGGTCAGCAGACGCCCTCATTCAGGAGCAGAGGATAGAAGGCCTTTATTCCATATTGACGGCATCGGCAAAATTATTAGGTTGATAAACCGATTTTCGCCGATCACCGTAGTTAAGCAACACCGGGCGCGGTCAGTACTTGTATGGGTGACCGCTTAGGATGTCCGCAAGCTGTTTACTTGTTTTTTTTACTGCTTTTTTAGCTCACTGAATAATCACATTATTTGAAGTTCTAACAGAACTTGCAGACACTCAGGAT
This sequence comes from Rhyzopertha dominica, assembly GCA_025024175.1. Taxonomy (NCBI): domain Eukaryota; kingdom Metazoa; phylum Arthropoda; class Insecta; order Coleoptera; family Bostrichidae; genus Rhyzopertha; species Rhyzopertha dominica. Next base: position 73,219,372 of record QCXZ01000137.1, read on the forward strand.
TATTTTCAGAAGCAGCATGGAAGAAGGTTGTTTGGCCTTATTCACCAGGATATATTTCAACCCAGCCATAAAAATAATTTTGTTAAGCTGGCAAAATCTTCCTTAAGTTATCAGTTTAGATAAAGGAGGGAGAGAGCATAAACTAGGAGAGAAGGAGAAACAGAAGTAGACTAAGTCTCTTCGTTCATGAAAGTTCCTTTTAGTCCTCCTGTTCTGCATTGGTTTTAACCTCCTTAGAATACTATTCTGTATACCCTCATCTTAGGTCAAGAGCTGTCGTTCTATTTCCATTGAGGAAAGTCGTGAAAAGGGTAGCATTCATGTATCAGCTGCGCAGACTTATCTATTCTTGGTTATTATACCAGACAGAAAGATGTTCATCTTAAATTTTGTAATGAAAGCTTATACTTTAGGCCAGGTTCCTACATAAGATTGTAGAGTCACTAGCAATTTTGCACCCACCTTCTTATAACATCACAGACTCTTTAAACTTCGTTATATATTTCAAACTTTTCAGCCTGTTTCAGCATTTTTCAGCTTTTAAGTAAGATAGGTGAACAATAAAATTCGCGCACCAATTCAGATTCAGATCCATGCGCCTCCGCTTTCAGTCATCGATAGATGGCGCTCTCGGTCTGTCGTGCATTGGATGGCAGTTCGCTGGTTCTCCAGCAGAGTGTACGCGGTGCCTGCATTGCCGGCCATCATTATCTTACGTTTTATCATTTGAAGTCGTTTAGTTTTGTCATGACGTTTCATACATTTGGTAATAGCGACATAAATATGAACTAAAATTATGTAATTACTTTACAAGGCATAAAATGCCCAGACTACTCCTGTTGCATTTAGAATTAGGTGAAAGAGAGGACCAAGATAGACACTGGAGGATCCATCTGGCAAACAGGGAAGATGGTTTTAAAAAGCATTACATATAGAGACATAATCCTTCAGAGTTAGAAGAGCTGTTATGTAAGGCATATAGTAAGATATTGTCTGGTCTTCAGTTTCTCAATGAGAATTGTTGATATATCCCCTATGCAATTAATGCAAAAATTTTGTCTGAAAAAACCAAAATATAGTTTGTACCTATTGCCAATAAAATAAAAGAAGACTGTTTTTTAAGACACAGAGCGTTCACCAAAGGTGGGGCGCTACTTAGGTTCCTGTAAACCCGCAGAGGTCGGGGTTATAAATTTTTAAGGATTTATTTATTGCCTACTTAGAATTGTTTGCATCTTTTATTTACATAGAAAATGGGTAGTATTCCAAAATCAGGTTCTGATAGCTCTAGTTAATTATCGTATGGCGATTGACATATTTTAATAGATCTATATGAGTAGGTACATACATTAATTCATTACTTATTTTACTTAATTGGCTAGTTTCCAATCCTGTCGATTTTGGGTGCTGGGAGATCCTCGAGAGTTCAGCGGCCAAGTTGTAGACTATTTAGCCTTGATATCAGGGTTCTCCTCTGGGAGGTTAGTTACTGTGCACCCATTAAATATTTCTTGCATTTATAAAGGGCACAAATACTGATAATTTAAGATTTAAATTGATGGTCTTTTATTTGTCAGTTTACTTTAGTTTAATTGTCAACACTGAATAGACAAAGGGTGTGATATTAAGACATACAGTTTCGTTGTTCGTTTAGAAGATCTAAACGAGAATTTAATTAAGCAGATCTGTGTGCTAGGTTCAGCTAGCTTATATAAGATTAAGTCAATTTTCAAGCTGAGCTTGAATCAATAGGTTTCTGCCAGAACTGAATTGAAGAACAATTAGTTGTTTTTTGGAGATTATATTTTCTGATTTTCCTGGATTATTCCAGTTATGAGGCATTAGCATATTCAGAAAAATATTCGCCTTATGTATTCCTTCCTTTCTTGAAAGGAACAGAAATTGATTAAGGTGTAGATATGTTATCGCCTTCCTTTGGGAATTAATCAATTTTAACCATTCTTCCTTTATATGTCAGACTGTTATCAGACAAGCTATTCAGAAGGAGGAATAGCAGAAGATCTCATCAATATAGGTCTTTCTCAGGTTGTTTAGAACAAATCGATAAGTTCACAATGGGTGATGAAGATTTTCTCAGAAGACTAAAGTCCTTGTTCAGTCAGATGCTGTAATTTTAGAAATATATTTTTATAGATTTTGGTTGCTATTTTGTAACTGACAATTGTTTGAGCTCAGTTTATTTACTATTCTGATCAATTTGGTTATCATAGTGCTATTTTATTAATAGCATATAGCATAATAGCATATATAGCATATACGTCCAGAAGTTTATTACTTCGATTGGGATATTAGAAACAGGTTTTAAAATATTTAAATTTATAGCAAAATAGGTTACTGCATTTGGATTAACCGATGTTCTATGGATAAAAATTAAAATAGCTACAACTTCTATAGGGCTGTAATGTGTAATAAGTTGATTCTTTTTATGTCTGCCCTTGGTATATAGGAATCATTAATTAAAGAAAATTGTGAATTGCATGATCGTTCATCGATTCTTTTGGGGCGAATAAGATTACTACGTTTAAGCTCAGGGAGACCTTTTCTAAGACAAGGAAAGAGGACACACTGACATTAGCAGGGATAGTTCAGAGAACATTTTCAGCTTTTTTAACCATATATGGAAGACCTAGATTGACAGGTAACTAGAGAATCTACCACCCAGGTATGAACGAAAGGCCGTTTTGAAATTTTCGGTTTATAACCGATCATTTTCTCTGGTTTAGATATTTTTATACTAGGATTGTAACCAGAGATTTAGTTCATTTGCTTATCTTGTTGTATTAACAATTCCAGATGATGTCTATAGACATAAACAAATGTCTTGACGCTGTGCTCTGTTTTGCTGTTTTTTGCAACATCGATTTCTTTAAACTGCTACTAGTGAAATAATAGTGATCTCGAGAGCGAGATGCCGTAATATAATTCTACGATCAAACGAACTTACCTGTGAAGTTCGATCGTAATTATATTAGGCATCTCGCTCGAAGAGATCACTCCCTCCCTACCCTAAATTTTTTCCCCTCATGATTTGCGATGTTGCAAAACTGGATAAGCGAATAATAGCAGATGTGATATATTGTGCGATCTGGCCTTGCCGGTCGTGCAGTTTTTCTTTAAACTTGTGGCCACCTAGCGACAAATAGCGGTACTACTAGTGAAATAATAGTGATCTCTTCGAGCGAGATGCCTAATATAATTACGATCGAACTTCACAGGTAAGTTCGTTTGATCGTAGAATTGTTGATTAAAGTCGTATCTACTGTTATTTGCGACGCGTTGAATACCCGTGAGATCAATCAATCACCCAAATTCCATGTAGGCAGCATTATTTGAATCTTTGGGGTAATTTATGCCTGCTGAAGTAGAGAGTTTTATAATAAGACGTTTTAGAAGAAGTAGAAGAGCTGTATGCTGGTATAGGGAGAAAAAAATAAATAAATATTAGCTTGTATGCAATATATGTAGGATTTACAAGGTAGATTGTCGTTCACAACTATTATTTCTAGTTTTATACTGCATATCTTATTCATTCGCAGAAAAAAACTTGGGGTATTATCTTTACAAAACCCAATTAATTTATGGACATTTCAGTGCCTAAAAACCTGTGACTATTTGAACTCCAATTTCTCTTCTAGTTTATCTGGTGTAGTAAAAGGCCTTCCGCATAAAATAAGGTATACTTGAGTTGCGCAGCAGATATAGCAGTATAACTGCCCCTTGTTTAAAATAATAATATAACAATGGGCGTTTTTCTGAAAGCCAGATGCACTCAGCTCAGCGGAAATAAACAGCTGACTGCCCCAACATAACCATTGCGATCTTCCCTCTGTCTGTAACAACAAATTAGTGTTTTGATTAGGAAAACGGTATGTATTCCATTTATAAAAATGTGTATAATATACCGATGAACCTTTATTTTTAGATTATGCGCAATGGATTTGTCTCTTCCCAAAAAAAGCGACACCACTACTCTATTTTGATCCTGGAGAGAGAGGAGAGATCCATCCGAGATAACGATAGAAGGAGAACCACAATTATTTTACAAAACAGGACAACTCCATAATTACTGCAGCGATAATTTTCAAAATGGTCTTTTTCCAAAGGTCCTAAACGACATTTTCACGTAAGCTATCGTTAGCTAGAATATATATTTCTCTCTCTCCAGGATTCCTGCTTTAAATTTCATGTTGCGATTCAAAAGTCTCGCTTAGTGTGAAGCGCGCAGTTGCATATGACGCTTTACGCAAGTAGTCGTCACTCACCTTATTACTATACCTGTTGCGCGACTCGAGTCTACCTGCATTAAAAGAGTTTATTAAAACATATATGTAATTCCGTAGCCCAGAAGTAAAAAAAAAACTAGAGAGATTTATGAGCAAGCTGGATCTCACCATTGAAGTACTGTTGCTTCCTTACAAAAAGTAAACAGATAAGTTGATTCTAAAGGGTAGTAGGTGATCTTTAAAGGTGATTGGAAAGATCTTTATTAGAAATAAAAAAAATTACACATCACAAAAGCCAATAGTACAAGAGCTCGTGACAAAAAACTGCAAAAGTTTAGTAATGGCTCATATTTTAGTATGTTGCAGGCTGCAGTACTTAGGCTGTATATGGGTTGGTACCCACTCTCAGTATCAGGTAGTGGAACAACTGCATGTTAGTGGCACAACGAGCACTCATTTTCGTAATCTAAATAATTACGGGGCTATATTTTATAAAATACTTGTAGTACGTGTAACAATTTGACATACTTTAAAGCGCGTTACTGCCAGTTGTATTCCAGTACCTGACTTTCGGAATGTACCCTAAGTACTACAACATACTAAAATATAGCCATTGCATTTTTTGTCACGAGCTTTCAGGCTATAACAAAAATTAGCAAAGTAGGCTGCAGCAGTTCCATAACTAAAGTAAATATTAATGGTACACATAGCAATGCATTTTCGCTAAAGTTGTTACTGCACACCGCGGACTTCCCTTTACAAAGCCACATTCTAGCGCTATTTATTGTCAATTATGTCCGCAGTTAAAGGATTTACGCGCGACTCTCTCGTTATTAACGTAAATCGCAGGCAACTTTGCCCTTTTCGGGAAGTGCGCTGTATTAACCTATGTCTCGCATGGGAAAACGCCCGGCAGAATCGTAAAGTGCTACCACCTCAAGATGTGTGGGAACATCTCCCCAGGTGTCATTAGGAGGGCCGCTCGAGCAACTAAATGTGTGAACTTGTGCGGATGAAAACAGCATGGGGTCTTTTCGCATCAGCTCCTAGCGCCGCTTAGTTCTTGCGCGGCGGTATGTGAATTGAGTTTGCTCAACTTCATCTTGTCAAATATGTCTTGTAAACTTGTTTAGAAATTAATTTCAAACATCAATATTGAAACACTGCAGGAATAGCGCTTGGCAGTTATATTCCATAGCCTTAATCAGGTCTGAAAAGTTTGCGGGAAATTGTGGCGAAATTATGGTGTTTCTCCTGTTTTCTTTATAAACTCGCAGAGTGTAGTCGATTCAAGACAGCTTCCAGACGCTCTATATTGTTTACGTATTAAGTAAACGTCTGTTCAAGTAGCTTTCTCACGGCAGACTTATATACAAATTAATTGCTAGAATGTAAAAATGAATCCACACGACATTTTTGAACGAACGAAAGGTACATTATACATATTGAACGATATGACAACATCGCTATTGACCATCAGAAGTCGACTTTGAAGGGCCACCGCGTCTGCTATAAAATGGACGCAACGGTCGAACATTCGTTTGGACATGTTGCTCAATCGTGTATCTTGACCAGCGATGGGCGTTTACGCGTAAATTATAATTTTCTACGTTACACGCGTAGAAAATGTAGATAACGCATTTTGGCGTAGATTTTGAGTAGAAAATTCAAGTAGGTACGCGATAAACCTGAATGGAAGCAATTTTGTTTCTAATTTCTCTGTTTTGCTAGCTTCTTCATGTGTCGATTTACTTTTTATAATAGTTTTCTTTGGAAAATAAAGGACATTATGTTTTCCTTCCACGACTATATTAAGTACATTCTTAAGTAGTCTATTTTCACATGATATCAAATTAGAACAGCATGTTTCACATACAAGTTGATTTTTCTCCAGAGAAAGGTATCTACTGTAATCAACTATAACCTGTTACTTGCTTCTTTAGATCAATGTACCTAGTTCAGTATACATATATAGGACAATCAAACTGACCTGCAATTAAAAACGTTTGGTGAAAGAACAAGGGTGGCATATAAAGTTGGCCATTTCCGTTTATAGAGAATAAAGATAATAAAATTCAAAGTGCGCCAAAGTGCTTTCGGACAGCACATTTAGCTTGCTTACTCAGGTCTTCTGGCTATAATTGACGTATACCCAAACAAGTTATTGTTATTTAAACATTTATCTAGTCAAACTTAATTACAACAAAGTAGTATTTTGTTTAATTAAGAATAAATATTATAAAATAATTATAAAATACAAAATAATATTGGCATTTGAGGCGTTTGAGTAGTACTGATGATTAACAGCAGAACACCACTAAAAAACTATATATTTCTAGAATTCTGTTTGTCTACACAATGCTGTTTTCTACAGTAGACTTTTAAGGTAGAACATTACATAGTTTACGCGTAGATAATAGCGTAATTTACATGGCGTATTCTACGCGCCCATCACTGATCTTGACACGATGATTTGGTATCTGTGAGTGAATAACAAACAACAGATTTGACAGCAGTCGCTATAACAACATAACCGTATCAGGCTGGCCTAGCTGGTCTAGTGGGCAGCGCGGAAGCGCGACTGCCTGTATGGCCAGTTAGGCTGCGGGTTCGAATCCCGCGTAAGGCATGGATGTTGTGAATGTTAAATTATGCAATGTATCTAATACAATTTAATACCAATAAATATAATAAACCTAATGAGCTGGCTAATTGCCCTAAGATGGCAGGGCCATTAACAAATAAAAAAAAATAACCGTATCAGCCTGTCAACATCATAGACAAGGGTAAGATAAATAGATGGGAAACTCTAATGGTGGGGATAGGTTCATATAAAGCGCCTGCAGTACTTCTAGGCTAAATTACACACGAATATGCCAAGTCTATAACATAGGAAACTGCTTTAAATGGTGCAACAACAACATGCAAGTCAGATTTTTTATTTTCTTTTAATTTCTTTCTTTGCACCTAGTTTGTTCCATTATTACCTCTTCGAAGTTACTTGTCACATAACTTCAAACGGCGCGGGAATAAACTACTTGCAAATTACATAAGAGATTACTTAATAATAATTTGCAATTAAATGATGATAAACAAAACAAAAGCTGTTTGGTATTCACAAATAATTATAATGATCATAAATGTACAATTTATAAATATTTCAATAAAACAGAAGTATGGTAGACGTCTTCGTTTAAGTCTTTTCTCCAGGGAGTCGAAATAACTCACCGAAATGCTTGTGACAAACCAGATAGCGTAAATAAACTATCTTTTTTAATGCGTTTCAGTCATATTTGGTACATCTGAAACAAGTATGCATTTTTTAAACAGACCTTCATTGTAAATAAAAACATTTCCAAAGGGTTTTTATATTATAATATTATATACGAGTATGTGATAAATAAGGGGTGGTATCCACGCAAGATTTCCCAAAGGGACCAGTTTGGTAGGTACATACACTACATTTCAAGAAACGCCAAGAGCAAAATGTCTTAAGTTTTGTTATTAATAAAAATTGCTGGTATACTGTACGATGTATCATTCGATAAAAGTTAAAGTATCTTGAATTGTTGTCAAGTTAATGTAGAATTTACTATGAGATATTTTTTTGAGATTGTGTACGTCCTCGTCCGCTATCTAGAAGTAAAACAACCCATTAAACATATTCACATCAGTGCTGCTGCTGTGATAGTATAATGATTGTCGATTAAAGGTATCACTTACTCAGATATAATAAATTACTTTACGGTCGCAGCAATATTTATCATCAGGACGCTACTATTTACTAGAACTGTACTACACTTACAAATATTTAAGTGAACCAATTTGCATTTGGATGGATAAAATTACATAGCTTAAAGCTGTAAATGACTGTGATAGCGGATTTGCAATGCCCAAGTAGACAAATATAATATAATAAAATTGCTTGTTATCCATATAAGTGCAAATCGAGTCACTCATTTAACTTTTAACAATTTTTTTAACTCTTGAGAAAGAAGCAGAACATTTAAACATGGTAAGAATTCATAATAAGCTTTTGTAGCACCAAGTGTACCTACATCATTTTAAGTGTGATCTACTTTATCGAAAAACAAGTCTATGTAGTAACTTCCATGCGGTTATTGAGATATATATTTTCAAAAACTAGTACAACTCACCTCCTCGTCCGTAACTGTCAGAACTAGCCTTGTAGTAGAAATGACTTGTAATTACTAACTGTTCGCACATTCAGCAGTTCAAGAATATTTTATGCAAGCTAAAAATTATTGTTATTAACAAATTATAGTTTAAATTTGAATTATTTACGTGCTGATATACGTTCTTGACAAACTGGCCCCGATGTAATTGTCAAATAAATAACTAAACCACCAACCTGCCGCCAACTGTAAGCACAGTGACTTTATAAAGTCACTGTACTGCAAGCAGATGCTAGCGCCAAAAATTTGCTGTGTCACTAGGCTAAACTAATCCGTATGGTCACCCCCCACCACTGAGAGATTCCAATCTATTTGTCTTGTCTTTATCTATGGTCAACATCGACCCGTCCCTATTGGAAAACCCTATAGAACAGATGCAGAATGAATACGCGGAGGACAACGACATTTAATTAGAAAATGACAAGATAGGTAGTATATTAAGGTCTCTTAAAAATAGGAAAAGCTCTCCGCCTCTAGCTTGGAACCTTGTGGTTATCCCTCATGTCGGTTTGAAGGATGGTGATATAAAGGTGCGCTATCTCACAAACTGCTCCCTTTCGTTTAGGTATATAATTACAATAAGGGAGGATTTAGTTTTTTAGCATAGTAGAATAATCAATATTGCTACAACCTTTTCAAAAATCTATGTAGACTGCATTGACTTGACATTTAGAGTCTATGGCTTTAGCTGGGTACTGCGATAAACTTTTATTTTTTTCAAAATGTAGAAAAGTAGCTACTTTAAGGGAATGGTATGATACAATGGCTAAAAGGGCATATAACACGCAAGTTAAAAATAAAACTCTGTATGCCCTCTCTACTCCCACAGTGAAGATGTAGTTCAACGCTCTAAGCGTTCCCAGTACCTCATCTCATATGTGATCAATGGAAAGTACATATAGAATTGGAAGAAACTGTACGTATTAGGTGTATGTACATTCGTATAGCAATTATCAAAGTTCAGTGGACTGTATGAGAATTTATCAAACAAGTGCTGGCTTGCGCGTTCTACACTAAATTGAAGGAAGGTAAACTGAACTGGATTGTAAGGAAATGCGTCCTGCGGAGCTTCCAGTGAGAAGATTCGGTGCATCCACGGAATTGTGGCACTCGCGAGCGCGTTATGTAAGTTCCTATTGTTTTAACAGTTAACACAAAAAAAGTTGATGTTTTTAGCTAGTAAGCAACGTTGGCGACACTCTACACCTTGTGGCTTGTGGCGACCGTCTATTCTTCTCTCTCACTATCAAGTGGTGGTAAGCAAAAAAGCAGGAATCAAGAGAGTATGGTTGCCTGGATTTGAGTGCAGAACTCATCAAGCCAGCACAATATATAATATACATATACAATTTCTATAAATACCTCGACAATAATATAACACCGGTATTCGGCGAAGTCCTTACGATATTTTTCGCAAGTTTACTTAAACTTCGGTTCATCTTATTGTTTCTGAAACAGGTTAWATAAAAGAACTCCAAATCCATATCAATATATTAATTATAGCTAGGTATTTGGACAATGACGGAATTAATTCTACCTATGCTTCCTCTTCTTCCTGAGTAATATCAGTTTTAGTGCAACTTTACACAAGAGAATAATATAGTGTCAATGTAGAAACCTACTTTTAGCTTTTTACTTGCACATCCATCATTTAATTTGTGCTTTCCTATTAGATACTGATCGACACACCCTTCCTATTATAACTTCCTGTAATTATAGACCCCACGTCTAAAGAGTACTTCGCATCGTGCTTAATTTAATAAAAGCCTAATATTTAATAAAGATCAGCACTCAGCTCAAGCTAGTTAATTACAGTTGCAGCGGTAACCGAATGTCATGTTCTGTTTCATCGGTATGACTTTGAAGACTTCCGATATGAACGCAATTGCTACCTAAATATGGAGTAACTCAATAACAAGCTTGCCTGAAATGTAGCTTTGATCTAGCTAGTTATCGCATACGCAGAGGTATCTGTACTGTATTCAGGCAAAGAATCTCTATAGAGGCTACACGAATATGCTGAATTAACCACTCTTGCGAACTGCAAAAGCGTATATTCAGATAAAACGTATATTAACAGGTGCGGGGCAAAGGCTTGTTTTCAAACTAATCAATTTAAAAATGAACAAAATTTCCACTCTTCGAAGATATTCTATACAGAACTATTTTCTTCATATTATACATTAGGTATCTCCGAACGCTCGGCAGTTGAGTAAACGGATTGTTCTATTTATTGGTGATCGAGGCCCTGATTACGTACATTCTACTATTATATCATAACGGTCAATATTATAAGTTATAACTACACTCCCACGCGTTTTCGCATATTAATATATATATCAAATAATTCAAAAATCAACAGACAACACGTATACGTCAAAGCAATAGTCCTATTCACTTTTTTGAGGGGCGGCAAATTGATTTAGTCGCCCTGGATGCATGTATCATTTATAAAAATCCTGTATAATAAAAAATACAATAAATTAATTGATCGATCCAGCATAAGTGATCAAATGGCAGTGGAAATGCTACAGTTGTATTTTTTTTGGTTCTTTTTGAGCTACATCTCATATACTACAGAAATATTTTAAACAAGATTGTTTTAGCGTCCTCGAATAGGTCAATGTTATATTTTTAGAACGTCACCTTTTCTTCAGCCAGGCGTCAGGGATTTTGAACCCGAAAAGACTCATACAAAAGGTTTTTCTGGCTTGAAGATATTATCTTTGTTGATGGTTCAGTATTAAAAGGTAGATAACGGATACACGAGTTCTGTATTTGATCAACTAAAAGATATATATTTTTTATGTTTTTGTCAATTATCTCCGAAAATATCAGTTTTACAAAAAATGGCTATCAATGTTGTTCCGTTATAAATTGTATAAAGTGTGGCCGACTGGAGTGTTAGCATTTTTAAGTATTTCAAGTGGCATGATATGTGAATATCTATTATTAAGTTAAAATAAAAAACACATGTTTCCCTTTGTATATTCATTACATGTTAATTATTTAAAAGGACAAGAATATTACCACCTTTTTACATCTTAAAGTGCCAGCCCTGCAAATAGTCTGCAATAACTCTTTTGGTCCCACAGGGCATTAAGTAGTCAAAGGTAATTAAGCGGTTTATGAACTAACTGAAGAAGTTGTTCGTGGTTGCTTTTGCAAAACAGCGGAACCTTAATTAATTAAAGTAGATTACTTAATTTTTCTTGGTTCCACAACGAACCAAAATAAATTTTGGGCTGCAAAATTGGGGTGATCAGGATGCGAATTTGAGTGAAGCATGGTGTGAAAACTGTTGGAAACTCCTCGTCATTTTATAATACAATTACGTGTACTGAAGCATGAATGAATAGAAGATAGTAAGGAATCGATGGGAATTTGAAACTAATGGCTAAATTGTTCATAGTTCTTCCTTTTATTCAATGCTGTGATAGGTCTGCTATGATTGGTGTCATTACTCACTTCCATTGTCAAATCAAAAACGCTCAGCGTATTTGGTACTTTTTATTAAAGCATGTTCTGGATGCATGGAACTCAAGAACTATTGAAAATGCCGGCGGGTATAATCAACGTAATTGTTTGTGATTTCTTTTAAACCAATGGTCGGAGGTAAGAAGTAGAGATTTTTTATAGGAAATTTAAAATGGAGCAAAATCGATGACTGGCGATTTTCAGTTTACGTAGGTTCCAGACGCTATTAGGGTACTATTTTGCTGTCTGTTAGTACTAACCTGTCAATGAATCAATTGAGAAACACAAACATTTTCTAGAAATTTTTCTTTAATTAAAATGTTTTGTTTTGAAGTCCAACTTATCGAATTGTTTGTTAATGGCAACCAATTTTTCTGATGTATTGTGTCTGTCTGTCTGAAAGTGTTACCATGGATCTAAATATTTATATATTCGTTTCCAAACTTAAAAAATGTGGGAAAGGTATGAGTTAGGACCAGTTTAGCAATATAAAAAAATCTTTCATAAAAAATATAAATATAAAAATTTTGTAAAATAGTGTAAAAAAGGTATTGGAAATGCTTTATATCTTAAGAGACTTAATTTTATGAATAGTTTTAAATTGGTATAGTCTGCTTGTGAGGTTGATAGACTAAATGTTTCAAAATATAATTTTGTCACTTTACAACCGACTTTGCGTATTCAAATACCCAAGATTCCATTTTTGAAGTTATATTATCCCATTGTAAGTGTAATACATTATGCAATGTATAAATAACCTACAAGATTGACGTCTGTGTTGGATGTGAGCGGGAGTATCCTCTTGAGAGAAGAGCAAAGCAACTGAATAAAATCGAAGAACCTATATAAGAGATACTTTTATACCAGCTATAAGTAGACATAGTTCGCGATATTATACAACAGCTTTATTACGGTACATTTTCTTGGATACAACAATCAATCTACAATCATATTTTGGTAATCCCAAAGTGTATGAAAATAAAAGTTTATCCAAACGGGCGCAGCTTTGCCGTATTAAACATCTTGCACATACTACCAGAGATTGCAATCTTTGTCTCGCCCTTTGTTCGCTTTGGAGTAGCTTGACATATTGGCCCCCGGATTGCTCTTACCTTCCGTCAATGGAGTGTGCCTAAATGCGGAACACACGAGATTACACCACCTACGAATACTTTCATTGACCTTTCATTGTGTTCGCGATTACTTCTCGGTTCAGGCCGGCTTTACAAACGACTTTCTTTGAGGGCGTGAACGTGTGGAGTTCACTGTTATAGATGTTTAGATAGAAAGTTTCAGTTTGTAGGTACTTATTTTGAAAAGAATGGCGCATATAAATTGTTTCACTTTCGAACGTTTTATCAAAAGCAGTGTAAGTTTATAGTTGTAATTTTAGGAGTGTTATGTATGTATGCATGTACATATGCTGCAGTTTAGTGCTTAATTGGTTAGTCTATAAGCTAAGTGGATATTACATAAACTACCCAAACGTGTGGTTATTTTGATGGAAAATCATCTTTTCGTCAAAATAGTAAAAATAATTACTAAAATAGCTAGTTTGTATACAAACTGTCCAAGATTTGTGGCCAAAGTACAAACCACAAAAAATGCAGAAATTAACGAGGGTTTTTGGCTAGATTACAAACAATCCACAGCAGTTGGATAAAGTGTAAACTTAATATTGCTATTAATACATAACTAACTCGTTGGTTAGTATGTAAACTTACTAATCCTTTTCAATTAATTTAGTTTAACATAGTGAAATAATCCTTGCCCAAAAATAAAGTTCTTTTATAGGTACAACAAAACATTGCTGACTATGTAAAAATGAATAGAAAAACAATTGAGTTAAAAACATAAATTAATATTATTTACTGGAGAACCTGAGTTATTTGCACTTGCTCTAGTTTGTAAGTCGGTGAGATCGACATGGCACTAAAGTTTGAATCATTTGAAAGAACTGGTTTAACAAAAATACCTTTTTTAGTTTTATCCTATTAAGGATTGATTGATTATTTTCGTCATTTTCTGTTTAAGTTTTAATTATTAATTTGAGACGATCCAATCCTTAATTTTCCAGTTCAAGCTAGTACGTGCAAAAGCAAGTGTGACTTGCATTTTTTTTTAGAAACAAAAGGTATTTAAGGTCTTCTGCTGTATGCTTTTTGCAACAAGTTATTACTCTTTGAATAGTCGTGGATGTTGTCTACGCTGGAAATCTCAATTTTACTTTTCGCAGCTGACTCGAAAGGATAGTTTTGGCTAATGATTTTAATTAACCTGTCCATATGAATTGAAGTTTTTGGTGGTTTTCTAGATTACGGAGTGATCTATATGTGTCTTCTACATATTATTTGTGCAGAATGTTGATAAAATTGAAAATAAAAGTTTTTTTTAATTTCGAAAAATTCGTTGTTTTGAGAGGATTGCTAAACGAAGCAATTTATTACTATGATGCAGATACGACGACAATGCTTGTTTGTGTGTCCTTCAAACCCTCATAATCGAAGAAATTAACCCATTATATCATTTGGCCTAAAAACAATCGGACTCGGTTCCATTAAAAAAATGGTTCACAAATAAAGCAAGTGACTTTAGTCTCCGCATTTAATGAATCATCAGGGTTCAGAATTACCAAAAAAAATTACACACTAAAATGTTCATATTGCAGTCCATTTGCAAGTTGACATTCTCCAAGTCGCACATAGCCACATTTTGGACACTGCGTCCAACAGCGTCTCGAGATAGTAATCACATTTTAGCTAGAGCCCAAGTTTGTAATTCTTCTAGTGTGTGGACGGTCTAGGTATAATCTACTTTTCAAATGACCCCAGAGTAAAATCTGGGGATCGGAGTGGGCATTCTACAGGTGCTTTGCTACCTTATCCATCTATTGACAAAAGCGTCATCAAGGAAGCGATCGAATTACTGCTACACCAAAATTTGCCTGTGCATCGTCTTTCAGGAACCTAATATCTTCGCCTGGAAATTCGGAAATATCTCAGCCAGTGCAAGTACTAAATCATCTCTGACGAATTCTAAACATCTATTTGCTGCATGGCTACCTTCAAAAGAGAAAGGACCGGTAATGCGTTCACTAAATCTAAGCTTCCGAAAATGTGCATTTTCTCGTGTGCGGTAACGACAATTGTGACGATTGTAAGCGTCGGCGTCCTAAAGTTCATGCATCAGTGGAATCTTATAAGGATAATTTTTTTGGATAAAGTTTACCCAGTAGTGTAGGCCGTTGTTTATTGCCACCTTTGTGTTGTTGTTTTTGTGTGATGACCAGATTTTGTTAAATCGTACAATAAATCTACTGACAGTAGATTATGCAATGGGTGGTCTGTTTTGGTGTGCCATATTGGCAAGCTTCCTCCTGATTGCGGATTGCTGAATCTATTGCCATAACCTTCCATCATTAGAATTTGGATTCATGCAGCCTCCGTTAGACGTATCGTTTTGCGAGCTGTCACAGCAGTAAATATTACGCTTACGAACTGGCACTGCCATTTTATTTTTACTAAGATGGAATGTGATAGCAAGTCGGCTTTTGCTAKCTTTACAAGTACTTCAAACTTATTAAACAAATAGTTATCATCTGTATAATCCAGTACGTGTAGATTCTGAAATCTTTGAGCCTCACTGGAATCTACAGGTGATTCAGTATTTGTCGAATTGATACTCGTCGAGGTTTTTGTTATTTTTGAAAGTGTTTGCGTTAATTTCAGATATTGCACAAGGAATAAAAAGTACAAGCAGGCTGAATCCACGTTACTCCCTCTAATATCTATTAAGGGTTATATGCATCGAATAGATGTGTCGAATTGTAAATAGACTGATCACATTTAGAACATTTGCTTGCCTACTTCTCTATGTATTTTTATTTTAAAATTTTATGCATGTGTTAACCATTTTTCAATTGCACTCATTTTGCTTGAATTATGACAAATGATAACGGATGAAATCCCTATATAATAAGGGATTGAATTAAATAATAAAAATGCTTATAGTTCCAGTAAAAAGAAACATTTGATGACGACATATCTCGTCATAGTAACAGACTCCTCTTTTCCAATTACCTGTTTCAGCGTTTCTCTAATTTTTGCAAGTAATCCTTTTTTTGAATTTGTGCTACTTATCGACACTCGGTATGTAACTATGTAGTATAGATGATAATTKACCATTAGGTGTTGTGAATTTGCTGCCTTAACTTTGTCCATTGGTGTAGATGTAAATTTACAAGGAATGTATAATCTAAGCCAAAATTAACGTGATACTATCATATTATCGAATATAACCAGTTACTTTTACGATTTAGCCGATCTAGTAGATACGCACCCAAAAATAACATTTCAGTAGGACACTTTTAGCCTGTAATACATAAATTACTTTTATCGCTGCTTGCATGAGACGTATGGGTACGGTGCACTTCGCAGAGTCAAAAAACCTTTAGACTTTTTATGGTCGTAAATTTAAAATACAGGGGTATAACAGTGATTTTATAGGTTTCTCCCTAAAAAGTCAATTTTACTTACACGGACCTATCTATGCTGATTCGTCGTTCGCTTGTGTAGTTTATCCAGAGTCGCAAATGCGAAGCCTCTGTTCCCAAAAACACGTCCGCAAATCCAGGATAATGGACCATCAAAAGACAAAATCACAGCGGTATTATTTTTACACCGTTAGATTAAGCCAGCCATAAAATGTATTTGGCAGGGCTTTACGACCCTGCACGTAGGACCTATACCAGCAAATCACTAGATGCTTTATCCATTGCCTGACAGAGGTATTAGTCTGAGTTATTTAGCAGAAACTGACCGTGCAATGGCACCCCAAATGCAGTTGAATTATTAAAGTAACAGCGTTTGAGGTAATGCCCGTCAGACTCATTGACACAGGCGGCGGTATTTGTACTAGGTAGACAAATACAAAATTCATTTTACCGCCGGTGACGTAGAAAACAGGAGTTTTAGCAGACAGAATTAACACATCAGTATTAAAAGCCAATGCGTTGTTCCAATTAAATACATACAATGAATGTAAATTTCTACGTTAGTAAATTAAGTGCGTTATGTTACAATCCATATTTAGAGATACTACTGATACTACTTCTTATGGTGCATGGTTAACTTTTCAGCCTCTTTCTTTCGTATGCACTGTATCCTAAACTGGTGGCTGATATGCTTGGATCTCAGAAAAAGGGAAAGGGGAACACTTAGAGAAAATTGAAAATCTTGACCTCCTGCCGTTGTCCAGTAAGTAGGAAAACATGAAGGACTGAATGCTTTTGCTAAAGTAGCTTCTCAACCAAAACTGAACTGAAACTGAAAGTTTCAAGAACAAGGACACTTTTTAACATAGAAAGCGATGTTGGCATCCTATCACCATTTATTTCTGAGCTTTATATACTTAACAGCTTCAATCAGTTTTTAAGTTTGAATTCTGTTATCGTAAGCCTATGCATTTATAGTACACCATATTGGCATATACTACATAAGCAAATCTCTTTAATATTTTTTTCTACAAATGTATTATTTATATTATTGCTTTTGCTGCAAAAATCTACATTACTATTCGACGCTTAGTCCTAATTTTGTCATTTTGTCAACAAACAGTGCGTCTGGCGTCCTTACAAAGAACAAAAATTAAACCAAACTTGGCACGTTAACTTTTTAAGGAGGCTCTAACGTTTTAATAATTTGATTGCTATTATCACCATCTTTGTTCTATTGCTAAATAGATAACAAAAAATTGGAACTTATTTGTATTGATATACCTAAAAAATATGTTGAGGAAAGAAGCGATTCCAACATGCCAGGACTAGTAATTTCTTACTCAAAGTAATCTTTCCTGTATGTAGTCACGCTTCGTCATCCCTTTGCGCTAGAAATTAAATTACAGAGCATAGACACTGATTTCAATAGCACATACATAACATTATTTCAGAAAAGGTACGTCCTTGAAAGGATATACGGCTTTCGCTGCATCTTTGCAATTTACCCGCTTAAATATATTTTTTTCCATTTTTACCTACGAGAGATGTACAGGGTGTCCCATTTTCGTTGTAATTGTAGGGTATCTCGGTAACTAGTAATGCTAGAGGGTTGCGGTTTCTACATTACTGTATTACTTTTTTGTTCTGAGTTCAGCTGTACCGTCGCGATTTTTGTATCGTCTTTTGTTTTAAAGTCATAGCCAACTTTTGGAAAATGTAACATTTCTCCAGCTCTTAATTTCTCGCTTAGGTATGTAGATATAAAAAAATGTAAAGATTTTTTTATAGATATTTTTATTTAGAATCCAGTGGCATACCTCGTAATTTTTTAGAAGGGCACATTTTTTATATATAACAAACTTGCATTTTTTAAATAGAAACCATAGTTGGCTTTGCTATGGTTGAATAGGCCTGTTTGTTCTGATTTAAAAAATGTATACATTGTTAGGTATATTTTTACCAATTTTGTAATTATTCAAATTTTTTAAAATAATATAATCATATTATACGTTTACATCCAGGAGGCTATGAGATAAGAAAATACACGATATAATTGATATTATTAAGTAAAAATTTTAATCCTTTAAAACTAATATATGCATATTTGAATACATACATAAGACTCCTAAGAGCGCTCATGCATTTTTTTTATCGATAATCTTGGAGGCCATGTAACTAATGGAATCGATTGTTTATTTGGAGATAAGTACCTATGCATTGTTTATCATCAAATATTTACATCCATTTTGACGAAAAACGTAAAATCTCATTTAATTATTATAAAAATTGGAATAATACCAAAATTAGTAAAGATAAACCTGACAATGTGTCAGTTCTTTTCAACCATAGCAAAGCCAACTATGGTTTCCATTTAAGAAATGCAAGTTTGTGTTATACCTCAAAAATGTGACCCTTTAAAAAATTCTGAGTACGCCACTAAATTCAGAATAAAAATATCTATAAAAAATGTCTTTACTGTTTTTTTTTGTGTCTACATAGCCAATATTGCGATCTGAAGAAATATTAAGTTTTCCAAAAGTTGGTTATGGCTTTGAAACAAAAGATGATACAAAAATGGCGACGGTACAGTTAAATTCAGAAAAAAAGTAATACAGTAATGTCGAAACCGCAACCCTCTAGCATTAATAGTTACCAAGATACCCTACAATTACAACGAAAATGGGACACCCTGTACAGTATTTATTGTGCCTAGCATAGTAGGCGTTGAAATAAAGATTGCTTAACAAGCCAAGCTATTTTTTTTATCTATCAAACAATATACCAAACTTGAATTTTGTGGCTGTGTTTTTAAGAAAGTTGTGCTGAGATAGAAAAGAAGCTTTCAAAAAGTGAATAAAAACCAAGTTTCATGCCGCAATTAAATATATGCAGAAACAAGATTTAATGCCCCAATAGATTCTTGACGATGATCTGACAGTTTCCATGTGACAAGAAAAAGCTTACGAACGTGCAGAAGGTGCTGACGCCCGAACAAAAGCCAAAAGCGTGAGAGGGTCATCACTTCAGAAGGGAATTTGGCGTTATTTAACAGTAATCCAAAGGCATTTCTGGGTCGCTTTGTTACAGTTGATGATCCGTGCGGTCAGTATTTAGATCCGGAATCCAAAGTCCAAAGCAAGTAATGGCGACATCGGGGATCTCCACCACCCCTCAAGTTTATGGTACAACCCTCAGCTGATAAGATTATGACTACATTTTTCTGGGATGCCGAAGGAATTTTGTTAATTGAACATAGCTTGAACGTGACCACACAATCACGGGCCAGTCGCCAGTATGATGTTAAGCTGATTACTCATCTTCGTGATTCCATTAAAAAGAAAAGAGAAGGAAAGTTGTCAAGCGGAATTCTGTTCCACCAGGACAACGCAAAATGCAGGTTTCGAATTGATTATGCATCCACCATACACACCAGAATTAGCACCTAGTGATTTTTATTTATATTTAATAGTGATGATGACAGGAGACAATGAATTTTTTGAACAGGGAATAACTATGCTAGAACATAGGTGGAAAAGATGTCTTCGTTGTGTGTCAGGGCCAATATATGTATATGCTGTACACCTCTATTATATCGAAGGTATTACATAGCGTGGTACCACTACAAACAAATCATATGCAGTTGAAAATTGAAAATATCTTATCAATTTGTAAGTATCTTCTGCCTTGATACATCGAAATTTGAATATATATTTATTTATACCTTCACCGATCTATTAGTTTTACGTTAACATGGAATTAAGTATCCTGCTGTTCAGCTTTGGAATAATTACACATTTGTTAGTAATGGACAAATAGTGTTTGCGAAATAAACATTCAACCCCTATTTGCCCGTTTTATGACTTTCTCTATGTAGTTAGGAACATGTCTAAACGAAAAACGCGAGCGGAAAATTTTCAAAGCAAGAATTGTTGCACTGCATATGAGCTTCTGTGCAGGATCAGGTGCATATTGTTCTGCTGAAAACTTAAGGAGCTCTTTTCCAGCTTATAAGCCTCTGGAAACTTCATGAAGCATTTAGTGCATCCATTAGCGGCACAAAAGGTCCTTTTACTTTGAGGTGGCGTTTCACCAGCGACAATTCGCAGAAATCGCACGCGGGCCATCAAGACAAAGCTGAAATAGGGAACATCCTAAGATTAAAACAATTGCAGAGTATTCAGGCCAAAGCCATTGTTTGCGAATGCTTTTCCCGGTTGTATTGCATTATGCTGAAGCGCTTGTTCTGGTGTATGTACACAGATTGTGTATGCCAACTATGCCTTGGGTTCATCGCAGTAACACTTGTTTGAATAAGTCTTTGTCCCCATAACCTGAAATTCTTCCTTTATTCTTTGCATGTGTGTGTGTGTGTGTGTGTTGTGTTATCCCTATATTTTTTTCAATCAACGACATAAGTATTATGGGCGAACATATTGCAGTTTCTAGCTGTATTCTGGCACTGTCTATGATTTAAAAGCATATACACCAATTAAAAATATTTCGTGTTGAACATTTTTAATTTATAGAAGAAATTACAAGCGGTGGGAGATAATCTTATGTTGAGCATACAGGCTTAAATTATGTCAATTACTTGATATTTCAAAAAGTTTAAATAACATATATATTTCTTTGCTCCTACAGAAAAATCTACAAATATTTTTAATGAGTTAGTTGTACTAGCATTTCTGTTGAATACGATAGCACTTGTAGCACTCAAAATTTTAGTAACTTTATATCAACAAATATAACTTAATTGCAGCTTCCAGTGGAACGTACATCTCAAATTATAAATGAGTTGCTATTAGTTTGCATAACGTCTAATAAGATTATTATGTTTATAATACATGTCGTCATATCATATCTTGATAAATACAAAAACCAACAGAAATGGAATTGATCTAATTACATAATGTATAAGATTAAGCAAAATATAAAAGTATACCAAACTAAACAAAGTGCTAAAAGATAAATTCACTTGAAACCTTCAAATTTGTTGCATATTAATTAATATATATGGAATATAAGAAAGGTACGACAACATTGCTATTATATGTGACAAGACGCACAAATCTGTAGAAGATCTCTCCCTGTGTGGTCTTTTTTTCCTCAAAAATGCCAGACATGTAGGGTACAGTCTTTGTGGAACTTCAAACTAATCAATGATATCTTAAAAATAAGGAACAATATCAATACTGGGCAGCTATTCCATAATAAAACAAACAAGATAATGATAGGGCATCTAAAAACGAGAATTTTAAAGATTCTTTCGATATAGGGACAAAATTTTCAAAGCCTGAAGAGTTTATGTGATGTAACGTGATTATTAAACATTAATTTCTTCTGAAAGATGGCGCCTTAATTTTTAAACCCCGAATTCGCGTAATTGTTTGGCCTCCGCAGAAGGTCTGGTTGGAAGCAGGCAGGATCTTTGTCTTCAAACTGAGGATGTCTAAATTCGTATACTTTTCGAGTTCGTTCTGGCTAATTTCAGTATTACCTTTAGAAGCAATCAATTACACATGACCCATTTGTTCTTTAACCCAGTGTTAAAATCTCACGAACTTTTATTCTTGATGAATGATTTCGAAACCAAGCACGTAAGTGCTCTTTTGAGATTGCCGAAAATTGAGACAGAGGACGTCTTTCTCTTAGAGTATTTTCATCCAACTCTATTATAAATGACTTTAGGGCGTTGTGATAGCTTCGATTTGACTGAAACCCCTTTTTCCTCTCCCACTGCGAACATCTTCCGAGATTTTACATATATTTTTCTTAGGGCACYCGAATTGCTCAACCCTTTTCCTAACATTTTTCTTCGTGTTGGCCAAACACATCTTGACTGTCACATTCGTATCAAACACTATTTTGAAAGCATAAACAATTTCTCTTCTCCAGTTCTCAAAGCTTTGACAGCAAATATGATTATTAGCATAAACTGCCACGCCAAAAAAAAGGAGAATGTTCTAGTTAGGCCTCTTGTACCAAACATCAGTTTGGGGAAACCTTGCCACTCAAAGTCCGCATGGACTTGACAGCTTTATGGGCGCTTGGGAATAGCCAATATTTTTTTTTATTTCGCAAAGATTTTGAAACTCGAACCCAATTTTGATGTCCTTAAATAAGCTAAATAGTTATTTAGTTGATACTTTTTGGGAATTGGTAACCATTTTTATGCAAAAACTTTTAAAATCCCTTTTGGTTTAATTAATGAATCGTATTTAAGCAGCGCTTTGAGTTTTGTTGTAGTGTGTTCATTTATTCGAACGGTTCTTTTGAACGGTATACTGTCGCAAGCATGGGTCAATTCCGATCGGTATATTACTATTTTTCGGTATTGGAGGGATAATAAATAAAGTGTACTACCTAGGCGATATTTTACCACATTGCACCTACTAATACCATTAATTACCATTAATATTTTTATAATAGGAGCTCCAAATACTTTCTTCTTCCACTGTCTTCAAAACTATAGTTTTGCTACTAAATATCTGTTCAGTTTTCCACTTCTTATCTACTTGTTTTCTTGTTTTCTCTGGTTCGTGACCACTCTAATTATCCCAACTATCAACCATAACAGCTAGTCAACGCCATTGTGTTACAAACACTAGATAATTATACCACAGTTACAAATATGGTAAATATGTAATTAAATTAAATCTTCCTGCAGTAAACATGCACAAGCCAACTCAGTTTTTGACGATATATTTGACATTTTGTTTTTGAAGTCTCACTTTCGCTGTTGTTCTCATGGTGAAATATTAAGATTATGGTAAACTAAAGTTATCTAGTATTTATAATCATTTATTCTGAAAACACATTAAAATACTGAATGTTTATTACTACCTCATCACTCATATCAATCACAATTTGAATTAATAATGAACATGGTTTAACGGAGCTTCTGCTGATTGAATATATCATGTTTCTTAAGTTGCCAAACAGAACACCATCAATCTTCAATGGTATAAGGAGCACGAAGGAAATCTTCTTCCCACAGAGGTTTTCTAGAAGTTAGCCGTGTTGTAGGTAGCTCTTGCAGATCTCGAGGAATCAGAAACTCATTAGGAGCTGATTGATATTTTTTCCAAGCTTTATACGTAGCAAACTGTCCGCGAATCTCTGGAGGAGCAATGTTTGAAAGAATCGGAAGCCAAGGTAATGGAGTTGACTTAATTGTTCGAGTGATTAGTCGCATTGCAGTACTTAACTGAGTGCCAAATTTTCCTGTGTGATGACTGTTTTTCCAAACAGGACAGTAGTACTTAGCGGTGCTCTGAAGCAAGGCGGTTGCAGAAGTACAGAGTACATTTGCATTTGCACCTCAACTTGTACCAGCAAGCTTATGCAGGATGTTATTTCTTGTCTGTAATTTTTTTACTGACGTTTTCTAGATGATTCTTGTACGTTAGAGAGGTATCTAGGGTCCCTCCTGGGTATTTTGGCGAGAGAAGTTATGTTTAGGAATTATGTTATTTGACATAACTTGAAGCTGTATCCTCTTTTGGTGATTGTTGAGATGAATGCAAGTTACTCCTGTCTTTAATGGATTAGGGCACAAGCGCCAGGTTTTAAAATAGCAATTCATAATCTTGATGTTTCTTGAAAGTACAGAAAATGACTATATGACTTGGTAGTAGTTTTCCATAGCATTCATTAGAGACAACTTAACAGCTTAACAGTTTTATAACTTATTGTTATACCATTTATTGGGGCTACTTCAAATGCCTTTATGAACTGTGTTGCAAGAACTCCCGACTTATCGCCAATAGAACCTGCAGGTATGCCTAAGGAGATTTCAGTGATTACACAATCATACCAAAAGATTGTAGAACCAGGCTTGGCACCGCTTACACCAACTTACCATCGAGTGCTGCAACAGACGCAGCGGAGCAATTACTATTTATGTGGTTCAACAAACAATCTGTTACCCTTTGAGGGCCATTATATTATGACATGTTCGTAGAGAAACTGTACGGTATGTACGTATAGGTGTGATATCTAGCTACATGCGCAGAAAGATGATATAGTTATTTCAAACGCTGGCAGGTTGAGCAGTACAGCCCCCTAAGGTGTATTTTCYATGTTGGAGTTGKAGTAATAMCGTCTAACTAGATGGTTTTGGGTTTCCATCCGCCCCCCAGATGCGTATTATGGTATAGCGCCATAGCCTTGCTAAGCCGAACCACCACACAGCGTAATATTCATAAAATGTACAAGAAATCTGCAATTTTCAAGCGACCGAGGCATTTTAAGTATGCCTTGTGCTGATCAAGAGAGCTATTCTTGGCTACGTACCTTACGATCGAGTGGGCAGGTAAATGTACGTGCTAGCTTGTTTCAGTGATATTATGTGCTATTGAAATGCTTAAAATAGTGTCTAAATAATCCGTTTAACGGTTATTACCGAACGTAAGCCTCAAACAATTTAGTTGGCTCAGCGTAAACTTTGTGGAGGTACTTTTCCTGTTTGTGTGAATTAACTTTTTTTAACAGCTCTGGATTTTGATAAATTGCACTCTGTGATTAACGTAAACGGCTCCCAACAGATAGCCCCTCACGCCCTGTGGGCATTATGTCACATATAAAGCGCGCTTTTGTGGTTTTTATGGAGACTTCGTGTGATTAAACACCCGAATTTAATGTACCGCCATAAAGAGCACAGAAATGTCTCTCAGCTAGCCGGTCGCTTTTGAAGTAATGGCCCTAATATACTTGATGCGCTGAATAGATGATTTAGGCATATTCATGAAAAATAGATACTACCCGTTAGGCTGGGAAATATTATTCGATTTGGCTGGCGAACGTTTCTCGCAGAATCTTTTTATGTGTTGTTTTTGTCTTTTTCGGTCTTATTGAGGGCAGAAACTCGTCGATTTTATGTACACGACACCTGCTACGAACACACTGGCTCATTTTTCCATTCAGGGGATCAAGCAAAGTGAAAATGCGAATACGATTTATAGGCAGTTCAAACAAAGCCGAGAAAATAACAGGCATCGCTGGCTGTCCATCAGTTATAACTTTTGATTTTGAGCGTATGCATTTGAAAGAGGGACTAGGCTACGTTTAGACTTCGTTTTTTTCTCTGTCACACGAGTACCGACATGCAAACAAACTTTGTCAAATAAAGAATTGTAGTTCCGCATATTTAGATATTTCCCGCTGCGAATTTTTAACGTTAAAAATAGTCCTTAAAGCAACTGATGAACCGCCAAACATTTTTTGATGCAAAAGAACGCCATTTATATCTCTTTTTTTTGTAATTACATTGCTTTCTTGACATATTATGGACAAGATTTGGTGCTTCAAGATAAATCTTATTTAACAACCCCAAAAGAATTTTCTTTTAACATTAACACTTGTGTTTACTGTTTGATCTATCTAGAAATATCTGAACTGTAAGTTCTTGCTTCGGTGAAAATGTTAATTATAAAAGTTTATTGTCTATAGCAAACAAGACTGTGTTGCGGAAGAATGAAACAAAAAAACAAACTATGTCTTTATGTCCATGTACGCTTAGGAAAATTCACTGGAACTATTACAATCTAGTTTATATATGACAAAAGTATGCGTTAATGTAGAACCCTGAAAAGTGGTCAATTATAGTGTGGTAAAAAGTCATTTGATACCTTTGCCATTTGATTTCTCTAAAAAAAACTCGAATTACCGACTGCTGCTGGTAAAAGTGTGTCGATATCGGACCTGCAAAGTACCTAAGAAATGAGAAAATGTTGACATGATTATAAAAAAGTTAAAGAAAACAGAATAAGGCGGCGACGAGTTTGTCTTGTAAACTACAAAAGTCGGCAATTAACTATGAAGCATTATTTTTTATACAGGGTAAGGTAAAAAAAATATTTACAAAAATTCCCTTTATTTCTAAAATATCATGGTCTTTAAATATTCTATGGACATCCACTAAGCCATTTTTAAAAAGTTCTTCAATTTGACATATCACTTACGATTGTATTTAAAAAAAATAACAATAATACAACCCTGGGAAGTTTTATGTGGCTGACCCTGTATATTACTAATCTTCATAACACACATAAAGCTAAATGCTTTCATCTTTAATGCATATACAGGGTGATTTTTTGAAAACTTCACACCTTAAATAACTTTAAATATAGCAAAAATTTAAAAATTTGCAAAAACAGGTAAACTTTTGTTTGCAGGGGGACAACTTTTGAGATAAGTTTTTAATSMATAGCGCTTACTCTCTGAGCAGCGTAGACACCCCTTCAAAAATTTTAAATGGAACTACCCATCTTACGATACATCATTTAAAAGCTTATTACACAAGGAGTCTTGCCATGTAATTAGTTTTACTATTTTTTACCCATTGACGGGGTAGTGGGTCAAAAAGTGCATTGTAGCAAGTGGCTTATAAAATGGAATATTTTGGACTTTTTTTAACAAAATTTATTGTCTTGCAGTTACAATAAAAATTGTCCTTGCTTAAGCCTAAAAAAAACTTGTTAAAAATAATTGTTACACCTAAGCAAAATGCCAAAAATACTTAAAATTTTCTTTCGACATTACTTGATATTGCAACTCGACAGTTTATACTGAATTGGCTAAATAATTATTTACTTTGTGTTTCCAATTTTTTGTTTCAACTTTTTGGCTACTTCTTTGGCACGACCATCTTTTTGTTCACATTCCTTTTTATAAATCGCGTGAAATTTTAAAGTGAGAGTCCAAGTGATAATGGTTTATTCAACTGCCGAAAGGGTAGAAATAATTTCTATTTACGGTGCTGAGCATAGCTGTGCTCGTGCGTCAGCAAGGGTGTTTAACGAACGGCACCCCGATAAAAATTATTTCTACCCTTTCGGCAGTTGAATAAACCATTATCACTTGGACTCTCACTTTAAAATTTCACGCGATTTATAAACAGGAATGTGAACAAAAAGATGGTCGTGCCAAAGAAGTAGCCAAAAAGTTGAAACAAAAAATTGGAAACAAAGTAGATAATTATTTAGCCAATTCAGTATAAACTGTCGAGTTGCAATATCAAGTAATGTCGAAAGAAAATTTTAAGTATTTTTGGCATTTTGCTTCTGTGTAACAATTATTTTTTAACAAGTTTTTTTAGGCTTAAGTAAGGACAATTTTTATTGTAACTGCAAGACAATAAATGTTGTTAAAAGAAGTCCAAAATATTCCATTTTACAAGCCACTTGCTGCAATGCACTTTTTGACCCACTACCCCGTCAATGGGTAAAAAATAGTAAAACTAATTACATGGCAAGACTCCTTGTGTAATAAGCTTTTAAATGATGTATCGTAAGATGGGTAGTTCCATTTAAAWTTTTTGAAGGGGTATCTACTCCGCTAAGAGGGTAAGCGCTATCCATTAAAAACTTATCTCAAAAGTTGTCCCCCTGCAAACAAAAGTTTATCTMTTTTTGCAAAWTTTTAAATTTTTCCTCTATTTAAAGTTATTTAAGGTGTGAAGTTTTCAAAAAATCACCTGGTATATTAAACTTAACTATTCATTTTAAAATAATGCAGTATCCGCAAATTTGTCTCAATACGATATAACCGCTCATTTTATTGTATAGTACCGGCGTTTTTATGTCAGATTTAAGTTCCATGCAAAGCCTTTTTACCAACACCCCCTAATGTTGCATCTTAATTTATACATATTGTTTTTTTTTATTGCTATATATGCACTGCTCGAATAAATGCAATATACACACTCGTTTCTAAGCATTAATTGCTCCGTTATTTCAGGAGTTACAAACAGGATGAGCTTTATTTTGCTTCTTTTAATTCAAGAACAAAGCGCTGTACAAGCTACATAATGAACAAGTTCATTTTTGCACAGTAATTAAGTTACCTTGATGAATTGTCGCTCTGCGTGTGTTGGCTAAAAACTAAAGTTAGCGTTTCCATTTAGGAGTAGTTTTAATTGCTTTATTTAACTTCAACTGCTCGACTTCAAGTACTGTGCATGTCAAATGCTGATCTACTTTGCTGTAGGTGACAACGTTTAAATGAAGGTGTAAGGGTTGATTTTTTATTTTCATAATCGCAATGGCTTGTCGTTGATGCGTTGATACAGGCCTTTTAATAGCGAAACCCTTCTATGGACCTTAAAAAACTTAACAGTGCATTTATATTTTACACCCCTTCGTTAAGATACGTGTTGTGTACTCATTTATTGATTGATTGATTCGCTCTTTTTTATTTTTAACAATTGTAACGACATACCTAAAGGGTTACAGTGGACAAAAGCATTGCTATATGTAGAGGTAGCATAAGACCTTTTTTATTTCTTGTTAAGTACCCAGGTACACTGAGACCTGTATATTAAAAAACAAAGTGAGGGAAATTGAATTATTAAAACGACCATACGCTATAGACTAGTTAAAACTTTTATTGATCCTATAACTGAGACTACTAATACATTTTAGAGGTTTTCTAATCTATATGAATAAATAAAACACTTGGAATTCTTCACAGCGTTAAAATGTACTAGACCGCCTCTTATTAGGACCACATACACATATAACAATTAATTAATTTAATCTTCGAGGTCGTCACATATTCGAAGTGTTTATTCTAAACTACACAGTATTTTTTTGCAGTGCAATGCTTACATGACTCTCCAATTTTATTCTAGTATCAAAAAATTCCCATATCTTCGTCTTAACTAACGATAATCAAATCTTGCAAGTGAAGCCTACATTATCATTGAATTTTCACTCTTTTTTCTGATTTAGTTCATATAGATTTGGAGTTAACTGGTTTAACGTATTTGTCCGCATATTATAAATATTATAATAGTTGCTTTTATCGCCTATTTCTATAATCATGTGTAATAATTGTTTTAACGGGTATGCAGCCAATATTTCGTATGAAAAAATTGTTACTCGCCCTGGATGGGATCCGAATCGGAATGCCCGGTTGGTGTAATTAGTTAGCACGCTAGAGATTAGTTCTGGAGGTTTCGGGTTCGACTCCCGGCCAGGGCGAGTATCTAAAAACTTTTTCATTATGGGAGAGAAGCCCAATTAAAATATCTTGTTCGCGTATATTACTCGCCTGGCTGGGATTTGAACTGCAGTGCCCCAGTGGTGTAATTGGTTAGCACGCCAAAGATCCGTTCTGGAGGTCTCGAGTTCGAATCCCGGCCAGGACGAGTACCTAACAATGTTTTCACACAGAAATATTGGTCTGCATACCCGTTAAAACAATGATTACGCATTATAAATATCGTTGGAAATAAAATTGCCCTCAAATGTGATCCTGCTGCGGATATTTGTCAACTGAAAATCAAGGAACATGTCATAAAGATATTATGGTATGAAAAGAATTCCTCACCTGTTCGAAAGCTAATAATGAAGTGGTAGGGCTTTGTAAAATGCACAATAAACTTACATTCCAAAAAAACATCTTTTAACTTGAAAAACTATATCTCGTCCCTCTATACACTAAGAGTAGTTCTTGAATACAGTACCATCAAGTGCGCTGAATTCTACAAGAATAAATCAGTTTGTACGACTATATTGGGAGGACTAGTAGGAGAGTTTAATGTTGTCCTTTGCAATAACTATATTAATCAACATCGTTTTCTCTAGTAGGGACCATGCATACAAGACCAGCCAGGTTACAATTTTGACAAGCATTTTATTCATAATGACATGAACTTTACTTGAAGCCTTCTGAGCTGCTGACTTTGAAACGAGTAAGATAACCAATTATCTATTCAGGTAAATTAGCTTTCAACTCATGCGCGTGTGTGTGTGTTTTTTTTTTATTTTGACCTACTGGTTGCCTCTCTCCTTTTACCTCCTTTATTCCTCAATTGCCTGAATGATATCATTCCGCAGGACTGATCCGGATTTCCAGATAATTTTCTCTTAACACAGCCATAACTCCCCTGAAGGGATAAAATGGGCTTATCGATTTTGTTTGATTGCAGTAATGATGGGTACGTGGAAGCATTTGAACTGATTGCGGTTATTTGCTATTTCCAGTTACACTTCGCTGGAAGCGTTGATTAGGTTCACTTAATCCCATGGAAAATGAACCGTTTTTCACGGTTCCCGTCCAAGGCCTTATTGTTATTCATCGGTTAAAAAGCCTTTTGCATGTAAATCAAAGTGCCCTTCAGCCAACAGCCGACGCCGATTCCTAATTAGAAATCGAGTTGTTTTGGGCGCCCGTTCATTGATCGCATATCTTTTGCAGATTTTAATGTATTTGGCGGAAGGAGACTTCAGACTTTAAAAGATATCTTAAAGATTTTTATCGGGCTATTGTATTCTATTTGAATTTATAACGACGGTAATCAGATTATTATATGGCATGTGGAAGTTGCTCCATTGACATATTCAACTGTGTAGGAAGACACTTTACACCTATAAACTAATATATTTCCATAAATTTATCTTAAGGACATTAGGTGTGTCGTTATAGGTTCATAATATGCAAGATATTCCATGACGATGGATTTTCACGTCTACCCCTAAATTAAGAAATAACGATATAGAAAATTGTCCACATAGCTTTTTGCTATATTCTATATGGCTAAAATGTATTCGTGTTATCCCTTTTTGGATTCTTTGGCAACAGTAAAATTATAAAAGCGTGCATACTGTAACATCACATAACATTTCTTGGTAAATCGCAATAGTTTACGGAATTGGCACCTTTAGGAGCAAATTTCGGAGACCTGGTATGCGGCATGTTCCGCGTTCTAGTTTGAGTATAACAGGTTCCTCTGTGTTGTTAAATACGTATCTGACTAGTAAATCGATAAACCCTAGATTGTGAGCGCATAGTGCTTCTGTAAATTTCTTGAATTGATAAAGACTTCTGTTTCTGGACACGATAACTTTACGATCAAGGTTGTCATTCATAGCTTGCCTGTAGTTCTTCCTATTATAACACATACTACTAACACTTGTGTGCGCCTTAATATCTTTCCTATATAGATAAAATGTTATGATCTGCAGACTTTAGCATCTGTAAACTCTGAATTCTTTCAGTTTTAATAGAGTATACTATAATAGTACTGGATGTTTTTGCTACATTTGGAATTGTCTTCCTTAATTCAAGATATTTAATATGTGGTTCCTCCAAGCGGAAGGAACATAAATTACCTGCACGTTTAACCCAAGTTACTCCCTCAAACAATTTTTTGATTAGGTGTGTCAAGTTGTAAATTGACGGATCACATTTTGAACACTGCTTGCCTACTTCTCTGTATAATTTTTAAGGTGATTTTATGCACGTGTTATATAACCATTTTTTCAATTACACCTACTTTGATTGTTATTTTTTATGCTATAGTAGTTGAATTCCTGAGATAATAAAGGCAGAATGATACAAGAGGATGCGTTACTTTATCGGCTTTCGGTATATCGATTAATCAAAAGAAGTCATCTGTGTTTATTATGTTTTATTTTCTGAACGTAGCCAGTCCTCCGTCTATATAGTTTCATTCTCTTTCAATGAAGCTTCAGCATTTTCAGCGATTATCTTAGCATATACTAATACTCCGACTGTCTTTGGTTCGATAATGAAGTGTCCAATTTAAATTTTTAGTTACTAGTTCCGCTCTAATAAGACGAACCGCAAACACTAATAATTCACACCTACTTAACCGTCTGATGTCAGCATGTGCCATTTAACAATTTACTAAGCCAAGCCAACATACAAAGCGTCAATTATGCATTTGGGATACCTTATAGCAGTAGTGCCCACTTGCAACCACGTAGTTCATTAGCATTTGTCAGTTGATTGTCCCTTGCCCCTAAAGCTTGCTTTATTTACTGATCTGATGGCTTTTCTGCGTAGACTGAACACTTATTGCCTCTCTGCGCGCCCAGTTTACAATGCTATTTGCATTTCCTGCAACCCCTCTTTGCTGAATGATAGTAAGGCGTAATTCAAGCTAAGGCATTGAGGAAAGATTTCGGAAGATATATATTTAATATATATAATTAACATTATATGCCACAGTTATCTGATATATTCGTTCTCTTCCAGATGACGAAAGCAAGGCATGGCATTGTCGACTCTAGACCACAAAAATCAACTCCATACTGCTTGTACAAGAAAAGTGAATATTATTTTACACTTTACTTGTTATATACGCAATAAATGTTGCTGACGCCTTAAACATTTCTTCCTTGCTGGTTCTGCGCATCTGATGATTGATTTTTACTTTCTACACATTTTTTATACATGCTCGCGGTTCTAATTGTAAAGCTAGTTCAATATTATCAACGAAGTTCGGTATCTCCTCTCTTCATGCATTCTAGCTTTATATTTCATCTTGAGGGTGAGTGTGAGAAGTATTGCAAATAACTTATTAATGTTACTCCCTGAGCAGTCTCACAGAGCTCCGGCAAGAACCTTACTTGTCTACTTATTAAAATAGAATATTAAGTAGTTAACAGGCACAATAACTCCGGAATGTAGCTTTTCCTATAAGGTATACATTAATCTTTTCCACAAATCGTTTTCGAAATCACAATAATTGAAATCTCGTTTAATATTTCAGATATTCGGTTCATAGATAATTAACGGCAAGCTCGCTCAAATTTGCTACCACCGAAACCATGCTGTCACGTCAATCAAAGTTGACTTCTCTAGAAATAAGGCAGTTAGTAGCTAAGTACTACTTGGTTAGCATCGGTACTGACAAAACCAATAGAGAAATACGAATTTGTATACACGCTTTTTATTTTGGCGGTATCAGGAAATGCAATGCCTTATTCAGAAATGATTTTATATTATGGGACAATTCCTCAATGTTGAAAGCAACTATTCCAGTTGAGTATATCAAATATTTTACTATTCTAATATAGAAAACTTCGGAAAATTCGCGGCGACATACAATCAGTGCCCCTGTAGGCTTCATATGACACCACATCTGTCAACTAGAAGCTGCGTATTCACACACGACAGATGGTTAAAAGAGGAAATGAATGTGTATATTACGGCCGTATACAACGTGATTCTGAAAGTGATGTTTTGAATTAAACTATAGCCCCTCAACAACATATAAAAACAATACAAAATAAAACCCCCTAAATTCAGACCCCATTTGGCGTCACTGACTTCCAAGGCAAATACAATCATTAAGGTAAAAAACTTACCGAAGTAAAAGATTGTCCATACAAGCTTGAACTGGAAGCATCATGGAGACTCGCACTTGACTGCTTATCGTATATAACTGAACTGTAATCTAGTGCACTGGCTTTCTTTTAATTGACTGCTAAATCGCGACGCGCCTGGATGCTTTTCATTAATCCATGACGTACCTACATTTTCTCTGCAAATTCAGCCTCTTTTAACTTATACCTAAACCATCGTGAAAAATAGGAATCTGTTATTCTTTTTTTAAATATTACAAAGTATTATAGGTTTAACATTCAATTAAATAATCTTTCTGGGTCCCAAGTTCTTCTAATACTAAATAATTATCCAAACTGAGAAATTATTGCAAGTAAAATTGATAATAAATTTTTCGCAATTCAATGAATCATTCTGCTCATAGAAACTATAGGGAATAGAGCCGGGCTGATGATATCCAATATATCGAAACTGATGTTTTCTGTTACCTTGATGTAGACAACATAACGAACCCCTTTCTTATTTAATATTTTTCTTGAAGTACAGTACAGAGTAGTTACCTTTCATGGGCTAGCAGTAACTAGATGCTCGGAAATTTTTACTTTTTCTTTTAATAATTTTGCACGACATACCAGGAGGAATCAAAAATCTTTCACTCTTTAATGTGATCTTTAGCTTCTAGATCATAGTATGCTGAACATGGTCTAGTAACCAGACGACCAAACATGTATGAGGATGGTTTCCAAAATTGACAGTTTTATAATAGTTGTGGTGGCAAGTTCTTTTAATTACATTAGAAACTTTCAAAACTAACTACATATCAATACGCTTTCACATTTCCGACATCGAGAGAATTATTTGTTACTTTTTATTTTACATTTATTGACATGCAGGTCTTCCTTTTTTATCAAAACTGCACTTAACTACCGCCTCTAATTTACTGAAAGAATGCTCTTTCGTATGTCTGGAAAAACTACTTTCGTGGCCTTCGGCTATTCATTTTGTACGTTAACGCTACGTTGGGCTTGGGTATGCTTCAACCGGACCTTTCCGGTTCGCTATTACATTCAACATCTAAATGGACAGGGCAGTAATTACATTTTTTCTAAGCGCTCCAATTAATTACAGAATGGAGTGCGTTATCGGAACGCGCTACTCGAACAAAGGCAGCTTATCAGTCTGGATGCTCCTGTTAAAAAAAAAGAAAATTATGTTCCACTATCAAGTTAAAGGCGTATTTAGATGTTACTATAAACTGTTAAGAAATATGGCAACTTTAGTTGGGAGATAAATTTCGTATCCTAATCAAAAGCATAATATATTTGTCGGGAACCTATTTTGCAACTAAAGTTTTCCTTAACCAATTCAATTAACGACATTTAATGCTTTTTAATTTAGTTAGCTACATGTAAAATCTAAAAATCAACAAACTTGATAATAAGTATCGAAAAGCCCGCAGAATGTTCCTGCCCTTAGATATGGCACAAACACTTCAATTTACGTAATGTATTACAGTTGGCTACACCCTGGATGTTGTTCTCAAACAAAGCCCTGTCCAGCTCCGCTTTATATTATAGACAGCTTCCAACCTTTTTTGTGAAGCGGGTCTCCTTATGTATTATATTCACTGCTTGATATCGCTCTACGAATT
This sequence comes from Rhyzopertha dominica, assembly GCA_025024175.1. Lineage (NCBI taxonomy): Eukaryota > Metazoa > Arthropoda > Insecta > Coleoptera > Bostrichidae > Rhyzopertha > Rhyzopertha dominica. The sequence continues at coordinate 73,254,532 of QCXZ01000137.1, forward strand.
CTGTCAATAGCCCTTGGCATCAGTTCCCAAAACTATATGGAAACTTGTAAGGCACGTGCGAGGCTGCTTGACCAATTCCTCTACCAAGCGCTGTCTGTGGTTTAGATTGTATTGGTGTCATCATATATCATATCGTAAAAGAGTAGTAACGATTCAGTACATTGTGCAGGTTTAAATAATTCGTGGTCAAACAATACGCGAAGTCTATACTGGCGGATGAAAGATTGTATCTGCTTTCACTGTTAGTTCAATATTTCCGAGTATATTCAGCAGCGTAAGTATTAATTTTCCAATCTCTTTTTCCAGTTGAATTATTGCCATTAGTCTCGAAATACAAATCGGTATACTTCGTTCGAGGCAGTCGCATTAGTTTTCAGGAAACAGGAGAGCGAGAATGTTTAATAAAAGGGGAATGAAATACGATTTTCCGACAGTCAAAGTAACGCCAGCTTAGTTCGAAATAGTTTGAATTACTCGTGTGAAACCTTGATATTGTATTATTCCGACAGCACCAGAAATATTGTTGTTCAGGTTTTAGGTTTGATCTTTCAAGCTCTTTCAAGTATGCCAAAAAAGGTTAAATTATAAGTGTTGTGACTTTTATTAGCAAGATGTGTACCTAAACATGAACTTTAAATGTACTTAATTCAATGTTAAAAAATGAAATGAAAACTTTTTACTGGTGTGTTATTGCAGTCACACTGCAGTGAGGATCAAACTTAATCTCGCTCGTTATTACAGTCAGAGAAAAGTGGAAATATTTCTATTTTTCACTAGATGATCATGGCCTCTGCTATGGCTTTGATAGTAGTAACAGATATTATTGCTTGAACCAAGATAGTAATAATCGAAAATAAGATACCCTAGGAGCATAACGCCTCTTGTCTCAACAAACTTTTAGCGTATTATTATAGAGCTTTTAATTAAATGGCAACGGTTAATGGTGTTGTGTGCTCGTAAAGCTTTGTTGAATCTAAAATATCAAAAAAAAGATTTAATACGCTTCACGTAACGGCCAAAATTGAGATAGGTAAATCCTAAATCAACATGGTTACAGCAAGATACGTGTATTACTTTAAATGCTATTGTAAAGAAAGATCATTGTAAATAGTACAAAGAAGAAAAATCCACATTTGATGACCGTTATTGATTAAACTTTAAAATAATTGATCTAGATATAGAAACACAAACTGATCTAGCACAGTGCCTTGCAGATCAGGAATAATAATACTGGCTGTAGATTCACCGATATGAAGGTTTAATCGAAGAAGGTAGTTCTCTCTATTTCCACTAAGCAATAAATTTTCATAAAAATATCGAGCAGCTAATTCTAGAAGTCATTAAGTTTTGTCTCATTATTCATTTACATTCAGTACCTATACAGCGCATTACTATTTCCTCATTTATGATGTATATTGTCAGAATTGCTGTAATATTACAAAACTAAGGCGGCTATGGCATTCCTTAAGCTCCACGAAGTCCGTGAACAACCAATTAGTACGCTATCTTCACCCGTGGGAGACTGATTTTGTGAGTGCGGTTTTCGGTGGTTATAGATTAGCAAAGTTTTTCCACTGGCTGAGGATGTTTACAAGCTTATAGGGTACATCGTTACAAAACAAGAATGCATGTTTCAGTACTATTCATACGGTAAATAGGTTTATTGCAAATTTAGCAAATTCACTATCACAAAAATGTTGCGTCACAACTCGAACTACGCCATAGAAGCATTTAGCAAGTTAGAATCACAATCGCATTTTTTCCGTGTATGTAGCTTCACTATTAAGACGGTATTAATTATAATTGATATCACCAACTGCTTCTTACAACAATAGGTCTTGTTCACAACAACATTCAACACGCGGCTGTAGCCGTATTACCTGCATTCTACTACGTCACTACACTATGTCACTGTAAATAGCGTAATTAGTATTTTCTGTGAGTTAAGAACTATACAGATTTGTTGGCTCGTTACATTTCACTTCTCCTATTATTATTTATAACAATAGGATTAAAAGTCGTGTTCACAAATACTTGGGGAACAAATCAGAGTGAAAGTTGATGACATTAAGGCATATATAAATTGTTTCGTGAAAGAAGAACCGACACTTGTTGTACAATATAATTTATTTAACATTTTTGTGCGCTTAAATAAACAAGTCGATTTGGATTGAACAAATTGAGATTTTATTCTGGATAGTAGTAACTGTTTTATTTTGTAATTCTCTGCATATACGCACCTTCCAGTTGAGAGCCGTTGGAATTATTTGACGAACAAAATAAGCAATGAACGAATCAGTTTTCAAACGCGTTTGTTTTCGGCGCTATATACTAAAAGGTTTTGAGAAAAGCGAGATTTTTCTAAACCGTACAAGTAATTTTAGTCCAAAGTGAAAAACTGCGTAGGCCTCAATACCAAGCATCTAGGTGCTTCTTCCTCTAAATAAGACACACGATTTTTGATAACATCACTGAAAATAGTGCTATTGTCCCGGAGGAAAATATTTTTATGTACTGCCTGCGATTTTGTTTCTTTCTTTATTAAATTTTAGGTTTTTGATCTGGAATTAGCATCTATCGAACTCAAAAGCTTAAATAATAGTATTAAAATTGATCCGCAGTACTTCTCCTACCTAGCTTTCTGAAAAGCCTTTATTCTAGATTTGTTTTGTTCAGGGGCGCCGACTCCATGGGTGCTCGGGTGCTCCAGCACCCACGAGAAGTAAATTGTGGGTGCGGAGCACCCACGACCAAATAGGCTTCAACACATGTACCATAAATTCAAACTGACTTACCACAGATATAAAAAAGAACTCTTTGTCAAATTTATCAAATTAGAGAGTCTACAGTGCTGTCAGATGATTCAAGCCCACCCAGCCTTGTTTTAGAATTTCTTGTGAAAGCAAGTACATGGAAATGTTGTTCGGTTTTTTAATATTTTTTTATTTATTATATTGGAATTTTGATTTATGTGAACCATTTCAAGTATTAATTTCTTGTTTGTATTACTTTCTTTATCCTAAATTTTCACATTATCCCAGTTAATATGATGTCCATGTGTTCAGTAAGTGAGCATCTATCCCTTTGTTTAGTTGTATCACTTTTGTAGACGGCCAATCTATTAACCATCCATTGTGATACCTGTCCTATGTGTACTTGCCTTCACAATCCTCACATTCCAAACATATATTTGCATGATATTTTGCAGGTATTTTTGATTTTAGTGTTGCGAGTAGGGTTGAGCCATGCTAGTTGTTCTCAATTGTAATTTTTATGTTTTCATTTTTTAAACGTTCTGAATAATTTTGTTGTCAATGCGGTAATGTTTGGTAGGGATACATACATTCTATGATCTACTGTTTGTAGGTTTTTGTCAACCATAGGATCATGATTTACCCTCTGCCCCACGTCACTCTGCATACTACCGTTAGCTGTGTTTGCGTTGCATGAAGTGTTGATAAATCAGTAGTAGAATAGAAGATTTTATTTATCAACGCTCTCGGGTATGAATTGTGTGTTAGTAAATTTTCTAATTTTTTAAATTTTTTTCAATAAATTGTGAATATTTTATTTTAATAATTCTATGTTTCATCTGTTTTACAAAGTTTATTTTAACTTGTGTCGAATGATTTGAGACGTAGTTTATATACCTCCCCGATGAGGTTAGTTTCCGTTACCAATACAGTATTATTTTATAATCTTTTCGTATATTTTTGGTTTAAAAAAAGAGTACTCCACATTCTACCTCTCGTTCTGTAGTGAACTGAACACAGTTTCTTTCATAAAAAAGTTTGTTGATGACTAATGCTGGTACCAACAAAGGCACTAGGACAAATCTAGCATTTTTTTACTTATTTTTTTCCTCTTACGTATCTTTCTATTTATATTATACATATTTCTGTCATATTGCATATGTACCTATTGAGCTCTATTGGACGGATTCATAGATACTATTTTCACGATTACGTTAGCATGAGCACCCACGAGGTTTTCTAAAAGCTGGCGCTCCTGGTTTTGTTACAGCCAATTGCCAACATGATTTGCTGTTTACGTCCTATCTTATGTCATTCACAACATATTTAATGTGTTGTTGTTAAGGTACATATGAAATCTTTACAAAAACTACCGTAATGGAAGTGTTAAAGAACAATGATCTCCTTTTCTAAACACGTAGTTCCCTAAAATCATTATATAAGTGAAAACCTCATAATTGATTTCAAGCAAGGTACTGAATCAGTAATTGTTCCAACTCGCCAAATTATAAGGACCCTATTGACGAAGAAAATCTACAAAGTGAATATCCATTAGGGTACGAAATTTCCACAATTTTAGGATGCACGACCAAAATTTTCTTTTCCTTTTTTGTATCAAATTTAAATTTTTTATGTAATGTGTTATACATCAAATTACGCGTTATTTAAAACCCTAGCCAGCGGACACTACTAGCTATTAAAAAAATTGTAAGATAATAAAAATCCTTTTTTTCTGTTCCTTTTGGTTTTTTACATTCAAATTTAAAGCGATTAGGTAATAATTATAGTAAAAATGTGTTTTTCTTATAATGAGAAAACGATATACATTAGATCTTCTGAAATATAGCAAGTATCAAATGGTTTTGTTTGCATAATTATGTAACAACCAAAAATACATGAAAAACTGAGACAGAGAACAATTAAGTAGTTTAATAGCTATTTACCGCAGTATAACCATCACCATCTTGCAAAAATCACTAGTCACTTTAAGTTATTGTTCCTTATGTGCTAAAAAAAGTCAGTGGTTTCCAGTACAATATATTAATTTTCATCCATTTTCTTACCCTTCTTCATTTTTATTTAGTATTACATTTAATCCATATAAATTAAAATCAGATTTTGAACAAAAGGAAAAAAAAACTTCATTTGTGTTAATGAAACCCAGTCATTTTACTGCTCGAAACGTGTTTGTGTACTGCCAACACTTACGTGAACAAATTAATATAGTTGAAGTGGTATAGGCGAGTAAGTGTCAACCAGCTGGTCATTTACTAATTCATTAATCTATTCGATAAGCGTATTTATGACTGCTCTATATGAAATGAATGACGCCACATAGCTACCTATTAGAAAATTAGAACCTAGTAGCAAGTGCAGGTGCTTGAAATACAAACGTTGCTGTATTCAATACAGTACAATAACAAAAAGATAAGCACAACAATGCATTGATACGCTGCAGTTAAATACAGTATGGTATGAACAGTTTTCAAAGTATTATGGATACAGTCATGAAAATGTCACCTAGTGCAAGGTGATGCTTTGAGTTACCTTTTCAGTCGATTTACTATACATATGCTTGAACTGAACTGAGCTCAACTTCGCACTATTGTCTCTAAAACTAAACTAAAACTTTCAAAGTGGATTATAAGTTTGCGGTTTTGTTAGGTTGCGGCTATTACACTAATATTATTTGGAACCTTACCCTTGTCATTGTTTATTCGTGTAAATGTTGCTCGCGTTAGGAACTGTTCGATAGTGCTAATGTACTAAAAGGCGAAACAATTTTATTATAATTAGCTAGATATATTTCCAATTCATAAAAGTGGTGACATAAACAATATTCAAATCTATAGGTCTGTTGCACGTTTGTCTGTTCCTAGTAAAATATTTGAAATGATTATTTCCGATAAGATACTTCTTCACATTAAACCTCGTATATCACCCAACCAGCATGGTTTTATGCCAAAGCGATCGACGACAACAAACTTAATTAACTTTACAGAGAGCTTATGCAAATCATTTACTAAAAATTGTCGAGTGGCTACAATTTTCACAGATTTTGCAAAAGCAAAAAAAGCAAAATCGGCTGTTCCTCAGGGGTCTAACTTAGGACCATTGTTATTTGTCTGGAAATGTTTTTCGATACATTATATACATTATACATTACATTATATTTGTATAAAGATTAATGGCTGTAATCTAAAAACAAAAAATGAGGCTACAGACTTGGGGGTTATATTTGATAAGAACTTGTCATTTAGTGGCCACATTCGAGGTATTGTGGGTAGGGCATATAGAAATTTAGGATTTATAATTAGAAATTCATATAATTTTCAAGATATCGGCACTTTTGTGGTTTTGTATAATACGTATGTCAGAAGTTTATTGGAATTCAACTTAATCATATGGTCGCCTTATTATATGTGTTACATTGACGAAATTGAAAGAGTGCAAAAAAAGTTTTTAAGATTTCTGTATTATAAATTGCATCGAGAGTACCGTTTTGATATTTCTTATGCTTCACTAGTAAATGCATTTGCAACTTTCAATATTCTGAAATTGTGTGAAGGCGTAAATTACATTACGCAATTTTCCAATTTAAAATCATAAATAATTTATGTGATTGCATTAATGCGCTGGGTGCAGCTTCTTTTGGGGTTCCGGCTTATAATAGTCGTTCGCAAAATACATTCTACATTCAGCAGCGAAGAACGAACCTGGCAGTGAACTCTCCCGTCAGAAGAATGTGTGTTTTTGTAAACAAACTTGATTTTTTGGACATCTTTTKTGTTTCGTTTGCGATTTTCAKGAATTCTGTTAAAAGCTATTTAGGTTTAAATCAATTTATTTAGTTATTATTTAGTATTTTTGCATTTCAATTAACTTTGTTCTTGGTGATTTGTGAAAATGTATAATGCGGGTGTGCTATAATGTAATTTTGAATTTTTTGAATTATAATCTGTAATTGGGCAAGAACGCCTGTTGGTTACATAAATAAATAAATAGATATCACTGTATCACTGTCGGTACTATCAGCATTTATAATAAATATAAACTTTTATGTTTTTTTAGATGCTATTACTTATTTCAAATGCCGTCAAAAATCAATCCGACATATCGTCTTCTTATGCATCTTTGTCAAAGATATAATATTCCAAGTCTAAGCAATAATAATCGTTTAAAGCAATGGGTTGGCTAATTGCAAAGATAAAATAAGCAAAAACAACTATCGAAAATTTCTGACGCACCATTTAAATAAATTTTTAGAAGTAAATAAATAACCTGCCAATTATCACTACAATTAAATATATCTACATGAACTGCTTGATAAAGCTTTTTGTGCATTTTTTTGTCAAAATTAGGCAGGAGTTTAGTTAGATATCAATATTCGACCACCAAAGATTCTTTTATTTATTGCAACTGGTCTTGTCCCTATGTTTCTTTTACACTTTTACTTTGTAGGTGTACTTTGTTATTAGTAGAATATTAAATTTTATTCAATTTCTTATATGTTATCAACAACGCAAATGTCAAACATAATTGTAATTATTTTACCTATTTGGTCGAACTTGCTGCATTTATTTAAGAAGATAAATTCCCATTAAAATCGTAAAGCTATGATAAATAATGTTCTTATAGAATACCATTGGAGATCAAAAGTATAATCTATATACGTACCTAGACCAACATTTAGGGTTAAACTGAAAACTGCTAGCCCCCAATTTTTGAAAGTTTTCCATATACAAATCAGAAACCTACTTAATTGTGAATCCATTGCAGACTCTGACTTTTCTTCGTAACAATTACTGCTCTATAAGAAATAAGTAGATTTTAAGCAGTGCTTAGATAATTTGGCTTTCGTGTTACCTAGGTCATCCGCATTAAGTTTGGATTTGATATTATTATTATTATTTTCCCGAATAAAGGAACCACGTTAAAGCTTATTGCAATTATATGTTCTTGAAATACTCATATTACCAGCAGCAATAAGTCTGGAGATTTTTTTACGAAAGTAGAGGGTTTTCCTACATAAAGGATTAAATACAAAAATCAATTATATTGATTATAGCTCTTAGAGGAACATTGTATTTTGCATTTTGAGACAGACCATACACCTTTGGTATCTTGCAATTAGAAATAACTGAAATGCTTTTTCTCATTTGGAACACTTAATTACTTCTACATCCAACGGATGGGAAATATTGTATCGAGAAAAAAATTTTCAAATATTTTTAATTGCTCATTCGCTTTAAAATGGCCGAAAACTCAAAAGAACTAAATTTGAGCAAAAACAAATTTCTTGTCTGTGTGTCTGTGGTTTTGTTTGTGGACACGATAACTTTCGAAAGACTTAATATATGAACTTGAAATTTAGCAAACGTATAAATCTCAACTACCCAAAGCGACCTACTCTTTGTGGGTTAAGTAGGGTATCAGGAAGGGGGCGAAATTAGGGGGTAACTACCCTTTTAGATAATTTTTACTTTTTTTTCGTTTTAGTATGTGATTAGTAGTATAACTGCGAGTATTATTCGTTATAAATTTTCGGTGCAGCAAACTGTTTAGAAGATATTAGCAAATATTCTCAAAAAACCCATTTTGGACCCTGCTCGAACAATTTTTTTTTAAATTTGGTATTATACAGAAATTCAAATTTCTGATCAGAAAGCACTCTTGTATTTTTTTGCTAAGTTAATAATTCGAGTTATTTGGAAAAACCCGATTTTAAAAATTTATATATTTTTGCTAATATCACGAGGACTGTTTGGCTTAGAAAAAATGTGTGGAGAGAAAAAATGCTCAAAACGTGATTACCAATGGTACCTATAGTACATATGAGAAATAAAAACGTAAATATCATTTGACAATTGGATGTGGAAGTATTGATTCAATTTGCTGCGGTTTTTTAATAGTTTATGTAGTAATTTTGCAACTTACTAATGTATGATTCCGCGTTAGCTAAGTCCATTAATTGCAATAATACACTTCTTATAAGTATTTCTTTCAGGACTACTCAACAAGATATCCAAAAAATCAGACAGCAATCCAATTTGCAAATTTTTTAACGAAACTTATTCTGATTGTTAAATTAAGTTACTAAGGGGCTTCGTTACCGACCTCTTTTAAATGCATGCCGAATATGCGCAAAAGATAATATTGTGAAGGACCCCGACCTTTCCATTATTCATTGTTATCTGAAAGGGTACGAAACAAATGCCGCAGGAATTACATCAAGTGCCTGACCTAACCGCCTTATGTTCGCCGGCTCGCGAAACAGGATTAATTTATTTTGAAGTGATAACATCAAACCAAAACGGATGGTGGCAATTTGTCAAACTTACCGCAACTTTGCGAAACTCGCCAAAAGTCTTCGGGAACTTCACTCGAGTGTAAAAACGTCGCAGTGGTATTCTCGATTTGTGATAGTGACGGAACCTAGAGGTGAGTGTAGGCGGGCGCAAAGTCGAACTCGGGGATTTTATGACCCTCCTTCGTTCGCGGTGGTGCGCGCACTACTGGCCCGCGACTGTTGAAGGCGCCAACGCTAGGCTTACTTACCACGCAAGCTTCACTCATTAAAAATATCGTTTATGCGAATTCGTTTGTAGCTAAATAAAAGTGTTGTAAAGGTGCCAATCTAAAATCAGATTTCAGGCATTTGGTGGAAGTCCAGTTAAAATATGCATCATTAATTTGTTAATCAATCATTAAGGGTAGAGTTTTTATTTTTACTTCCTATGCTGAGCCTTAACATTCAACTAATAAATCTGCAATTGGACACTTAATTATTTGAATTGGTAAAATTAAAGCCTATAAGCGTGTACACTATAGAGTAACGTTAAAATAACACAAAGGGCATTGTGTGCAAAATTCTATATAAGTACAAGGATAGTGCTTCTGACGAGACCGAGATTAAAGTACCCGAGACCTATACGAGACCGAGACTGAACATACAAGACTTCGAGAGTCTCGTTTTTTTACACAAATATATGCTTAGAAAGGTGGGATTAAATTGTTTGCACTAGTGACAATGATTTCAAACTTGACACTTTTAAATGTAAATAACACAATTATAGCATATAGCATTTTTTTATCATCGTAACCCTGGTTTGCGACTGCACCTTCCACCCTCAACCCCGGATGTGCATTAGCCTATAATTAGCCACATCACTTGGTGAAGCGAGCGAATAACATCAAATGCAACCCAACAGCTAGCCGCAAGCCAACAAGACGGGTAGACATTGACAAACGAGCACAAGACCGATGTCCACAAAGGACCACGTATCCGTAATTCTTCCTGGAAAATCTAAATATACTTTCCTGTATAAGTTTTTCAGCCTCGACAGTGTATCCTGGGAATACAGCGCATAATTTTTTTTAGTGATCATTGATTTTGTACTATACCTAATGAGCATTACGGTAATCAGCTTAATATGAATTTTTTTATTACAGATGGGATGATACAATTAGTATCCCATAGCCTAGTATAAAAGGTAACCGTTTAACCTAAAAGGTATATGATGTACGAATAGCAGGACGCAATCGATTTTGGCAGTAATTAACTAAATTTAACAAATTACCAGCTCGTAATTTTACAATTAGTCGTGTATGTACAGTAATAGACAATATTTGTTTGCTATTTGACGAGTACCTGACTATAAATTTAATAAAATGGCATTTCGCTTATGTGCACAACAGCTGATGATGAAGTCACATTGATTTCTCTATCTGGTTTTCCGATAAAAATTCCGTCAATACAGCCTTAAAGCGGTAAAGACTATTGCTGTTTCGAACTACATGAAATTTTAGGAATACGGATTTGGCTTCAAGAACTAGTGTATTATTTTAACAAGGTTAGCTATAGAGGTCTCCACAATCAACGAATAATGGCAAATGAACCCTAAAACCAAGACGTTCTGAAATATGACGCACTAAAAAACATTTTAATTGTTCTATGTATTCACACTGCGCACCACACTACTAATACAGATACAATATTGTTGAGAGGACTCATTGTGTAGTGTTTAAAATATTATATACTCTTGACATAGACACGTGTTGCGTCTTGAGGGTCCCTTCCGTTGGATCGTCTATAAGCTGCTGATTGAATATATAATGTTTCTTTAGTTGCCAAATAGAACACCATGCATCTTCAATGGCATAAGGAGCACGAAGGAAATCTTCTGTCCACAGAGGTTTTCTAGAAGTTAACCGAGTTGTAGGTAGCCCTTGCAGATCTCGGGAAATCAGAAACTCATTAGGAGCTGATTGATATTTTTGCTAAGCTTTATATGTAGCAAACTGTCTGCGATTCTCCGGAGGAACAATGTTTGAAAGAATCGGAAGCCAAGGTAATGGAGATGACTTAATTGTTCCAGTGTTTAGTCGCATTGCAGTATATAACTGAGCGTCAATTTTTCCTGTGTGATGACTGTTTTTCCAAACAGGACAGCAGTACTCAGCAGTGCTATAAAGCAAGACAGTTGCAGAAGTACGGAGTACATTTGCATTTTCACCCCAACATGTACCAACAAGCTTATGCAGAATGTTATTTCTAGTCTGTAATTTTTACTGACATTTTCTAGATGTTTCTTGTACGTTAGACACGTATCTAGGGTCACTCCAAGGTATTTTGGCGAGAAGTTATGTTTAAGAATTATGTTGTTCGACATAACTTGAAGCTGTTCCCTCTTTTGGTGATTGTTGAGATGAAAGCAAGTTACTTCTGTCAATGGATTAGGGCACAAGCGCCAGGTTTTAAAATAGCAACTCATAATCTCGATGTCACTTGAAAGGTTTTGTTCAAGTACAGAAAAGCCAATGCCATGTCATCTGCATACACAAATTTTCTCGATTGAGTTATTGGAGGGTCACTCATGTAAAGGTTGAAAAAAATTAGCGACAGAACCGATCCTTGTGGAAGACCATTATTCAAAATCCTGAATTTGCTACTTTTCTCTCCCAAAAACACTCTGAATTGACGTTGGGACAGCATTCGTCCGATGAGCTTCACAGTCTTTCCACATTTCAGAGTATTAAATAGTTTGTGGATCAATCCATCTTTCCACACAGTATCGCAGGCCGCCGATAAGTCTATGAACACTACTCTAGTTTTCAATCGTTTCTGGAAACCAACTTCAGTATATGTTGTTAGAGCCAAGACTTGGTCACAGTAACTTCTGCTTTTCCTAAAACCTGCTTGTTCCTTCGGGAGTGAGTCTTCAATAATAGGTCCTATTCTCTGGTAGAGTAGTTTCTATAGTAACTTGTAGCAGACACTCAGGATAGCAATGGGTCGGTAATTTCCTGCTTCATTTGGAGGTTTCCCGGGTTTTAGGACAGCAAACACCTTTGTTTTCTGAAACAAACTTGGAAGAGTACATGTATCTAAAATATTATTATAGAACAATAACAAGCATTTTAAAGAATTCGGTCCCAAGTTTTTCAAGAATTCTGGGTAAATACCATCAAAACCAGCAGCTTTGCGGGTTTTCAGAGACAAATAGCTTGCCGAAGTTCTTCCAATGAGCATAATTGTGACAACTCTACTGAAGGTTCGCATCTTTTTCTTAACTGACAAAGTTTTTCATCTTTTTTAATTCCTCCGTAGATATTTGAACAGAATTTGAGATATTAACCAGTCGAGAAGCTAAAACATTAGGCAAAATTAATGATGTTGGTTTATGTGTTTCATTAATGTTTGGCTCTAATTTTTTCAGCAGGTTCCAACTGCTGCGACTGGAGTAAGTGAAGTCCATGCTCTGCATTAAGAGTATTCCACTTTTTCTTCTGAGATTGATTCAGGGATAAAACAGCTTTAGTCTAATCTATAAATGCCACTTTATCATCTCATGTTAAGCACAGTGGTACACGACTAGGGACATTCGCATTATATATTCAACAAAACACATCTATAACGACATTCTCAGCGCTTATCTCGCTGGTCCATAACCTTTCGAATGTTGTTAATAATGCAATTAATAGTAAGGAATTACATACATCAGCTGAATAACTTTTCGGTTCACGGACTACACAAATTGGAACCGGGCGACAGAGGATTAATGCATCTGGATTTAGCCTGTACTGCAAGAGCTTTTCTTATATGAAATGCGGTCTAAAGCACAGCGTTGGACTGATTAATTCACGTAGGATTAAGCTGACTACAGGTAAATTGTTTGAGAGGGTCGGCCTGCGCATTTACTTCATAAGTCTTATAATTGTGCGCCCGCTTTCGACTACGAAGGACCTATTGTACTTTTGTAATTTAGAGGTACCCTAAAAACGTAATATATGGATGAGCATATCTTAATGCTATATTTCATTCCTTTAAAAAAGTTGTAAATGATATATTAAAGTATCTATAACGAAACTCTGAAAGAAGGCGTACCTTATTTTTGTAGTGGCAACAAGTATTAAGTGATTGAGTTTTATAGTCTTCTTATATAGTGCACGGTAGCTGATTTCATTATTTCTAAGACAATAAAAGACAATAACCAGAAGTGTACATGACCACAACCTTTATTGCGTAACCTTATTTCATGTACTTTAATTTCTTAAAAATTATAACCTTATAACTCAAATGTGGAAAACTGTGGTGCATTGCTCAGACACACTATCTGCATGGGATCCTCTTTTCAAACATGAGTTAATCCAATCATTTGGTATACCCTTCTCACATGAGTTTTCTATAACATTTTATTAAAGTATTGACCCATTTCGCGTTGTAGAACAATTAGTCAGCCACTTTAGCAAACTACCTTTGTGGACAAGTATAAATAAAAGTTTTATACAGTAGTTTTTGTACAGCGGTATACACTTGGACGTTTAAAATTTTCAGGATAATACATACTAGTTGTGAAAGATCAGATATCAATGCCGTTACGTTGTTCCAAAGTTTTTCAATGTACTTTATCGAAGTCAAACAGTTTTTTCCTAGATAATTAATTTGTATTAGAAACTACTTTTCAGGAATTACAGGTAGGTATTACGAAGAACCTTGAAGTATGCCTTGCATTATTTGGTATAAGTACAAGGTTAGCGATTAAATTTTGACCACCTTTAGCTTTTTATTTTTAAAACAGCTCTGATTTATTAACCGAAAATGTTACTCAGGGTCTCCCAAAAAATTATTACTAATCAATGTGACGAATTTTTTATACTTATACGAGGCATGTTTTTTAAGTAAGTACCGTTTTAAAATTAAAAAAAGACGTACAAAGATATAGCAATAATTTTATCTTACATGAAAGCCTGTACCTTAATCTACTTTTCTACATAATGTCCGTGAATATTGAGGCACTTGTCATAACGTGGCATCAGTTTTTGAATACCCTCCTCATAAAATTCTGCCGCCTGACTTGTTAACCACTGTATCACAAATGTTTCGACTTCCTTATCATCTTGAAGACGCTGACCACTCAGGTGTTTCTTCAAGTGCAAGAACAAATGGTAGTCGCTGGGCGCCAGCTCAGGGCTGTATGGAGGATGATCTAGAGTTTTCCATTTAAAAGATTTGATGAGATCTGCATTGATTGTCTCATTACGAGACAGAAACTCCACTAGCAATACTCCTTTTCTGTCCCAAAAAACTGTGCACATGATTTTCCGGGCAGAAATTGTTTGCTTAAACTTCACTTTTTTGGGTGATGATGAATGTCGCCATTCCATGAATCGTTATTTCGATTCTGGTGTAACGTAGGCCACCCATGTTTCGTCACCAGTAACAATTTGGTCTAAAAAATCTTCACCTTCATTGTGGTACCGCTCAAGGAAAGTCAATGCACTGCCTAAACGTTGGGTTTTGTGCAAATCCGTCAACATTTTCGGAACCCAACGTGAACACAATTTCCGGTAATTCAAGTTCTCGGTCACAATGCGATACAAAACACTACGAGAATATTGAGGAAAGCAGTCGCACAATGATGAAATTGTAAAGCGTCTGTTTTCTCTCACCTTTTCGTTCACTTTCTGCACCAAATCTTCATTAACGACCGAAGGACGCCCACTCCGTTCTTCATCATGCACATTTGTGCGGCCATCTTTAAATGCTCTCACCCATTTCCTTACCATTCCATCACTTATAATGTTTTGTCCGTAAACTTCACAGATCTCACGATGAATATCGATCGGTTTTACGCCTTTAGCGCTAAGAAATCGTATAACAGCCCGTACTTCACAATCGGCGGGACTCACGATTGTCGGAGGCATCTTAAACACTCAGTAAACAACGTATACAATGAAGAATCAAACTGTAATGGCGTCAGTGCGTAGACAAGAGATGTAGGTAACCAGCGCGCATGCGCGGAACGCCGACCGTAGCGCTGCGGCGGCGGAATCGCAAAACGGTACTTACTTAAAAAACATGCCTCGTATATTAAACAGTTAGAGTTGGCGTTGGAAAAAAGCCGTCAGGATTCGTCAAACCCCATAATATTTAATTTTGATGAGCTTTAGATAGATTATTATATTTCGACTATTTAAATTCAATACATCCGAGTTCACTAAGAAGAAACATTACTATTAACTATACAAAAATAGAAATAAACCTAATACCTATATTGCTAAATGTTTTATACAGCCCTCATTTATTCTGAGCACATGCGTTTCTTTGTTTTCAATTGCAGCCAAAGTGTAACCATGATTATTTGTGTTTAGAAGTGTTATTTCTCATGTTATGCTATCACATTTTAATTAATCAGGTGCTTTTTCGTCCAATTTCCCTTTGAGGAAGCCCCAAGAAAAAACTATCCATATTTAACAAATCTGGGGTGATAGTTGGTTATCCAAATCATATAGGAAACCTATCATTTAGGAAGAGTTTTGCACTACATCCTGGACTAAATCAAGATTATCATATTGTTCAAAATTCCACACCACACATTTACGGAGGACGGAGATTTTCTTATGCCAAAATATAAGTATTTCGTCTATTATTTTTTTATGCGGTGAAAACACTGATTGGTTGATCCAAATAATCATATTAAGAAAAGAGTCCAGCTCGTTCTAAAATGTCTTTCATTTGAATCTTACAATAAGTTTTACCTATTTTATATGTATTCATAGCTATGGAAGTATTAGGAGTTGTCGGAGAAGAAACCAGAAACAAACAGGATAATGTTTCTGTTATCTATTTGTGAACAATGCAAAAAGCGTCTCAAGCTTTATTATGATTATTTTGAATAAAAGTTCCATAAACATCGCGTTTTTCTTCTTCTGTGAAACAGATTTTGATTAGCTGTCACTAGTCAAAAGCATGTATATTAAGTATGGGGTTTGACGTTTCGTAACAACTTGGCGATTAAATCAGCTCCGTATCTTAGAAAATAGGAAAAGTTAGAAGGTGGTTAAAACGTAATCAATAACCCTGCACATTCAGGACTTTTTCTATTATTTTATGTCTGTACAAAGTGTCATGTCTTCCCCATTTTGGTCTTCTATTCTTTATATATTTATCGATTATGTCTGGTGTATTAATTTATTTTGCTATTTATTTTAATAAACCAGATCAGTATAAGTGCGTAAACATCATCTCTATATTAAGACCTACGCAGCAAATAAAGGATATATTACTGCTCTGAACACAATATTAACGCATATACTGCTAACCTTAGAGTTTAGAGCTAACACAGTTCGTCTAAATTCTGCGAAATTAAGCTGCTATAACAAGCATCTACAGACAGCAAGCAAGCGTGGGTGTTTCACTGTTTTACGAGCAAACAGCTCTTTGTATTAGGATGTGATCTTAGTATCATTATATAAAAGTAACAAGTATATGCAAGTTGCATTTGCAGCATTGCGCTGTCCGTTTTAAACTGCTTTTCATAAATTTGCAATTCAAGGGACCCCACGCAAACGGATAAAAACACACCGGCGGCGTTTACTATCGCACGGAGACAGCTGCACCTTTTTTAGTTGTCGAGAAGCTCACTTTGCTCGTTAGCTAAATAAAGTAGACTTGAAGTTTTCTGGAACTCCGTCCTACATTAGATTTTTGTTATAATGATACCATCGTTTGTCACCGTGATTGATGGGATTCCTGTACATGCTATTTGAGCATGTACCCGTAACAGTATTAGGGCTGCAAGCTCATGAAAAATATCGAATGTCTTAGCTTCAGTTAAGGTAAATGTCATGAGTACTCCATCCAAAATACCATAATGAACGATTGTATTAAATGATAATTTTAACAACATTCAATATTTGATTTGTTTGTTTAATAATACGGGTAGTATGGACAGTCTGTCAATAATCGTTCAGATGTGACAAACAAAAAGTAAATCACAATATGATGCAAACCTCTGTAGTTCTTTGGGTAGACAATCAACTTTGGCGATGTATGTAATCGAATATAAAAGCTGGCATTGTAGCAGTCTATGTTTTAAAACACTTGTCTGATTTTTGACTCGTTCAGAACACTAGTACATTTGGATTGGTAATAAGTAATTCACCCTTAAGCAGCATTTGACCCAATGTTAGTTAAATATTAAAAAAGATTCAAACAAATAATGTTCAAACATCTAAAATAAGTAATCTTGAGAAACTTCACTCTAATGGTTTCTTGTTTATATTCTTGACTAATTTTTTACCTATAGCCACGTAAATAATCCAATATTAATTGTTATTTACACTTATGTGCACATCTATTATTTGGATGCATAGGTAACTTTCAGCGTTGAGTAATAAAAATTGGAAATTTGAAACTGGCGATGAAATGCAAACAAATCAGGATAATTTTATACAGTGCATTCATTTGCTCACCCACAAAATATAATCAATAAATTAAGCCATTTTACACATTTAATGTATTCGTAACTCCGCGTATAAAGTGATTTAACACTTCCTGATAAAAATTGATTAAAAAAAATTGATCGGCTTCTTTATTACGCTTTTCAGGAAAGGCCTTGAAAGAATAAGAAAGACGCAAAATAAAATACTTACTATTCCACCGCACTTATCTATTAAAAATAACGGTGTGAGCTGCCAGGGATTCCAACAACTTCAAATAAAATCGACTTCTTTTTGGGATTTTACCCGATTTTCTCCCATATTGCTGAAGGTGGCTCGTTTTTCTTGTAACACCGGTATAACGTTTTATAATAATGGACTCGTCAAACTGGCAAGAACAAATAGCCACGATTGAAATTGAATAATAGGGCTGGCTGATGTTGATAGCAATATGTCAATGACAGTTAAATGAACTACATCACATTGCTAACTTTTTGGACGCACGTGCAAAATGGTTATTTGTAGAAGATATCTCTGCGCATAAGCTTATTTAACTGTAATCTTCTTGAGTACAACGTGAATACAAGATTGGCAAATTACGCCGAATTTGCAAACTCTTATACAATTCCGTATTATATTGTACGTACGGATCTACATCCCCGAATGTTAAGCATTCTTTCACTTAAAGGGTCTTTGACTCCTTAGCCTTTACGACATTGTTTGAGATGCTCAGTACACATGATGGTAGCAAATCAAGGAGAATTCACCTGTTTTGTCCAATTTTACGCCGATTGTGTTTATTAACACGTGTGCGTTCGCTTCCACCCTATAGCTCCGTTTTCGGTACGTGCATTTGGTTTTCAGTTTGTAAATATGATCAAATACAGCATTATCGATTTTAACTGAAATCAAATACAATAAATCAGTTTGTTTGAAATTTGATAGAAAAAGCTAATTATCTTTGATGTAACTAATTAACGAACAGGCAGACGCTTAAAATAAGCATTCGGTCAGTAGCAAAAAATACTGTCATTGTGTTTTCCACGCATTCCTGCAATGTCATTTGAGTATTAAGCTCTCGAGTAATACTTCGTTAGGAAGAGTTGTTTTGGAAGGATTGTGCGAGAAAGTAAACTTTTCTACTAGCGTTCCACAGAGGGTGTCATACAATATAGAATACAGTCGTCCTTAGCACTGAAAATTGTTGCATTGATTTCACAAATAGTAATAAAACGGTCAAACGGTAATTACTTGTCTATTCCAGTACACAAGGACTGGAGTTACAATTTCAAATATGTACCGAAATTTTAAAAGAAATGTGCTTCCTCTCTCAGAGCAGTTGTAAAGCAAAATACCAACACTATTTAAGAAGTAAAAAGATCTGTCAAAAATAATAAATAAAGCATGTTCCAGCCATTTAAAAAATTGATAATGATGTCACTATCCAAAAACTAACGATGACGTAGGACGTCAGAAGAAGAATATCGACTTGTCAAAGAATGTATCCTAAACGTATTTAATAAAGCAATTATGAATTTTATGTCATACTTTGCATTCGCACTATTGTGTACATATCTTAACGGATTTAACAAACCACACATAATTATCCCTACTTTAAACGAACTGTTAAACAATTTATTGGATCAGTTTTGCTCGTGTTGTATTCTTGCCAATTAAAATTAGTTTCTGATTATTTATGTATTGAAGAATGTTGAGTATCGCGTATGGCTCAAGCAGGTAAACTGGTGAGCATACCAAAAGAGTTGAAGAAAAGGGGAAAAAAATTATGCCGCAGTTTCCGAATAAGATCGTTTTTTAATGCCATCCATTCTTTGACTAGACCGGTACATTAACTTTGAAAGACAGAAACAGGACAAAACATTTATAAATATTTTGTCTTCACAAAAGCAACAAAAGTTAGCCGTATTTCAGATATTTTGTATAAATTGGTGCAGAATATTGTATCCTCCTAGTAAAGACAGTCTTATAATATAGAACCTTTTTAAATTATTTTCAGTGAGAAAGCTAAAGGAAACAATGAGTGCCCGTCAGTCTTCAAGAAAAGGAATCTTTTTAACGATACAGAAGCACAGAAAGAACAAAATAATCGATTTTCAATCCTAAAATTTAGGAAGCTTGCTCAGGAACTCAGTTATGCTTAGAGCCGTACCTACATCGATTATTCCTGTTTTTTGGAGAGATAACGGAGGAGGTTACTTTATGGACATTTTGACAAAGAACGTTGTAGCTTTGAAAAGGGATTTACACTTGTACGGCAAAAACGAAATGTTTTTTTTATATGACATATCGTAATTTTGAAACTTTGTAGTGTTGTCAATTTGCTTCTCTGTACCTTTAACTAAAAGTTATTTATTAAATATATAATGTATTCCAAAAATTTTCATACTTCTGGCAACTTCGTATCACAATTTCTATAAAACTTTGCTTTGTGGTCTTGAAGCCCATATTTATGTGCACCCGCTAATTGCTCGAGGGGACGTAAATTTCGTTTAATCGTTAGTCACTGAGATACAAAGATACCCAGGACTATCAAGATCCCATAATTCAAGGTTGTAACCGCAACTCGAAATACGTTGCATTTATTGTTGCCTCCTGCTTAGCGTAGCGAGTTTTATTACGCTTTTAACATTAGATTTTAGTGCTGAACGCTGGCTTATCTTATTTGCATACCCCGAAAGCTGGCTAATGTGTCTTAGCATACTCAAATTATCCATGCAACTATTTCGATTATATTTTAATCTCTGTTTTCATTAGTCTATAGTGTAGTTTGCACTCATGTGTAAACTGAGTGAAACAACCATTATATCAACAAGGAAATTGCCCTATAATATCGAACGGAATAAAATACATGTAATGTGGACGAAATTAAACCAATACGGTGTGGAAGCGATAGTAAAAAATGTAAACTGTGTGCGCAAATTTGTGTACAGAAGAAAATTGCGTGTTCAAACCGATAGGGCCGGGTTTCCGATTTTTCTACCCTTTCGTGCGTAGGCTGTTTGTTTTTGCTGCGTCATTGCGCTTTAAATATGCTTTAAAGGTGTTTCTATTCTAAATGGACACGCAAACCCGTGTCAGTTTCCTTTTACAAAACGAGACAATGTAACTTGTGCAATAACGAATGCTCTTTCTGTAGTTAAAGAATATGTTCGTGCTACAAATTGCTACGACTAAATCTCCACATAATTTGTCATGGCGAACTCTTTTATAAGCAAATAGTGTGTCAAGAAACGCTAGTTAATTATTATTGAAAAAAAAACATACAGTTGAGACCCATGAATAACGAGCCAATTTTAATCTATGTAGTAGTATGTTCACCTATTTATATGCTTGGGCTTTAAAATAATGCTGCACCTTGCAGATGTGGTTTAATCGAAAAACATATAACATATAATTCATGTTAGAAAGAAAAAGAACGAAATAACTAATTTAATTATGCTAAAAGCTATTCTTCTGTTCTGTGTTGATTTACCCCCACTCCGACTCGTCATAAGCTGTATTTGCGTTCACCTGCTCAAATTATAGGAGCAGAAGTATTGATTATTCACTTTCTATTTTTGATGAGCAATAAATCAATTACAATCTCAATACTGATAAAATTCACTACAGTAGTAGTTCCCTTATACAGCAATTTAACGCAAACCGCTGAAAAAAAACAGAACATATCTATTTAAATACTAATTGAACTTCAAACGCAACTAAATATGTATATACTGATGGCAAATAACTAATATCCTACTCACTCTGGGTGAAGTTAAAGAATCGGACTGCCTCCACCGCAAAATAGCGAAACAAGCCATTCTACAAGTTCTCATTTTCAGCCGGACGCGCAAATAAGTTTGTCATACTTCCGCAGTGAATTCCTCCTTCTTTATTTGTACCGGAGGGTACCGACACAATGCGACTCTTCCTGGCCCATTAGCTGCAATTCACAACACCAGCATGAAAGGGCGATTTTATTGAAAAGGAATTCATTCTTTCAGTTTTGGGGCTCGTTCGCTAATAACGATAAAGGGGGAAGTGTACCGGTTAAGATTTATCGAGGTTCCTGGTGGGGTTGCTACAGCAGCACAGGGTTGACTGTTTATGGCTTTCCTTAAGGTCGAGCAGGTTTATGCAAAACAATATATTTTGCTAGCCCTAGCGACGGGGAAACTTAGTTCCAATAAGTCCATAACTGTTAAATACGGTCGTTTATTCTTCCAGTTATGCCTAAAACTTTTTGGGTGCAAGTATGAATTACCGGGTGTCGTGAAGTTTCTATGCTTTCAATGGTCACAACTAGTAAATTTCGGATAGCCATATACTAATGAGAAGTGGCTCTCAATTGGTAATCTAAGGAGCTCCTTCGCTTTTTTAACAGCATGGTATAAATACAACAAGTAACTAATTTGAACTTTGGTTAGATGCCAGGAAATATTACCGAAGATTATCGATGCTGGATCCCATTCTATTTGATCCAGACTCAATTGCAATTTAATAAGCAAGAGATGTAGCCGGCAAAGCACCTATTCAAATATTATTTGCAACTTGAATTATTCTAGCTCTCAGTTAAGAAACTATTCATAGCTTGTAAACCAAGCATCACAAATTTATCATTTGTAACCACAAATTCTGTCGAATTGTATTTTCGTCACTTGTGTACATGGGACATAACCTGTAGGTTCCTTGAATGCAAATAATGACTCAATAAGGTCATGGGAGTAGCTTTCCTTGTTATTAATAAACAATAACGTATACCCATTAAAAAGTCAGATATTTTTTGTCCCAATTACACCAATATAAATGTGCTTCTTTTGTTTTATCTTGCAGCATGTAATTTCCATTGAAAAAAGCTTCCACTAAATTAATTTGGAGTGTTCAAAAAGGTCAACATCTGGTCATTCCAATATCTCCATATAACACAAGTGTTGCTTCTCCTCGTTTACTACAAAATGATTAAAAAAAAGAGAGTATTTTGAAGATGGCAACAAATATTATTTTTTGGTAAACAAGTTTCGTTTCAAAAATTTGGAAGGAAACAAATATGAAATACCGCTTGATTTCCTAATCTATTGGAGCTAATTGCTAACTGCGGACTGACACATCACCTAGCACATCTTTTTTATTGTCGCCAACTCTTTATCGATTTGCTGGTAAGAATTTTTTTGTATTTATTGAATTCCTTTGCATGCATATTATCCGCATATATCATTGTTTCGTAACCTCATATTCGTTTAGTGTAAAATTTCAAATTTTTACTAAAAAGCAAACAAGCTTAAATTATATGTGGTTCTGCTAGTGCCTAATATAAAATAAGTAATCGAGAAAATTTGTGCATGCGGACGACATGGCATTGGCTTTGCGAAGTAAAGACTTTTCTGTACTTGAACAAAGCCTTTCAAGACACATCGAGATTATGAATTGCTATTTTAAAACCTGGCGCTTGTGCCCTAATCCATTGAAGACAGAAGTAACTTGCTTCCATCTCAACAATCACCAAAAGAGGAAACAGTTTCAAGTTATGTCAAATAACATAATTCTTAAACGTAACTTCTCGCCAAAATACCTTGGAGTGATCCTAGATACGTTTCTAACGTACAAGAAACATCTAGAAAACATCAGTAAAAATTACAGACTAGAAATAACATTCTGCATAAGCTTGCTGGTACAAGTTGGGGTGCAAATGCAAATGTACTCCGTACTTCTACAACTGCCCTGCTTTATAGCACTGCTGAGTACTGCTGTCCTGTTTGGAAAAACAATCATCACACAGAAAAAATTGACACTCGGTTAAATACTGCATTGCGACTAATCACTGGAACAATTAAGTCAACTCCATTACCTTGGCTTCCCATTCTTTCAAACATTGCTACTTCGGATTTTCGTAGGCAGTTTGCTACATATAAAGCTTGGCAAATGTTTCAATCAGCTCCTAATGAGTTTCTGATTTCCCGAGATCTGCAAGAGCTACCTACAACTCGGTTAACTTATAGAAAACCTCTGTGGGCAGAAGGTTTCCTTCGTGCTCATTATACCATTGAAGATTGATGGTGTTCTGTTTGGTAACTTAAGAAACATGATATATTCAATCAGCAGCTTATAGACGATCCTACGGAAGAAGTAGCAGGGACTGACCTCCCAAGAAGGTCTTGGGTCATTCTGAATCGCCTTCGCACTGGTCATGGGAAATGCAAGTTTTTTCTTAATAAATGGGATTCATCTATCAACCCTTCTTGTGAACGTGGAGATCCCCTCCAAACAATTGGACATATGGTCAACAGATGCCCCTGTACAGCATGGCGTGGTGGTTTTGCGCCTATCCATCGTGTTGATGAAGGTGTTAAAGACTGGCTTAAGATAATAGAGATCTGATTGGAGTTTTCTGCGGTTTTCTTCAATACTCTATCCAGAATAAATACATATATGTATGTATTTATTATGGTTAAAGCGCAAATGCGAGATATTTTTTTTCTTTCAACGCTTTTATAAAAGTCGACCGTAGCCGCATGAAATTAACAGTACTGTGGAATGTAGTAATGATTTTCATAAGAATATATGTATAATAATTAAACATTCCAAATATTACTTTGCATAAAGAATAGTCGTACAATTTAAATAAACGAAGAAAATTGTGAAAGGAAAGTAGACTTGACGAAGTTTCAAAAACAAATTGGCTGGAATGGACATCATGATCACACAAATTAGTGATGTCGAATGGAGTTTAACAGAACATATGTGTTTAAAAAGCTGAACTAAAGTGGTTTAAGGTTTTTTTAAGCACAGCATCTACGCATATAGTTGTTCTGTTTGATATAGCTAAAGCGTATGATAAAATACATAACCGTAATGGAGACAGAATTTTCATATACTGGTATAATAGAATACGGGAAAGAAGTCTAGGACAGTTAATCAGATGCTGACATGAATCAGCCTAATTAAGTTTCGCGCTCAACCACAGAAGAAAAAGCTTGATCGGGGGATTAGGAAAGATCATGAAAGACCAGCTATTTTAGGTTCGTCACTTCTTAAAGTAGAGTAGCAAGTACACTCGCAGAATTCATTTTGTTGAAAACTATAAAGCACCAGTTTGGCCTTCACTAGTTTTAACAACGTATGTGTGGCTTCGTGAAATTTAATTTCTTTTTGTTATCTCAAAAGCTGCAGTAATATACTGAATGCCGCAAGCTCTTTGTACGCACGTACCCGTGATGAATCCGTTCATTACGTTCTTCTTTTGCGTGTGCACAAAAACACAGAACTTGTAAACAAGTTTTTACGATTCAGACTACATTTTCCGCCACAATCGTAAATTTATTTTACTATCTCAGCGTGCTGATAAACGAGTTGCGGGGAACTAGTGGTAAAATTGAATAGAATACGAAGTTGCACTATCTGACCTTTGACTTATTTTATTTTTATATAGGCCTCTTCTTCTGAGAGATACAATTCTTATTTAATACCGTCAGAATGAATGTGCGGAATTCCATTGCTGAAAACAAACAAATGGGTGATAAATAAAGTAATCTGTTTTCTCTCAATCATTTTATATCGTCAAGCACTATCTTAATTAATACGAGGAATATAATCTAATGTAAAAAAACATCTGTCGATGCTGGTTTTTATACCAGTGTTTTTTGGTACGGCTGAGTGATTTGATGTTGGCAGAATTTATGTGACCGCCAATATATTTTTCTAGTTTTTCTGTATAAGATCTCTAACTAAGTTTGAATAACGTTTGTTATCTAGACACCAGATCAGTTTTCTTTTCTGCAAATAAACTTAAAATGTGTATGGTTACTTGTACCTTGTCGGAGATATCGCGTATTATTACGTCCATAATTAAGCCAGTTCAAAAAGTATCTTGCGGCCCTGGAAAATCTGTAATTAACATGCCACTACTATGGTGGACATGGAGAATTGGTGAAGTGAGGAATTTCAATTAATTCGTGCGTCAGTGGCAAGCTGAATTTTGAATGTTAGGACATTCTTATCATCTGTAGCGAGAGGTTATACACATATTGGGTGGATACCACAAGCGCGGTAGGCGGCTACAAACTCATGAATGGACCGTAGAATCTCCAGCAAAAGTAATCTAGATCAAGAGGGCGAAATTTAATTTTTAAATAGGAAAGGGGGTTAATATTTTTGCGGTAAAAAAGTGCACGATATTTTACACAAGTTTCTGTCACCTACAGGGGCGGCACGGGTATATACGATCTAAATATACAATAACAATGGTCGCTATAATTTTTGAATAGTTTAACGTACTTTTTTAAATCATTTTCGTCCGTTTTAAACCGTAAAAGTATGCAGATGTTTAGCAATAACAAGTTAGTGTCTTTTTAAATTATAGACGGCGCTTTTGGAACATTTTCATATTTCTGAAAATTTAAATATCTGCACAGTATATGTGTAAACACAAATCAAATTTACAGAAGTAATATAATAATAATAATAATAATAATACACTTTATTAATTACCACAAGGCTAGTATTAGATACATTGGAAAATATCATTTATTAATGTATTTAATGTTCAACATGAATACACAAAACAAACAACCCAAAACAAATTAAACAATATTCGCACGCTACCCAGCGCCCGTAATATAAACCAGCAACTGTGATTTGAAGCATGTATAAGAGATTTAGCAGATCTAACATGCAGTGGCAATGAATTATATTTTATAAAACCTTTAAAAAATAGAGATTTAGAGGCAGTTGCGTAAGTTCTATTCACAAAAATATCACCAGCATTTCGAGTTTCATATTGATGAACATCATGTGCCCTAACTATCATTTTTGTTAGGTAAGGTGGCATGAGATTATTTATTATTTTATATATAAATAAAATCGTAAGATACAGCACCCAATCCGCAATATTCAACCACCGTAGAGCAATCAACATAGTCCTGATCGGCGTGAGCCTGGTACACTTTAGAATAATTCTCATCGCACGATTTTGAAGTTTTTGCAAGCAAGACATCTTGTTAAGGTTGAACTGGAACACTATCGACGCACAGTGTTCAAAATGAGGTTGTATAATAGTTTTATATACTCTAGTGGTAGTTTCCATAGAGAGAAATTTACCCACTCTTGATAAAAAGAGCAACTTTTTAGATATTTTCTTTTGCATGTAGTTAAGGTGCTCATCAAAGGATAACAAGCAGTCAATTGTGAGACCTAGGTATTTATATATCCTTACAATATCAATTCTACAATTGCAAATATGCAAATCTATTTTATTTAAATCTAAAAATTTTTATTTGTATTTAGTAGTCACAATCATATCCTTAGTCTTTGATACATTAAGCTTTAATATATTTGAAGCTAGATACTGCTCTACCTTTGCAAGAGTTTTATTCATTTTTGCTATTACTACATGTAAATTACAATCACGTTCAACAAGTAATGTATCATCTGCAAATAAATTTACAAATTCACAACCGACAAACAAATCAATATCATTAATATATAATGTAAACAACAGAGGCCCTATAACACTCCCCTGAGGTACCCCACATTCACTCACCACCTCTTCCGAAACTATGTCCCCAATCCTGACTCTGTTTTCTACTACTTAAATAATTAGCCAACCACTCGTGCACCATTCCCTGAAAACCATATTGAAATAATTTTCTGAGCAATATCGACCTGTCAATTGTCTCAAAAGCTCGCTTCAAATCGAGAAAAACACAAACTATATACTTATTAGTGCTAATATCAGCATAAAATTTACTGAGAGTCAACTGGAGGGCACTCTCATAAGAGTGATTTTGCCTCAATCCGGATTGATAAGTCAACAATATTTCATATTTTTCTACTTGCTGTAYGAGTTGTCTGTAAACTACCATTTCCAATATCTTCTCAACGACAAGCAAAGTATTAATTGGTCTAAATTCGCTGCACTCAATAGTGTTTGCCACCTTTGGTATAGGAAATATAGTACTAATTTTAATTAAGTTGGGCACACAAGCACCAGACAGTAAAGTGTAAATGAAATTCAAAATAACATGACCTATAGTTTGGAATATTCTTTTTAGGATTCTAGAGTTAGTGCAATCATTCACATTGAATTTATTATCCAGATTATTAACTATTTTCCTTAGTTGACTCATATCCACTAGGCTGAATTCCGATAAATTTGGATACATATTGCTGTTTTTAAATTGATATTAATCATTGTAATCTATATCACTGACAATTGAACCAATACTTTCTATAAAATAATTATTGAACCTATTCGCAATCTCCACAGTATCTCTTACCAAAATCATATGATCATCACAGTAGAAACGAACACAAATACCTATAGTCACACTGATTTTTTTTGTATTTACAAGTTTTTTTAATGTTTTCATCATCATACTGGAGTTATCCCTAAAACAATCAATTTTTTGTGGTAGTAACGTCGCTTTTTCTCCCTAAGTAAACCTACAACCTCATTCCGCTTTGATTTATACAGCTGCCAACTGAGCACCCTGTTTTGCTGGTTATTACTCCTAAACGCTTTATAACCCATTTTTTATATTAAAAGTAATAATCGGTGCAACTGCATTGACCACTTCTTCACAGTTTTTTATAAATTCCAAGTACAGATTATCTACATCAACGGAGTTCAAAGACCATTTACACATTCGAATTTGGCTTGCTATCATATCAAGGTTATATTCATTCATTATACCACCTTTTTTAACAACGTTGTTCAATTTTAGTGTTGAGTGACAAATACTTACAGAAATGATATAATGGTCAGTGATTCTCGGGACAGGATGCACCCTTGTCTCAACATATTCTGAGTTAGTTAATACATAATCAATGAACGTACTACTAGTATCCGTAACTCTTGTTGCCTCTGAAACACATTGCTTCATACCATACATCAAAAAAAAATATTTTTTTATTTTATTAACATATTAACTGTTTTGGTAAAAACGGCCCCGGCTTTCTATCTTTATGTAATCCAAAATTTTACCAAAAAGACTGAAAAATGAAATATGTGATAAGAGATTAGTCTAAGCATAAACTAAGCAGGCCGTGGAAAGTCCTTATAATGCACGTTACACAGTAATGAMTTTCCGTCAATAGTAATATGTTACAACAGACATTTATGACAATTAGAAAAAATTTGAAAGCTTGTAGCAATTGCAAATATCTTTGGGTATAAGGGAAWCCTGTGGAAACCTTTTCGCTTCAGACATAGACAAATTATATTCAAAAATATAGTTCGTCGATTCAAAATAGTAATGCAAAATAAGCAGTCCTAGGTAAGCAATTTTAATGTACAAAAATATGCAAAACAAGTGGGCAAGAATGTTTTGATATCTTTAATTAAAAAATAATAATCGTTGGAACAATACAAACAAATATTTACATATTACGGCACAATGGGCTAAATACACTTACGAGTACACTGTCTGCTACTAGGAACGCAAATAATTAGTTTAACAAACATATAACACTGCAAATAAAAATCTCTTATTCGCTAAACAAAACTACTACTTAGTCTGACAAATTAGGGGCACGGAAATACGCTGCATAGACCTATTTCATATGTATGGAAAACTTTTATTTAAAAAATTACTGGTATTTTGCAAATAATGTATGCCCAACACCTATCATGGAGTAACCACATCTGCTTACAGGTTTGTAAAGATAAATATATATTTAAAAAAGTATCGGTTACCCCTACCTTAAGAAATTTAAATAATTAGCATCAAATTCCTCTATATTATCACTTACATTGGATTTTTTTTCGGAGATTCTATGGCCAGCTTTCATGAGATTCAGCCGCTTACCGTCTTTGTTGCGACACCTTGTGCATACATTTTATTGATGAGAGTCATCGTTAATTTGTATGGGAATAAGATTGAAACATAAACTCGGCGTGTTTCTAGATTTGTAATTTGAAATTCTCTCAGTGAGTTTTATACAGGAAGAGCTGTTGCCGAATAAACACAGCCAGCTTGAAATGCATATGCTTCACAAATCTTATGTGTACCTTCTTGATATTAATCCTGTGTACTTTATACTAGCGTACCTTAGCTTGGGTCTTACAAGTTGACTAAACGTATGAAATTGTATAAACAGATGAGTAAGACTTTTAAACGCTTCGCTGAAATAAACGATCACTGAAATTTAGCCTCACGTCAAAAATAACTTCAAATCTTTCCGTCTAGTGCATCTCTCCAACAAAGTTTAGTCGATTAAGGATAAATTAAAGGATTGGCTCTTTCCAGTGAATGGTATAAATTGACTTTCATCAACATTAAAATAAAGGTAAAAATAGGATAGCCATTTTCCTAATTCTGAATGGGATTGTAAAAATACGTTAATTTTCCACGAAACCATAATGCAAGTAAAATATTGCATGGAGAAACCTAACACTTTAGTCTTTTTGTTTTCATATTACAGCTCCCTTTCGAAGAAATTCGTGGTCAATCCCAAAACTTCCTTACTGGAGCTACAAGGTTATTTAAAGACTAAATATTACAGCCAACACTCCATACAAATACTGTAGGTAGGTCTCAGCATACATGTTAGTTTATAGTTAACTCTTTTCATAATGATTAATCATTTGACGTTCTTACATTACTAATGCAAAATTTATAGGACATCTCAATCATCATTTTATTCACACCAGCTTGCTGCACAAAACAACTTTAATCAAAAACACGAATATTCATGGCTTGGGTAGGAAGACTGGGGAGAGTGCACAAAATGGGAAAATATGATTACAGGACGATGGACCAACCTACGTACCCCAGACGTCACCAGCTAGTTATTACGTTTCCGCAGAGCGCAGTGCTTTTCTGTTCCCAGCAGATCTGTATAGTATACTTGCAGTAATTTATATTATACTGTTGTTGCATAATATATAACTGCATTTTATATTTTATACATTTATTTAGTAGCTAGTACTAGATTATATTTTAAAAATAAAGAGAGAACGAGATATACCCAAATAGACTGTAATTTCCTTATTTATGGTCCATATTCTTACCCCTGTGATTAATTACAAGTATTTTCGTTTACGAATTTTTAAAAGTATCGGGCTTGAACCTGTTACACTTCTAGTTTTCTATTTAAGTATAATTTTGTCTATAATATTATTTAATTTAGCACTGCATATTGGTAATATGTATTAAACAACCTACCAGTTTACTTAGGATACCAGAAAATTAAAGCGTCGCAATTTTTGCAATAAATTGATACATACTATAATATTACACTTTCAAACTCTTAAATCTAATACACTGCAACTATCTAATAATACACTTCTATAGGAATACTGACAGATATCTAGAAAGATTGCTACGTTTAGATTTAGTAAAAGAGTTAGGTGGAGGAACAACTATATAATAATAATAATAATAATAATAATAATAATAATGGCTTTATTCATCCCACTAGTACAATGAAAAAAAGCAAATTTGAAAACAAAATAATTACAACTTATTTATAAAATTAACAAAAAGAAAGAAACTAATCACGAGTCAAGTGGCGATGAAATGGCGTGGTTCAGTTGCTACTAAAAAGATGTAGCGAATTGCTCTTCCACCCAACCGAAATACTTGTTCTAACCATATTAAATTTGAAAGTAGCACAATAGATAAAACTTGCATTGCTAACCACAACCAGGTGCGTTATATAGTTATGAAAAAAAAATGGCAAGGCACAGCCCCACCAAATCCAGACCGGCATGTTAAACATTATTAGTCATCAAAAACTTGCGCAAAGACGTCTTAAAACTAGAGGCACTTGAACCACTTTTGAGATTCAAGTTTGTAACACCTTTATGTACTTTTTTATCACGTCGTATGCTGATGCTTTATTACTATATATTTCGGTTAGATCACTTTACATTTAACAAATGTTCAATTACAGGTGTATTAGAAAATTAATAGGTCTACCTGTTTTGTCATTAATGACCATTTTAGCGCATTTGCAGAAGAAAAAGTTAAAATAGTAGCACATTCTAACTCGGGATTTAAACGAAAGTTCTGTTTTCTGTTGTGTTGTGGTTCTCTTTCATAAGTATAACTCTACAACGCCTCAAAATTGAATATATGAGGAGGCATTCTGGGTAAATGTATTACATGGAGGCCTTGTTTTAAGGCATTTTTTTTGTCATGATAGCTATTTGTAGTTGTTAGAAGACCTTATTCAGGTACTGGAAGAAGACGTAAATTTTCAAGACAACTAACATTTCCTTCAACATGATCAAGCGCCTTCCCATTGTGATGTAAGAGTACGCGATCTATTAGATACTTAACTTCCCATACAATCGATAGGCCGGAGATGTCCTATTGAATTTAAGGCCAACTAAGGCTTTTTCCTTCAATATCCGAATATTGTCAAGTGCTGTAGGAAAGAATGCTTGCAGGGTACCAGTTAGAGGTGGATATTTTGAACAGTACACTCACTAAATTGAATTGTCTTTTAAAAGCAACTTTTTTCATATCACAGTAATCTAGACAGTGTTCCCAAAAAAAAACGCCTCTCATAATTGGGAAAAACGTAGTTGTTTAGGTAGTGAAACCAACTTTACAATGCTATTTACATTTTTTGAAATAACTCTGAGCGCTAGAGAAATGCATAAAATACTTTGAAACCAAAATTATCTCCCTTCAAAAAGGCCAATTTTCTTAATACTGAAAATTGGTTAGGCATTAACCAGCAAAATAATTTATAAATTCAGTTCATTCTAAAACGCTACGATCTGCATTTTTATTATTGAAAGTCTAATAGTTTTAGATATTAAAATGACATGTAACGTTTTAACGGGATGTTCGACCATTTTCTTTATGTTAAATAACACTCTTTATATTACAAACCCCGCTTTCGGTGGATTTTAATCTCACTTTCTTTAGGGTTGCTACAAATGGTTACAATGTATTAACAAGTTATTTTATAAAATGAACTTACAATATACGAGATTTGTAACTCCAACTTCAAATTGACAAGTGATAAATTTGTTTATTTCAGATACGAATATAAACGAAACTACATAGTTCAGCAAATATCAGTTATGTTAAACTTCAATTTGTTTCTTTACAAAATTCTTCAATTATAATACAATACAATATTATATAATTTTATTTTAATTATATTAATTAAAAATATATATATAATGGAGTATTATTACATTACCAATATTACGAAATGGTTTTTTTAGTTTATTTGTTATAATTTAGTAAGTATAAATTACCCTTAAATTTTGTATATCCGTTTTTTTGTTTATGCTGTTATTACATCTATTATATTATATTGTAAGTTAATTTTATAAAATAACTTGTTAATACATTGTAACCATTTGTAGCAACCCTGAAGAAGGTGAGAATAAGGTCCACCGAAAGCTTGGTTTATAATATAAAGAGTACTATTTAACATAAAGAAAAAGGTCTAACATCCCGTTAAAATGTTACATATTATAAACTAATACGACCGTTTATTCTACAAAATATTAAAATGTCACTATACAAGTTCAGTTCTATTGATATACTTTATGACAACCTGTAGCTTGTGGTTTTCCAAATATTTTTACGGTAGATTAAGTATATACTGWTATTTTAAATATTTTTCTGCAGAATTTTAGTGACGTTGACGTGTATAGAATTGGGGACGACTGATTTATTTGGAGTTTTATCTAATAATACCTGTTGATAATATTAATGTTGCAGTTTCGTTTGTTGCTATGTTTGCTTCTTCGTATAATATTGTTATGATGTGGGTAAAGCAGCGTCTGCGGAATAAATAACCAGACACGTTCGCGTAGTTACCTAAAGTGTTTTGTTCTGGTTTGTTCTTGAAGCTTCCATGCTAGACAAATAGATGGCTCTGGAATAGTCGAGCATATTCGTTAGTCGGTATAAAGCGCGACGAAAAGAAGTCTGATTTGAAAAATAATATGAAGCTAGAGAACAGAACCAGTGTTATAAAGTGTTTCCGAATGACTGAAGCGAAGTGCAAGGTTTTGAATAGTGGTTAATTGAACTAGTAGGGTATTGTTAGTAGTAGTAGTGTTTGGATTTAGTATGCTTCGGTGCTATAGTGAGTTAATAAAGGACGTTACGTATGTTAGAAATCTGCATATTTTTGAAACCGCACACGTCACGATATTACAGAGGCATGTAGTTTTACAAACCATAAGGAATGAGTTCTTTTCTTCTCCACTTAATAATTGTTTTCTACTAACAAGAAAACACCTGCCAAGAAAAATTTGAGGAATGTTGAATAAAAGTCATTTTTCTATCTAAAGAACCAACATAATGTCAGGTTCACGTGAACGCACGCATTGCATATGGGATCTGTTTGCCTTTTGATAAATTTTGATGCCTAGCATCTAAAATAAGAAGGCATACAGCGTGCTTTCATGTTTCTTTCACKGATGAAACAGTATTTCTAAAGGAAGCATTTAAATGGGTGCAGTCTCTATCAATTTCAACAGGAAACGAATATACAGAAGCTTTATATTTCAATTCAGCACAGAGAGTTCCCAGAACTTTAAAAAAAAAACGGAAAATGTAGTTCTGGGAAATGTCCCTTACGTCAGGTTAGCAAGGATACGCGTGAAAGCATCGGTCGGTGGCATTTTCATTGTCGCATTTTGTTGCATCCCCCTCTGTGATCTTGCGGTACAACGTATACCCATTAAATCAGATTATGGAAATGTATTCTGACAGCAACTCACAACTTTACGACTGCTGAATGGACCTTTCCGGGTATTAAAGTAAAATTTGAGCGAAAAAGGGAGTGTCCCGTAAACAGACATAAAAGGAAATACAAGAACACTGGAACCATTTCCCGTGCTGGCCCTGCAGCAGTCAAATTAACCCCCTGTCCTCCCCTTACTGAAAATTAACCAAAATATATTATTA
Organism: Rhyzopertha dominica; assembly: GCA_025024175.1. Classification (NCBI taxonomy): domain Eukaryota; kingdom Metazoa; phylum Arthropoda; class Insecta; order Coleoptera; family Bostrichidae; genus Rhyzopertha; species Rhyzopertha dominica. Next base: position 73,288,892 of record QCXZ01000137.1, read on the forward strand.
TTTTACGGCATGAGCAAAACCACCTCATTCTGTCTTTCCAACATATGACAGATAACATGTAAGGTACTCTGGTATAGGGAAAAATACACTTATGCAACATTTTTATGGGAATGATATTTCTTAACATTAATTTCTAATTGTGCATGTCCATGCTGATTTAGAAGGAACCCTTATTTTATTTATTAATATATTTTCTACATTTTAACTATTCATCTGAAAACTTCCTTGTCTCCAAATACACAAGCAAAAACATGTTTTTTCGGCTTTCTGTATAAAATATTCATAAACGAGTGATTGCGCAAAAAATATACAAGACTTGTTTATCAAGCTTTGTGAAAGAAACAACAGTTTCAAAGCATACGAAATAAAAACGTGTCTTTCAGCTAGCATATATTGAAAGAAAAGAACAACAAAATGGTTTGTACCTGCATGTAAAAATAAGAGCAATGCCAGTTGAAAATGGCTGCGGTGCAGATATTTAGTTATGATAGAAGGCATTATTATTAAGCTTATTAAATCTTTTCTAATCATTAAAAGCACAGGCTTTTGTATGAGACAGTAAATTGCTAACGGATTTAGTATTAAAAAATGTGGAGAATGTATATATTATAATGAGTGTAGTGCTACTTACTCAATACTAAATGTAATCTTATATTCAACGCACCTTAAACTGACGAGTATTTTGTTTGCTTCACGAGACTTATGCACGAAAAACAAGCCTTTGGAGTAAAGGGCAAAATTTATAAAATAAAAGCGAAAGAATTTTTTTTACTGAATGAAAGCTGCCCTATATGCTAATGTTATTATCATACGATTTCCAAAAGAATCTGGCGTTCCATACCGACAGCCCTATAATTAAAAAGAAGTACATATAAACGTATTTTGTTATACGTGGGAATAAAACTGATAGAGCAAAATGATCATATAAGATTGCATCTGCAGCTTCTCTGTCCATGGTATCTATTTTTGCTATCGGGGATTATTAGTAAAAATTTTAAAACATGCAACAGTAAATTTATCCACACTACCAGTACGAAATAAAACAGACGAATCGTAAAACTAAATTAAGTTAAACGTAAACTAGATGAGGCAAAATACTTCATCGATACCTTCACGTTTTTATAAATTTGCACGAATTATGTAGAACTTTGCTGTACGTGCATGCAAAGGCAAAACTTTTGAGGCGTCCCTCTTGGTACCACAGCATACTTATTGATTATGTGTCAGCAAATAGTTTAAAACACGGGGATGTTTAAAGCAACTGTGCACAACGTCGCTGCAAGAAAGCGCCGTATTGAAAGCTAGAGCCTCGGAATAATTTGCCCCACACAGAAATGGAGTGGGGGTTTATGAGAGCAGAAATAAACTCCGTACCGAAAACCGAATATGTTCGTGAGATGGAACGAATTTAATTAACAAACGGCATACCTACGCGTTCAATTGATTGCCATCAACCTCCAATAAGTCCGCATAGCTTAGATCTGAATTTCCTTAAATTGCTATCATACGACCAGAAGATTCCGCTGAAATTTTTTGTTAAAGGTAAGGCGCAAACCAGCCGGACGTGTGCTTATTTTTAATAAGAGCGAAAGCTCGTTTTGCAAAGTATTTCAGGGGCGAATTTGCCACTGAGAGCAGGCTTATCTAAGGGGCTGTGGTAAATGGCATTGTCCATGAGCCCGATAAAGGGAATTCTGCATTTGGACAAAGCACAAAAGAATTGGACCTCCATAAGACACTAATTATCTTGCCTTGCAGGGAGAGCATTGTGAATGCCGACGACGCTGTTTTGAATAGCTTTTACGGCGAAACAAAAATCATGTTACCGCTCTGCCATTAACAAATGTGTACTGGGCGTGTAAAATCATGTTTGCGTACATTTTCTTTGACTGCAGCTCGTTTCCATTAAGTAATTTCGTTTGAAATGTACAGATTTATTTTTAATTTCAACTTGGTTTTGTTATATGTGTGTACACTACGTTTGAAAGTGTTTATGTAGCGCTTTATATTTAAAGAAGCAAAACAAAGGACCAATATCCACCTGTTCAAATTCCACCGTTTGCAGGCCTTACTCCACAATAAGAAATGCTTATTAAAATCTCGCAGTTTCCTATAAATTAAACCCCTTGCTGCATGGCAGTACTCGGCCGAGTATTGAAGTACCACGTTTTCCTTTCCGGTCTGCACTGACGGTGATTATGTGATGTTTATTAGTCTTCTGACATCTGCTTCGAAGTCCAACAGTCTCTTCTACTTTTTCATTTTGAGTCCTTAACTGCGCACGAAACAGCTGCTTCCAGTTCCTGGTGCAAAGGTAGATCCTTGAGTCATCCTTTTTTTATGTTCATTTTAAAAGTCGAGATCGTTTCTTTTATGCGACCGACTCCTTCGACTGTTGTTTTGATCTCATCTGCTCTTTTGCCAACTTTTTCTTTAACATGATCGACTCTGTTCGACCATACTCCGATTTTCGTTAATTTCCGCTGTTGTTGTGTAGCAGTTATTATTTCGTTTTTGGATTCTTCTTGAATTCTTTCCACCTCTGCTAGTCCTGAGCTCATTCCTTCTTGGATTTCCTTCGTTGCTCTAAGTTCGGTCTTCATTTCTTTTTAGCCTATTATCATTTCTTCTTATCTTGTTTTCATCTTTTCTTTAGTTGCCTGTAGTTCATTTTTTATTCTTGTTTTAATCTCTTCTTGGCCTTTTTTCATTTCTTCTTGTCCTGTTTTCATCTGCTCTTTAGTTGTCGTTAGTTAATTTTTAATTTTAGTTTTCACCTCTTGCTACACTAGCTGTTGCAACTGCGTGTCCATGTAGGTAGACTGGTTTCTCGTCACTGGCCTATACCCAAACTGCCAGTTAACTCACTTGACTTCACACCCTATTGACTGTTGGTAACGTCAGAACTTCATATGTCTTCCGATTCTTGTCATCTTCTAAAGCTTTCAAATACGTCCGGGTTACTAAAACGCTATAATCGAACACACTAGCGCTGAAATACCTGCTTCACTAAGCCTTTCACTTGGTTCTAGCTTCATTATCACTTTTCGAATTCAGAGCAGCCCGCGCTCTCTCCGTCGGGCTATTTATATCTTCATTGAAAATTCTAGAAGAGAGACGACCTAGCGAAGGTTCCATTGATAGAACTTACTGGTGTCGACATCGCTGCCATCTGTCGGTTGCTAGGATGACTAATTGCAGTGTCCTACTAACATCATCTGCATGCCGGCAACTCTGGTCAACTAACATGCTATAATATTAAATTATTTTACAATCAAAGCCTACAGTCTATTCTAAAACAATTTTAGGCTATTTTTTATGGCTTTAAACGTTTAAACCCTCTAATACAATGTTTTTTTTTATTTTATTGTAGCTTACTATACATACTTACCATACTGTAAAAAACATGTTATTTTAAATGATAAAAGGAGAGGCTCGATAAACAAAACTGGCAACATTTTAGTGCTGTGTGAAATTTATGCAGTCTTCTAGTTTCTCTAGGATTGTTTTTATGGCCATCGCCAGGAGTACCTACAAGAAATACCGAGGAAATATCATATCATTGATCACTGATTGATTCTGCTTTGGTCTTTTCTTATTAAGGGTTGTAGTTCATCCAGTGAAATTAAAGTGAACAGTTAAGGACCTAGGGTAGGTTGAGCCGAAACTCAAGTTCCGCTAGGGAGCGCCACCGGTTATTTTCATCATATTTTGATCTAATAGTGGTTTAGACAAACCCTCAGATATTAGGGTCGACTCACCAAGACTACATGCATTTATTGCGCTCACTTAGTTTGGGGGAAATAAATTTGCCCGGACGGATGAGCTATAACGGAGAATTTCTTGTTTGCGCACGATTTGTATTGTTTGTTTGTTTCTAGAATTCGAGTATAATTGTGATGTCCTTCCTGTTTTCTAATAAAACGGTTTCTGCTGGTACATGAGGTTAAAGGTGATATTGAGATGACGATATTAGAAACCAAAAGACCTGTATTTGAAATGTACATGTATTGCATGGATGATAACTAAAATTTGATATTTAATATGCTCAAAGCTATGAGGAAGTGTGGAACTGATTTCAGTTATAATTATCCAAAGTTCTTGTACAGAAACACAGATACGATAATTATACAAATTATTACATATTTAATATATACATATCGAAAAATTGACAACGTAAAGAGTCGACTATTTTATCAAGATATTGTAAAATTACCCTTGGTTCTTACTATACTGTGTGTTCTCCTGTTCCTTATTTTTTTTTGGTGTAAATATAAAATCTAGCTAAATCAATGTTCTTTTTGTGTCTACCGTCTGAGCGAGAAGCTGTAAGGTTATTATAAAGCTAGGCTGAGCTTCAAAACAAAAGACGGTAAGAAATGGCAACGGCACAGTTCAGMMCGTATAAAAAAAGTAAAACAGTAATGTCGGAGCTGCAACGAACAACAAAAATGATAAGGGTAATTTGAACTTATTGCAAAATTACTACAAAAGTGGTATAACATATGCTGCAGAACATATAGAATTGCAAAAAGTAATGGTAACAATAATGTAACTTTTATTAGAAGTACTATACGGACTGGGGCTACCCGTCTTTTATTATATTGATCCTTGGGCCAAATAAACTGGCATACCGGAACACATTCATAATACTCAAAGTAAACAAATATTTGACGCCGCTCAAAGGAGCAGATTTTCATCCTTTCGGGGATAATCATCGACAATGTATTAGTAGTTTCTAGGAAGACAATAATCATTTCAGTTAGAAAAGGGTTGTAAAGATAAGGTATATCTACACTGTAGACAAGAAACTATWGTTTTCTTGTATATGGGGACGTGTGCGCGAACATGCATATGTTGTCATCTGTGGAATTGCAGAAATGCTTCTTAATGTATGGTATCTTTGTAAGTTATACTATCACAAAAAAGTGAGAAAAATTAACTATAATTCGGCATAACTGTGAGAACTGTTGCCAAATGGCGAGAGTTCGAGAAAATAGCTGGAGAATTATTTTATAATTTATTCCCACTCTCGCGTAGTATTCGATAGATTATTCTTTTTTGCTTTTTATAATACGCAGTTTCCTTAATTTTACCATTGATTTCGTCGATTGCCGATGTGCTGAATCTATTCCTATATTCATTTTGCTTTTTAATAAATTACAACTTTCACATAGAGATTGGCCGAGATGAAAATATGTGGGCAAACCAAATGCTCGGTAAACTATCCGATTTTTATAGAGTGTATGGTACCAGGAATAATCGTTCAACGCATTCCCAGAAAAAATGTGGTATAACTACAATGTACTTATACTATTGAAAAAAGTCAGGTCTTATTTGTTTAGATATTACCGCCATGTTTAAATGGACTTAGAACAAAATACCTGTACAATTTAAATGTATGATCGCTAATTTTTATTATATTCTCTATATTGTAAAATTAAAATCCAAAATTTCTATTCTTATGCAATTTGACGATACCTTTCATACTTTAGTTTAGTAGCTAGGAATACTTGGTGAGACATCACAAAATGGAGTAGAATGCAATAAAATGCTTATCTTCAACCAATGCGAGACTTTTACAAGTTGAACACTTTATTTGCATCTTGGGATAAGGTGAAAGACAATTTATGACAGGTAACTGGGTGAAATTAGGGGCGGACACCTGTAGGGGGCGGAAACATTAAAATTTTTGAAACTTGATCTGGATCTAGCGCCTACAGTTTTTTAGATACAAATTCCATTTTGCGTACAGAGCTTCTTATACTTGATAATATCTGACTGGCCACGTAGCCATTTTCGCAAAATTGTGCTTTAAAATTGAAATATTGAAGCTTAAAAATTGTTATAAAATAAAAGTCGCCTTTTCTGGCTTTGCAAATACAAAATTAAAATTTCGGCCTTGATGCGTTGTAGAGTATTATTTGTAATGCAACATACTAAAAAATGAAGGCAACCGGGCCGAAAATGACTAAGCTGAACGCCTAGAAGTTTTACATGTAAACAGCATGGGCAGCACACGGCTACTCAACACCCTTAATGTACTCAAACAGCTCAACGTGAATATAGTTTCGAACATCCATATATTTTGCTCGGTCAATAAATTCAAAAATATAGATCTAAGTAGGTACAGCGTATTATGTACTTGAAACATATCACCCCTAGGTGCTATTTTTAATTATTATTTTGCATAGAATTACGCTCGTGCCTGAAGGCCCCCACTACCTGCAGCTAGGGAGAAAAGTCCCGATCGCGCACATATGTGAGCGCCGACCTACTACTTCTATAGCCCCACTCTAATCTAGATCGTGATACAACCCCTCTCTAATCGGGGCCTCCAAAAACGTATAAAAACGGTGGCGCTAGAGCCGCGACTTGACTTAAGATCTCTTTCAGGTGCCATTCAGTTCTCTCCTCCTAAAGGCAAAGTGACCCCTTAGTAACCCTCATCGTGACGCTAATTCCCTTGTGGAAGAGGTGACCCCTGAGGAAGTGCTAATCGTGACGCCGAGCCTCCCTTCTGAGCGAAGTGACCCCTTAGTAACCCTCATCGTGACGCTAATTCCCTTGTGGAAGAGGTGACCCCTGAGGAAGTGCTAATCGTGACGCCAAGCTCATCTCCTGGGCGAAGTGACCCCTTAGTAACCCTCATCGTGACGCTAATTCCCTTGTGGAAGAGGTGACCCCTGAGGAAGTGCTAATCGTGACGCCAAGCTCATCTCCTGGGCGAAGTGACCCCTTAGTAACCCTCATCGTGACGCTAATTCCCTTGTGGAAGAGGTGACCCCCGAGGAAGTGCTAATCGTGACGCCAAGCCCAACCTTTTGCATTCCTTGACGCCTAGACGTCATCTCCGAGAGTTAGCTGAATGGCAGGGGGAGCAAACGTGCGTAACCGCGCACGGCTAAGAACCACCGGCACCAGCTCTGCGACAACGAGCTGTATGCCCGGGGGAGACACCACTCGGACCGACATCGCACCGACGAGGCGAGATCCGCTCTCGGAGACCACCCGCTGCGATAACCCGGCCAGAGCAGACCTGGAGGCCACTACACGGAATACAGGCCGGCTAGGTCGACCCTTCCGCACGGCGCCTGCTAGAGCGCCGCTGGGAGACGATCCTCTAGGTAAAATTCTGTGCTGCATTGATATCTCTTGTTATGTTATGCCATAGGATCATAACTTAACTATACGTACGTTCTTTTCAGCTTCCCTTTTGCTTATTATTACGAATTTACGCATTCTGTTCTGAAACCCCTCACGAAATCGCATTTACGTTACCATTATTGTTGTTTTATGCATTTATTAACCCTTTATTTCTACATATATCAACACCACGTCATTTAATCGTTGCATTGTGCCACTGCAGGCTTTATTTGGTGTGACTTCTCGTTGGGAATGCCTTTAGCAGAAATCAAAGGCTGTTAGGCTACCAAGGATATCCTACAACGTGGGTGCTCTCGAAGCCCGAAAGGCTTCACCTGAGAGACAGTGGTGGTGTCCTCCTTCGAACTCTAGGCTGGGCGTTGTGAGCATAGCGTCTCCACGTACCAAAATGCCGAGGCACCATTTACTGCGGGATATGGGATTTTAGCTCTAGGCTATTGCCTTCGAGAACCACGCTGAATAAGTCATACAAGGCTGTCTTTATTGTATATGTTTCCCCCATGTATTATGTGTATGTGTATATACATGTCTTGTTTTGTTTGTGCTTTTATATTGTTTTGATATTTTCCCTTATTTGCCCTGTGATGTATTGTTTACGTAAATCCCGGTCTCGTCACATGTTTCTGATAATTTCCTTACAGCTTAATTATACAATTTCTTCACAGCACAACAATTATTACTGGTCAATGTGGTTCTACCCCTGACCACCAATTAAACAATTCTGTTTGTTTCTCAGGCACATACAGGTCCCTGCTACATACCTGGCCTTTGCGAGGAGCCTCCTCCAACGATTTATGACGCAATATGCGATATTTAAGTAAATTCAGGTCTAGCCTGATTTGCTACCATACAAACATATTTTTCATAGTTAAATATAACCTATATTTACTATGTAAAGACTGGAGCTTTTCCTGCGGTTTTTCTCCAGTCTATTGTAAGCACTCCGCAGTTTTTCGGTGCAAAATATACTATATATATGTTACACCGAATTATGTGTTTTTGTTTACCTTTCCGTTACAGAGCTTCATATCGAACTAATTTAAACACAACGTAATTTTTGGGTCCTACTAAAGAACTAGACGATCACATTTATAAAGTAACTTACTCATACTATTATGAGCTTTCTAAATTTAAATATATGGCCTGGGTAGGTTATGTAACATACTATTGATAAACTTTTTGAATTACAACTTTATACAGGATAAAGGTCACTCACAAATCTACTTCTGACAGTAAGCTAAGGAAATGTTCATATTATTGAAGCGAACAAACCCAGTTTACGTCCTTTACTAGTCAGTAATAAACCAATTGTAGGTATATGATGTGGAACTTAATAAAATTGTAATAATAGTAATTATGGAATTTATATAGGTCAAAATGAAAGAACAGTTAAAATTGGACTGAAAGAACATATTAGTGAAAAATCTAAATAAAATAACAGCGCAGCATAAAAATTAACAATTTAATGGACATAAAAATTCTATAGTTTAGTACCGAGAAAGAAATAGTGGAAAGTTAGCACTAAATATTAGAATTAGAATAACTGGAAATTAAAAGAGTCCGTAGTTTACTCAGTATTTCTTGTACTCCTGGCGATGCGATTGAAATGATCGTTGTTTAATAGGATTTTCAATATATATTTTATTAATTACTAATAGATGACATTTAAACTCAATTGGTTGATTCGAATTATACTTATCAAACACGTATCACATATAATGTAACCGAACTGTGTAATTGTTTTTATCTAGGTCATTTTCTAGAAGTAATGACTTTCTGCTGTGAAGTTGTTTCACTGATGCATGAATGAATGATAAAGCAATTTGCCCCGAACATTACGAGTTAAAAGCTAGGGTTTTAGTAAGACGCTATAACCCTTTCAAAAAGGTCCAACCATATTTAAACAGACTGATAGGTTTAGCCCTGTGACCGTTCGAGTGTATGTTATTTTTATCGCCCTCTTGGGAAATCCAGGCGTTTTATATGCAGCGTCGTGTTTATTTCGATCCCTGGTCCGATGTTTAGTAGAATTCGTGTGCTTTGTATTGTTGGACAGCAATACGACTTTCAACTAATTACACTGGAGCATAAAAGATTAAGTATGAGTTAATAAAATTGATTGATTGTGGTTGGCAATAGGCAATAATTCATAAAATAGCATTCCCACAATGCCTTGTAGTGAAGGATAGATCGGTTAATCCAAATATTTATCAGGTAGATCTAATGGAGCCTCATATATGCTTCAAACAACCCAAATTTTTACCAGCCCAGAAATATATATCAAATGAGAATATAATTGTTTTGTTTTGTTCGAACAAATTGCGTCCATTAGTGTTTCTGAACCCTATATTAGGTTATTTACTAAAACATAGTACTTAACTGGCTTACAATATTATTATAGGAATGGAATGTAGCTTTTTATATACCAACATATTTCCATTTCTAACGAGGCTACAATACTTTTTTCACAAAATCAACTCTTGCTAATATTAATTTGTAAGTTTGCAAACCTAGTTGGCTACGTTAATAGAGCTTCAACACATTTATTGAAAGTGGATTTTTTTTATATATGCCTACTCGGTTTATTTAAAACAGACCATACATCGAATCTGCTGTTTTAATTATCTTTTTTAGTATAAAGGTTCGATCAGTACGAATATTCCTACACCACTTTTGATAACAGTTTTACCCTAGTGCAAAAAAGCGTATGCTGTTGTATGTGGGAGTGTCATTTTATTCATAAATAACAAATGGATGTTGTTGTGTGGTTGTCACATACCTTTTGGCTTTCAAATGGTCCAGATAGTTTGTCGAAACTAGCTCTTCTAGTTACTTTTACTTCCACATACCATGAATGGGAAGCATTGTATCGCGAAAAAATGTTTAAAAATTTTTATTTGTTCATTCACTTTAAAAAGGCTGAAAACGCAAAAAAAATGAGCATAAACAAATTCCTTGTCTGTGTGTCTGTGGTTTTGTTTGTGGACACGATAACTTTCGAAAGATTTAATATATGAACTTGAAATTTAACAAACGTATAAATCTCAACTTACCAAAGGGAGCTATTGTTTGTGGGTAAAGTAGGGTATCGGGAAGGGGGCGAAAGTGGAGAGTAACTACGCTTTTTGCAAATTTTCATTTTTTAATTTTATTTTCGTTTTAGTATGTGATTGGTAGTATGACTGCGAGTATTATTCGTTCTTATAAATTTTCGGTGCAGCAAACTGTTTAGAGGATATTAGCAAAAAAGCGTCACTTAAAGAAAACGGTATTTCCTAAATATCTCCGAATATGTTTAATATATTAAAAAAAACAAAAATACCATCAGATAGGAAATAAAATTTCTCACAAAAAGTTTCTTAGAAAATGTATCCAAAATTTTGACATTTTCGAAATATTTCCAAAAACTTTTTTGTTAAATTGGTATTATATAGAACATCAAATTTCTGATAAGAAAGCACTCTTGTAATTTTTTTGTTAAGTTAATAATTTTTGAGTTATTTGCAAAAAGCCGATTTTAAAAATTTATATATTTTTACTAACATCGCGAGGACTGTTTGTCTTAGAAAAAAATGTGTAGAGAGAAAAAATGTCCAAAACCTGATTACTAATCGTATAGTATAGTAAATAAAAACGTAAATGTCATTTTGACAATTGGATGTGGAAGTATTGATTCAATTTGCAGCGGTTTTTTTTAGTACGAACAGCTAGTGTATGCAGCGCTATTTATTTATGTGCCTACACTTCAATTATCACTGCAATTGTCTCCGCAAAGCAAACAATACCGGCTCACAAATACAGGAGCATTTAGTATTCGTAAACAATAATTTTAATAAAACTTGACCGCAACGATACCCCAATCAGAGAGTACTTTCAGTTCAGCTACATTAAAGACAAGATGTATCAGCAAAGAAGCAACCCTATAAAGGAATTGAAAGAAGAATTTAAAAACTTCATTACTGGTATTATGACATGTGCAAGGCAGAGATGCTATCCACTCACTCAAAAGGGGATACAGACCTAGTGTTCGAAACAAATTGAACATTTTTTAGCTTTGCTGTTACTGTTGTTGTCTTTGTTCTTCTTATTACTGTTCTTCTTAAATTCTATCGTTACTACTGTATTGTTAAGTACCCAAGTAAATATCTATAAATTATAAACGATGTTTACATATGTCGATACTTGGATATCATATTATATAAAAGGACGTATAAAAAACACAAATTTATTAAAGATTTAAAGTCGTTATATAGCTATATACTTTAACTTTTGAAAAGAAAATAAATCTGTCCATAATACAGCACTAACTAATTGCTAATTTACTCATACTTATATTATACTCTTGCTCATATTTAATTGTAAACCTTTCTTTAATCTTTGGTGCAGCTGTACGAAGCAAAACGTTCTATTTTAAAAATTAAGATTTTACAAGAACATTGGCAGTTCGATATCAGCAAATATCATCTCTTATTCATAGTTTTACCTATCAAAATATTCATCAGTGTGATCCTAATAGAAGGTGCTTGTTTAAAGATTACCTTGATAGTACATTAATTTCTAACAATATTAGTTTTGCTGAAAACAGTTAAATAGTAGGAGCCCAATGGATCAGACATGGATACTTATATACAAAACACAAAATGATGATTTGTTCTAGTAAATTCGCTAAGTCTTATCTTCAGTTTTTGAAAATATTGAAAAGCATCAACGATATAGATAATTGCAAAATGGCAATTTTATAAACATACATATAGATGAGGCAGGTATTTAGCATTTTGCATAATATACAGAGTGTTTAACGAAGGGTACTTAGTGGCTGTCTTGAAAACTCTTCACGTCATCCCTTTTTTTATTTTTTAGGTAAAAGCGTACAAGAGACTCCCTAAAGATATTTTGAGGTTCCTAAATTTTTAAATCTCTGTTAAATTACCTAAAAGTTTTGTTATAAAACTTTACTTCTGGTTGCCATGATAATGACACTACAAAGCAAAATAACCTCCAAACTTCTAAATGCTATAATATGTTCTAAACGCCCCGCCCCAATCAAATAATTTGAGAGAGAGAGTTTTATAGGTATTAATATTCATGGCAAGTTGTTCCAGAACAGGTTTTTTTTAATAACTGTTCTCGATTTCTCAAAAAAATTAAATAGGATGCTATATTTTTTTTTATCTCGTTTTCTAAGATATTACGTAAGATATTACTTGAACTCTTATATTATAAATACATCACCAAAGAAATAATCTAAAGTAATTCACGTTTAAAGCGCTAAACAACCGCCCCTTATCCATCATATTTCGTTGGACATAACAATTTCCGTTTTGGTCCAATATTAGCACAGCAAGTGTACACGTATACCGTTGGATCCAGCGTCACAATCTGAAGCCGATATGAAACTGATGATCCAGAACAGTCTGATATGTCCATAAATAAAATACCTAAAAATATGGAAGCGCATAAAGCTTTGCGGAAGCTGGCGATTTTCTGCCTGAATATATATCGCTTGGGTGAGGTCGCCTCAAACTCAACGTTTATTTCTTATTTACGAGGCGGATTTGTTGCGGTCACTTTAGTTGCAAACCCAGGCAACAATGAAGAACTTTTTATTGTTGTATACAGGGTAATCAATAAGCGCGAATTAGTCCGCAATTGGCGCCTTAATTAAAATTGACAAAAATTATTATAATCCAGTGAAAGTTATCTAGTACTAAATGCTTAACTTCTGGTTATAAGTACCGGATGTGGGCAAAAACATTTTTAGATTTAGCGTAAAATATATGTGTTAGTTTATAAATATTACTTACAGTTGGCTTCACTTTGTGAGATATTTTACATTTTTTGAGAATTTTGGCGTTTATGGTGCGTTGCGGCCTTTTAAATTTCAAAACGAATATAGCTAGAACAATTCGTTTTTCACAATTTATTTCTGAACATAATAGGTAATCATTTGCCGATTTTAAATTGATAAATTTAAATACAATGGGCCTCTTCGGGAAATTTTTTGTCACATGTAAGTAATCATATTTGTAAGAACCTATTGACGCAAACGAAACTAGAAGCTACAAAACGCAACCTCTTGACGAGGCTTGACCTGACCTGACCCGACCCATACTTTTCTACGTCACGTGCTAGCCTCATCACAGGATAGCATTTTCTAGTGCCTCTCTTTAGAACGAACGTTGTACTCGGTTTATTTAAATGTTACTAAAAATTTTGGGGTTATGTGTGCAGCATGGGTTTGTAGGCATACTTTGCACCGTACTAAGCTGTTAAAGCCAACACAGCCCTATTCATGAATCCCAATTATTGGTAATTCATTTTTTTAAATAAAATCCATGCTCTCTAGCTTGCAGTTAGATGCAGAATTAAAAACCTTATCTAATGGTATACTGTATATATCTATTGCTGGTAGTCACCGACACATTTACGTTTTTCTTCGATATTCTGAATATTTGGTATTATTATTTTCATGCATTTTAGCCGTGATCCTTAGCGTTTATTTAGTGAAAGGTGTGTAGCAAAATGTTGATTGACAGTAGTTTTACGATGTAAGACAACAACATAGAGAAAAATAAAACAACTAGTTTCTAAATAAACAAAAATTTAATTGTTCCTTTATGACGCAGACTAGATGGGTACATGCTTTCATTCTATACGATGAGTGCATTTACCACTTTGAAAGTGTGGAGTGAACTATGTCCGATAAAAAAAGAAAAGCACAGCAACCATGATCGATTTGGAAGATTTGCAACAATGCTTATAGGTAGTAAACCACGAAAAACATGACATCCTATTTTAAAAAAATAAGTTGTTCTTGTTTGAATTAGTACAAGTTGGAATTCATATATTCTATTTACGAGCCCAGGCTCATAATATTTCGGCCGGCTGGCATTTTCAGTTACATGCTTTAAAAAATTCTGATACCAACACGGACTGTGACAAATTACTGTGAAACTGTTTATACTACATTATAACACAGACCTTGAACTTACAAAAGCAAACAATTTTATTTCATTTACGTGAACGGCAATAATTACAGAACGAAAAATGTAATTCAACTAACAGGTCATAATATTTCGGCCAACATTTAATACTATGTAACACCACCTTTGTTAGCAATAACGGTTTTAATTCTGCTAGGCATTGTAGCCACGAGCCTTGCACATTCCTCTTGTAGCGTTTTGTCCCATATAGCCTGCAAGGTGGCTTTTAATTCGTTGACGGTGCGCGCTGGAGTTTTACGAAGCTGTTTCTTCATATTATGCCACAAGGTCTCAATTGGAGATAAATCCGGACTGGAAGAGGTCCATTTTAATACCGGTATTTTATGTTCTTGCAACCATGTTTGAACTGTTTTTGCCGTATGACACGGCGCTCCATCTTGCTGGAACATAAATTCGCCTTCGGCCGTTTGACAATTCGGGATGGAGGGTAAAAAATTTTCTTCGAGAATGTCTGTGTATTTCTGCGCGTTAACAGTGCCTTCAATAATACACAGACTACCCACACCCCTAGCAGACATACAACCCCAAACCATCACAGACCCTGGGAACATAACTTTTTTTACCAAACAGTCATTGTGGTATGCTGTTAGTTCTTTAGCATTGCACCGTCGGTTTGTTCTGATAATTTTACGCAAAGCTTTCTTATCTGCTCCGGTAATTTGACTTGGTCGGCCAGGTTTGTTTTTTTGATGGACCCCGCCAGTTCTTTTGTATAAATTGATAATGTCTTGCACTGTAGAGCGCGGAACTGAGTGCAAAACAAATACTTTACGCCCCGAAATGCCCTGGTCGTGGGCTTTTCACATAGAAATACGAAAATCTTCACTAACAGGTATGCCACGAGGCATTTTACTTGAAAACTGTTGCAAAATAAAGTATAAGTTACGCTTGACAGATAGTTGTTGATTTATTCCGTATATGTTTTGTTTTGGCAGGCCGCCTCGTGTTTCCATGGCTAATGGGATACATGGCCGAACTCTTATAACCCGTCAGTTGACGTGGCCGAACTATTATGACCCGTTAGTTGAATTACATTTTTGATTCTGTAATTATTGCCGTTCACGTAAATGAAATAAAGTTGTTTACTTTTGTAAGTTCAAGGTATGTGTTTTAATGTAGTATAAACAGTTTTGCAGTAATTTGTCACAGTTTGAGTTGGTATCAGAACTTTTTAAAGCATATAACAGAACATGCGAACCGGCCGAACTATTACGAGCCTGGGCTCGTAAATTGAAACGGATTTATCGATATAATCTCTGCATGTGATTGCCTTTTATTTTCGGCAATAAAGCGTGAAAACCGTATCCTTCTAGATATTTTTCTTTTTAATATATTCAAAATGGAGCAATACACTAACGTCAAAATTTAAAAAAGGATTGTCAAACAACTCTCCAACAATAAGGCTGAGCCTAATGCATATTGGTAAATTAACACTTGTTTTTACGGCAAATCCAAAAATACAATAATATACCACAATATAGTTATCACTTTCGTCAGTTTTAAATAATACGCTTCTTACAGTCCGGTTCGCACTTAGTAAATCACTCTGTATAATAATTAAATAAAATCCAGAATAAACAGCGAGACTTATCGGGGTTTGAAATAAAACTACCTCATTGTCGATATTATTTATTTAAAACGTACACATCGTCCTTATTTAACTAAACCTACAGTTTTATTCTAAATTGGCAAATGTAGTTTGGACATTCATACGTCACATTGAACACTACAGTAGAATGGCACATCGACATACACCTCAACACGAAATGAGTACGGTTCAGTCCTTTACAAAGCTTGAGTTAGTATCCATGAATCTACTCTAGACACGCAAATGCTAGCTCATCAAGCTACTATTCGCGCCTTACTTACATTATAGGTATTTTACGACAACAAACAGCCTATCTGTACACGGTCGTGATTATTTTAGTCACGTATACTGCAATCTAACAGGACATGCACATCCAACCACTAAGAAACGGTATAGTTACACTAAAACAGTTTCAGGCATGCAAGAGAAGGTCGTTTATGGACAGCACAACAAACGGCTAAATGAAATACAGAGGAACAGTTGGAAAATTTCAACTTGCGTGGACATGTGCGTACCGCATTAGATATTTCTGTGAGTAATGCTTTAACCAAATCATTAATTTGATTTTACTACAGTGTGACCATCAGAAAGTTAGGAGACTTTTTATTTTGGTGTTTTTGTTGGTAGGTGTTGTACAGGTTGAGCAATTAAGAGATGTGAACGGCTTCGGCATATATACCGGTAGTGCCAGAGCTTTGAGGTGAAAAGTTACTTAACCAAAGTGGCCAATAGAAGTTGCTGGAAAGTTCGTAAAATCATCGTTGGAGAGCGCTAGAAAAAGTCCAATTCGCGGAAATTATGTAGCGTCATTTTTTCTTTAATAAATATTTGCAGTAATTAATACTATAAGGTTTTCTGAACTAAATTTTTGTACAAAGTCAGATAAGGGACTGGGAGCCTTGTGAATGTTGAAATAGAAAATCAGTAATATCTCTAGTTTAAGTTAACTGATTTAATTGGGTAAAGTATCATTTCCAAGGGCTTTTGTCCTTTTATAAGCTTCACTGTATGAATTGTCAGAAATTGAAGAATGTTAGGATAAAAACACTGAAGTAATTTATAATAACGATATTTTTCAAAATTTTTAAACAAAGCTGAGTCTCTTCGCATAATTAAGACAAAAATTGAATATAGATTAAACCCTGTATAAACTCAATTACACATTATCTTGCGTTCAATAAACATTAAAGGTTGCAGAGGATTTTCTTTATCTGCATTACAAATTACTTTAGATGCTTCTAATAATTTTATTGGCGTTCGACAACAATTTTAGCAGCCCAATTAACGTATACTAAATATCAGTATTAAGGTACGCAGCAATTGCTGCCCATTACCCACTAAGGGTAAAACTAAAATGTGTAACTTTAGCAAACACAATCTAAAAGCAGTTACACTAAATTTATATATTAGCACAATAAAAGTATTTATTTCTTAAATGTTCAGATTGTCTGGCACCATTTTATATAGATAAGTAAGTTTCCTCTCGAATCACTTGTCCCGGACTTTCAATTCCTGAAAATGGAAAATTGAAGCAATTGCATTTTTCATATCGTCCATACTTCAGATAATCATGGTTTCCAACAGAAAAGAATATGTAATTTAGCTTTCACCACTTTTATCTTAATTCTGTCATTGTTTTATTTGACAAGTTTCATCTTTTATTTATTTTTTTTAATCGATACTTAAGTAGAGATAAAAAAATACATTATTTTAGTATTTAGCCCTCTTCAATTTGTAACAGGTACATTATATTCAAAACGCTGTTTCGCCACTTTAATCTACATTTAATTATTGTCCCTTAATTTCGTAAAATGTGTCATATCGCTGTATTAGAAGAACTGAACAAAACCTACTTTTGGACAGAAGATTCAGAAAACACTCCCTTATGGTCGATACACAAGATAGTAACACTTTGTAAAAGGATAAAAGCTCTTGGAAATGATACCTTGTCCATTTGAATCGGTTAAGTTAAACCAGAGATATTAGCGATATTGGACAACTGCAAATAATTTTCAGAAGCTTCTCTTGGATCACTTTAGTTAAACAATCTTTTACCTTATGCTGATGTATGAGATCAGGCTGAAACCTCTCTTAATTGCTCATCCCTTAGTATGTTCTTAATTTGGATGCCTTTATCAAATTCGCCGTGTAACTAGGATCTACCAAAATGCGCCATCAAACGTGGAAAGCTACCATCCACTCCAGATGACGACAAGAAGGTTTACCAATTCTGAACTTAAGTTGTACAAAATTTTTAATTATTTTTTGCAATAGTTTGACACCGTAGAAGTACTTCAAAAAAATCCTCCAACTTTTGAGGCCACAATCTTCCGTAATATTTAAAGCGCATAAGAAATACTGATGGCGTCCACGTTAACAACAAATTAATGCGTCGGAGGCTCAAAACAGAATTCAAGCTTCCACCAAAATCTTCTTGTCAACCGCAGTAACTCCGATACATATATGTATATACAATCGCCACACCTATAGATATGTCTTGTAGAATCATTTAAAATACATCCTTCATGCATTTAACAACTAGCGCCAATACTTCCACGTCGAGCCCTCTAACGTTGAGGGATGAAGTCAGCTTTTACAACCTGGATCAATATCCAGTTTTCTGCCAGTGGTGCACTTTACATCTCTTCCTCGCCGAAACGTTCTATGGCCTCGTAGGACAGGCTAAAGCCCTTAGCTTCAACGGAGTCGTCAGTACTGAATCGAACCAAAACTGCCTCGTGGGTGGAATATATGCCGTCTAGACTCTGAAATTAAATATTAATATGAAACGCTATATATAGCATGCTGTAAGTTACTTTCGCTTCTTACTGTATTTTGGAAGCACTTCAGTACCTGCACCGCGTGTAAGGTTTTCTTACATAGGTCACATAGATTTTTTAGTATCTAGACCTTGTTTTTCGACTATTTTCTGAACATACTTATTGAGTTACATAAACTTCCCACAAATATATTCATGTTGGTATTGTGGTCGTATTTAGCTTAAATCTATAGATTTCATGTTACGCTGTCAATTGTGCCTCTGTTTTTTATCTGCTCTTAAATTGTAAAAATTGGTCGGGTTTTGTATATTTTGGCTTTAATATAAATGACAAAAAATGTTGTAGCTAACTAAAGCAGTCGACAGATTAATTACAATATAATATGTCAATACAAAGTGAAAATTTCGGTAATGATAGTAATATATTTCTACTAAATAAAACTAAATGGCAAACTTATTTTAACCAGAGCTGACATATAGTTGCAATTATCTTTGGCAACCCGGAACTTAAACAAACTAATAAAACTTCATTGCTAAACTTTATAAGACCTACTAAAATTTGTTTTAGAAGCAGTAATACTAACTTTAGAACACTTTAATATCCTAAGATCATTAATTCCAATGAATAAAACTTTTTACATATATTATAAGCTTTTACGGAAATGGATAAATTTAGTTGTTCAACACAAACTATTACTTCATTAATTTATTCTCCATGTTGTTTACTAGCTTATGCTTTAAACAAAGTTTCCGTCGAGTTTTAACCACAATAGGTTTAGCGTAAAAAATTTCCAACACTTTTATAACCGAGGCACACAACTTTGGTGACGATATTTACGTAGTCGTATGCTTCTTATAATTATTTCGGCATCATCCTTTTTATAATTTTTATACAGATGAGCCATTCGGAGTCTATAGACTCAAAGGTGATGACTCCAATTCATTTTACATCGGACATAGCTAATGGTACCGCAAATTCAAAACGTAACTTCACAAAAGTTTTATATAAATGCAATTTACATTCTTTAAAAATGTACAAAGCCGTAAATAATAATGATGTTAATTGCATAAATAACACTAAGCTTCTCTGTTTATATTTTAAATATAATTTTTAGATGATTGAATTAGTCACACTTTATAAACGAAAAAAATCTTTTATAATTTTTAATACATTTTTTAATTTTCTACTGTGAATTTTATTCTACTGCTAGAGGCAGCGGTTCTAATAACTTTCACGTTTTTGTAGGCAGACCGTCGCTCCTGTAACTTTGGKTCCATTCCACACCATGCTTTGCGATCGTATGCCTTTTAACTTGCARACTAACCCCTTTAACAATAATTCAAATCTATTTTTCATATAAATCCATCAGTTCGTGGTATATAACGTGTTCGTTTCACACTTATTCCCTGAACAATTGTATTTATAACACTGGTGGCGACGTAACTTAGTAGAAGTTTAAGTCATCAAGAAGCATCCTTAAACCACAAAGAGGACGTGATTATAGACACATAATAAGTGGATCATGAAATTATTGTAATAAGGAAAATTTTGCAGGGATTATTCCGTAAGGTGGAAGGAGGAACTAGGATTTAACTGTAATTTCCAAAATGTAGCTGTAAGTGGCTACTCCACATATGAATTTAGAATTAGGAGTGTTAAATGTTATTTCTTGTATCTGCGTTTTTATTAAAATAAAAGGTGTTTTTGTACGTTTATTAATTTCTTGCTGTGTATAGAATCGCTGCTAGTAAGATAAATACTAAGATCAAAGCGAATGCGTATGCGTGCGACTAATTGTTTTGGCGAAAATATTGGAAAAGATCAACGTCGCGAGGAGATGCAAAAGTAGGCAATGAGTGTTGATGTGTCATTTTTTGACACAGAGAAATGTTCTTGATTTTGGCTGTGAGAGAGCGAGGTCTTTGACCATGATGTGCCTTGGGGCAAGTTAAAACGCCTAGCGCAGACTGCCCGGTTAACAGCCGTGGTTCCTTCGAGTGGGTGACTTGCATTCCGGGGGGTAATGCTGGCTACTCGAATGACATAGTTCTGGTGGAGAGGGTAGCCTTATTAGGTGCCCCCGATCCGGGCTATTAGAATGCGACCCTATAGGCCTTAGGGTGAGCGATCGGGGAAGCTTCTACTATTTCAGGTTGACACTAGCTAGTTGTTGAAGAAAGAAAACTAACAAGGTATTCAAAACCACTATTGACTAATGATGTAATCTAAAGGACAGAGCCATAGACAGGACAAAGATGAGGACCTGGGTGAAAACCCTCTGTGAGTCTTAACTGTATCTGTTTGAGTTTAAGGGATGAGTAATTTATGTTTTGTTTTTGCATCTCCCGCGCGTATGTGAAACCGCCTTGTCCTGTCCACCGGAGTGACTGCATTGTTATGACCCACGGATGAAGGTGGCGATAATGTAAGTTTTTCTTGATTATTCCCGCATTAGTTTTTCTAAGTTTTTCACGAGTGCACCAAGACTTGAAAATTTTATAATATGAGCAACAAGGCATGTATAAGCAACGCGTACAACAGCACTGAGCAAGATGAAGGATACTTACTTCCTGATCTCCGCAAAGTCTTCCGAAGCTTGCCGCACTTGAATCCATTCCATTGAATATTTCAATGTAATCATATTCGCAGTCTTTCTCAAACTCCAGGTCGAACGTCTCTATAATGATGTGGACGTTGGATTGAGACGGTGCCTCAATGGTCCAGTCGCAGTCCACTTTGCTAGGATAGTTGGAACCACCATACTTCGCATGAGAATACAAGTACTTCTTTTCGAAGGTCGCTTGCAAACGACCACCACAAACAGTGGAGTGCGTCGCGTGGAAACCTCGCCTTTGCACGGAAGAGTCTGACTTGAAAACCATGAACATCTGATTGCTGGTTGCCACGATGGGATGTGGCAGTTTGGAACCGCAGAACTTTCCAAGCGTGGTAGCATCCGTGGATTCTCCGTCGTAAATCTCTATAAAATCATAAGCGCATTCATGGTGCTGTTCCAATTCGAACATTTGAAATATGAGTTTCGGTCTGTGACCGGGAGTTGTACTGAAGTGCCAGACGCAGTCCTTCCTGCTGGGATAGAAATCTGGGTAGTTCGGGCTTATCACTTGCCCTTCTGGTGATGTGATGGCGTATTTGCAACCGCCTTCCTTGCAGTCCCTCTGGTTTTCGTGCAGTATGAAGCCGTTGTTGCAAGCGCATGTGTAGGAACCCAGGGTATTGATGCATTCGTGTTGGCAACCTCCGTTGTTGACTGCACATTCGTCCATATCTAAAACACAAATTAAATAAGTGATATCTTAATGGATCTCACAGTTTTGTAATTTCGTCACACACTCAGGGGCTACAATATGTAAAGAACCCTTTAGCAATCGTATCACTTAAAACCGAGCAACATGACGATTCCTTCATAATTTGAAACAGATTAGTTGAAAAAAAGAAACTTAGTAGACTAACAGACAACTGCAATATACTTCGATTACGGTTTCTTAAGTCTGTACAATTGGGATAAATCAAGCTAAGTGCTTTATACGAAGACGCAGAAACATTATGTACATGTTCGGCAAATACAAGTCAGCAGTCCAATGATACGCCTAGACCACTAACGTCGTCATTTCGAAGTAATTTTTGGTTTATTGTTTTGTAACTAAACTATATAGAACGTTTCCTTTTCTTGCAAATAATAAGAACATAGCACTTAGGTATATCCAAAGATAGGTCTTTATAATCATATCGCTACTTGATATCAGTTATATCCAAAAATGAGATAAAACAGACGAGCAAAGACAAAATATTATTTAGTCTGATGTTAATGTTGGTTATTCATGGTAACAGATGTAAAGTGCTTTCTGCATTGCTTACTGCGTGCTGGAAAATATTCTTAATTATATTTGCGCTATTTCTAGCAGTACTCAACAAAATGTCATGAGATAATGCACAACCAACAAAATTATGACACATTGAATCAAATTCGAGTGTAACTGAAAATTTTGACTTCATCATTTCTGCCGCAGACCTGACTGGAGTTTACTTACTTATTTTAAGGAAAATTCAATTCTACATAATCATCAGTTGTACAAAGAATACTCAGTATGCAAGAAAACATAGGAAAAATGTTTAGTAGATCATCACATTTTTACTACTAAACCAGAACGTACAATTGCTTCTTTAACTAATGATTTTGGTCTTGGTAATAGGAAGAAGTATAAGATTTAAGATTAGGTTTTTGGAAAAACCGCTGTCGCTAACTACTTAAAAATATCGATCTGACGTTTCGATTTCAGCTGTAATCTCTAACAAAGGCGTGTTGCAATCTTTTGTCGAATTGAAAGTTAGAAAGAGACATTGCTAATGTATTATTTTATTAGTTTTACCTTTGCTCTGTAATTTATTGTTGTTTTCTAGCTCTTTTATTGCAGTGTTTATAATGTATTTGTTTGTTTGCAATTAAGCGTGATGTACATGTTTCCAAATATTCGAAAAAGCACGAAAAATTATATTTACAAAATCGGAGAAACTTCACAAAGCCAGTATCACCTAATTAAAGCAAGATATCATACAAAATTTTGTCTAATTTCTACTCACTCATTTTTAGGTTGCTTTAATATTTAATGACAAGTGTCAAATGGTACTAAAACTTCACGAAACTTCGAACTTTCTTGAAATGTAAGGTTATGGTTACACTGCAAACATTTTTCTCGAAAGATTCGCGTAATTGCAAATATTTAATGATGAGAGAAATTTTATACCTGAATCGAAAAATATTTTATTTTACAAATAATAAGATAAACTAGTTTACCTAAGATAAGTTAAATATATTGACGTGTTAAACCAGTGATGGTTCTCAAGATTCCTCGTAAAAAAGCTACGAAATACAGACATTAATTTCATTTGCAGTTATGAATATAGAGAATAGTTAGCTCTTCGCTCAAGCAGTTTTATGAACTTCGCTTTTTTTCGTAAATTATCTAGACGGACTGCCAATTATTTGGCATTCACAAAATTAGTGATGTTTCCTAAAAAATAGCTAAATATCTAAAGCTGAATCATAAATTCTATAGAAAAAAAAATGTTATTAGCCCTAGGATTCAAAACGACATAGTTGTCTTAGTCGCAAGTTTTTTCTTAGGTAAAAAGAACATCCACTTTAGTTCCCAATACCGGTAATAGAAACGTTATTTTTTAAGCCGAATGAATGGTGTAAAAAAAGCAATCCCCAAATTTTCTAGCAATGACTAGATATATAAAAAATGTTACATCTTCTTGCGGAAATTTTGGGCTAATTGCGTAGCAATTTAGGATGAATCATTGCTGTTGGTATAGCTGTAGATAAAGGTCTAAGGTGACTTCTACATTTTTTTAGGAAATCCATATATATACGTCTTCAAGTCGGTTTTTGGACTTCGCATGCTTAAATACTTAGGAAGTGTTTCTGCTTCTTCAGTGACACTAATCTCTATTACCGAAATAGACTTCTAAAACTTACGCTGGTATTTAGTGCAAAATTTGGTACTATTGTGCAAAAATTTGTGACTTTCAGGTGCTAATAGTTTGCACGTATATATGTGCACGTGTTTCATAAACAATGTTTAGAGAAGTCGTAGAATAGTGGTTTAAACGGGCAAGTTTATTAATTTTTCAAGAAAAATCTAATGGTCATAATAGAAAAGCAATTGAACATCAACTGACCAGGATATTAACCACGACTTTGTTATTCTAAATGGAACGACTTCGTTCTGACTAACCCATTGCATAGAGCATATTTATTTAAACCAAAAAATGTTCTAAGGTACCATTACCCCACAGTCATCTGTTTTTCATCTATTTCAAGTTGAATAATTGCTATTCACAAGTCTGTGATAGTTACCTCATTTATTTGAAGTCTTATTATAGTAGTTTAAGCAAGAGATTGTTGATTTTTTCGAGAAGAATCTGATGGTTATAATTAAAAAACACAATGAACGATTGAACGTCCCCGTTTTGAATATCTCATTGCATAGAGCATATCGGATTAAACACCACTACCCTACAGTCGTTTGTTTTAAAATATCTCATGTTGAATAATTGCTGTTCACGAAATAGTCTACAATAGCTAACTTTTTTACTTGAAGTCGTAGAATGAGGTCGTTCTATTTAAAATAACAAACTTTAGGCAGTATCTTGGTCATTTATGAACTTACCCATTTAAAGCATTCGTCTAAAACTTCAAATGAAAAAGTTAGTTATTGTAGACTCTTACCGTGAACAGCAAACTGTAGGGTATCATTTGATGTTCAGTGTTGTTTAGTAAGCACCATGAAACAACAAATTAAAAAAATAGCTATTGTGGGCTGTTACCGTGAATACCATTATTTTAGAAATATCTCAAAAGAAAGACTAGTGGTGTTTTAATACTTTATTCGATGCCTTTTTAGTCGAATGCGCTACAGAACTGGGGTCGTTGTATTTAAAATAACAAACTCTAGCAAGCACCTCAAAATTCTTTTCAAGAATTCATAAAACTTCCCCATTTAAAGCACTAGCCACGATGTCAAATAAAAAAAGTTAGTTATTTTACATTGTTACCGTGAACAACCTGTATATGTTGTCATAGTGGTTTAATAATTATATCCAAGCGAAAAGAAGTAAGAATTTACCTGTAAAGAAGACCGCTGCAAATCCACTGTTCTGAACAGTTCCGTCAGAACTGAATACAACCCTCAGTGCATTGCTTTCTGACGTTATGGGTGGAGGAGCCTTATTTCCACAGTAGTTACCATGTTTACTGACCCGTCCCTCTCCCAGTTTCGAATAAATCTCTATTCTATCGTATTCACACTGCTGATGCGCTAGCTGCACCGTATTTCCTTCTATTTCAAAATGTGTGAAGTTGATTGTTATCCTGTACTGCGGATAAGCTATGATCTCCCATACACAGTTCTTATTAGGAGGATAAGATTGCGGGAAGGATGGGGAAGTAATAGTTCCGTTAGGGACGTCAAGGACCCCACCACAAGCATCTGTGAACAAGAGCAGTATTGGTCACTTGGGAGAAATTTTTAATTGTTGTAACTTACGTTCGCAATTTTTGCCGTCGGAATGAAGTTCGTACCCTATCTTACAGATGCATTCGAAGCTTCCTAAGGTATTAAGGCATTCTTGGCCACATCCGTGATTCGTTAGTCTACACTCATCATATTCCTTCATCAAAGTAGCCGAAAATCCTTGTTTTTGCACGGAACCGTCCGATACAAACTTGATCAGGAGATGGTTGGAGGACGAAATTATGTCTTCGGGAATTTTGTATCCGCAGTACACTCCGATGTAATCACTGTCCATTGTGAGGCCGTCACGTATTTCCACATAATCGTAAACGCAGTTATCGTGATTTTCTACTTCAAACGATTGAAACTTGAGTGCGACTTGATAGTTGTCCGGTACAGTAATCCTCCAAATGCACTCTTTATTCGGCAGGTAGTCGTCCGGGTAGTTTGGGGATTCTAGATGCTCGCTGGAGCCCAGTAGAATGTCTCCTCCGCATACCGCTGAAATAGCCAACATTAAAATAATAATTCCGCTGCCTCATCCTGCATTTCTGGTTATATCGAAAACTTCGGCTGTTGCTATTGAACGGAATTCAAAGTAAAAATAACAGCAATTATTAAAATTATTTAGCCATTGCTGATGCATAAATCTCGTATTTTAGCTTACTTAACTTAAATATGCCGAAGGTTTACGAGCAGTTAATTGTTTGATGTTTCTAAGCCGTGTTTGAGAATTTTCAAGCACTACATTAGGTTGCTTTATGCATATCGTTATAGACTGATATGTCTGGTACCACAATCTCACATAGTAACCACATAAAGTGTCATTATACCGAAGTTATTCCACATTGTCTTTAGTACCTACAGTGCAAAGACAATTGGTACAAAAGCTTTTGTATTTACTTTATATACTTTTTGTATTTTTAGCATATTCAATGTACCACTTAAATACAGTATTTATATACAGGATGTTTCATTAATGTTAATGACCCTGACGAAATTAAAAATACAACCCAATATACATTTGCAGAGGTAACATTGATAATTGTTCATCGTCTAAAAAAATTTTAACCCGTAGAGACCTCTATAAGTTCGTAAATTTTGACATAAACTTCAATCATTAGCTTTAAGTAAATTCGGTATTGTAAAACAAAATTTATTTTTGAAAAATGGTTATTCAATAACATTAATGTATAATAAATGCTCAAAATGTCGCCATCCGCTGTTTTCACAAGCTTGAATTCGTGCCCAACGATCTTTGAACATAAATTAATATTTCTGGAGTGATGGATCTACATCCATAACGTATTTTATTTTCTAAATGTTCTACACTTTCAATTGGTGTTTGGTATACTTGCTCTTTTAAAGGAGTAAGGTCCGGGCTTCTCGGTGGGCAAAGATTAATTGAACCTCTTCCTATCCATCGGTTAGGCAAAACCAAATCAAGATGATTTCGCACTATTCTATGATAATGCACAGGTGCCCCATCTTGTTGGAATTATAGATCTTGTCTTACTTGTAAATTTACATTTTGAAGAAGTACCGGTAAAATGTTTCTTAAAAAATTTATATAAGTATTTTTTGATTCCCCAATATACCGCACCAGACATGCATCGAGCAGATAGTTTAAAAATGTCCTTCTCGAATTCAACGTGGATTTTTTTGCGCATAATAATGCGTTATGTTTGTTAACTCCACCATTATTAGAAAATCTTGCTTCATCTGAGAAGCAAATGTCATAAAATCTCACATTCAAATTTTGGTGTTCCCGAAAAAAGTTACAAAAAGCCAGTCTTTTAGGAAAATCTGTCTGTTCTAAGTCCTGAACCAATTGCAAGTTATACGGATGAAATTGATTGCCTTTAATTATTCGGTGTACTGAAGACAGACTTATAGCGGTTGCTCTTGAGACTACCCTTTGACTAATATGAGGATTTCCAAAACTCTAATTTCATTGTGAGGGCCTGTTGCTGTTCTTTCTCTTGTCGTGGCCAGTTCGTTAATTCAAGTCTCTTGTATCGGCAGGAGCTCTTCTATTTGGAATACGTTGTCCGTATAAACGGGCAGTAGCGGAAGCATTTTTCTTGCATTCACCATAAATCAAAATCATATCTGTTTTACATCATTTGAATACATTTTGACTTTTAATAAATACAGTGACAGGAACCATACCACATGGATTCCCAATTTATTTTTAAAATAATAGCTTTATGTAAAATAACCACGTTGACTATGAGAATGTATTTTGGGTTACATTTTTAATTTCGTCAGGGTCATTATCATTCGTGAAACATCCTGCATTTCGTTTGAATTTTATCGGAAGCTAGCTAATCTATTTAACTGTCTATGAAAAATTACCAAATCACTTGCGTCTTTTTTAAACCACATATATCAGTTTCTACTAAAAATAACACAACGCCTTCCAAATTGCTTCACAAAAGATGGCTTTATCTTGCCTTAACGTTCAGTAGCGATATTAAATTTTTCATAACAAATATATAATTATTGATAAAATTTAAAACAAGGAAATACTTACTACAGTAAAGAAGGGAGCGAATACGATTTGTCTATATTTCTTGTGGGGTTTGTATTATATTGGGTAAAGATATTGTTTAGCGTATGAGATGCATTTTATCGAACTAATGGAAATGTGCTGCAAAAAATAAAATTAAATCAATGCTTTTGGAGGTTATCTTGAACATATTGTCTTAACGGTATTTTACGATTAGTATCTTTGGGAAGTCACGCTAAAAGTATGCATAAAATAAGTATAGGTAACAATAGGATTATTAAAGTTAATAGATGTGTTAAAGTGGCTTTGGTTTTGAACATCTATCGTCGTTGCTGTTTTAGACAATAAAGCATGTTTACTTAATTAGAACTTAAAGCTGCAGTAGATTTTCTTTATGACTTTGACTACTAGGAAGTTCAAATTCTTATTTTGCGTTTGAAGCCTGACAGTCAACTGAAAGTGGCCCTGAACAATCTGAGGACTTAGTTGGTGGAAGGTTGGGGAGTTCAAACAGGCACGGTATAAAAAAAAACCTAAACGGGAAAATTTCAAAAAATCATTTAGCGATTTATTTAAAACAAAAATGAGCTCCAATACAGAACAAGTACTGAACCTAAAACAAAGTAGAAAAAGTAGCAGAAAAATACATAGATCTTTTAAAACCTTTTTATCTATGATAACAGAACTGTTGTTTTGAGACAATTATGTATTTTTAATTCTTTTAAACCACTTTTTCAATAAACGTTAACTGATATAGTGATAGCTATATTTACTGCGTTTTACATCTTAGCGCGACAGATTTATAAGTAACAATATCTTAAATACTTTAATAGTACGACTAAATGGATGGGGATAGCTCATAAATGGCTTTTATAACTGGAGATCATATACATTTAGTTTTACGCACCAGCATGTAATTCAATAGAAACCTTCAATATGTGGTTCTAATAATTGGATGCTGCATCAAATTTGATATTTCTGTGGTAAAATCAATAGCACATGGGCTGAAAATAATGGTAACGTTGAGCTGATGTTAACATAGCAACCTAATCTGTAGGTATGGTATCAGATGACGCAGAGTAATTAAGTTTAGCTCACCATTATCCTTCCGATCCGAATGTTTAAATCCAAACGTATTATGTATTATAAATGTTTTGATATTTTAATTGAGCAATAATTGTCTATTCGAAAAGGCATATAAAATCACAGATATACAGGGTGTAGGACTTAAATCCGGGCAATATAAACTTTTTAAAAGAAAATTTATTGACAAAAAATTGAATTAAAAAAATCCTCTAGTATATCAGTTTTGTGACCTATCAAGGGTGAAATTTGTAAATACAACTTCACCCAGCCGCAACGATCTTTAAACCAGAGCTGTTCATTTCGGCAAATGCTATTTCGATAGCGGTGCGTCGAGATGACACATTGGGGTGTGTGGACCTGTTTGTCACTCTTTTAATTACGCTCCAAAGATAGTAGTCGAGGGAGCTCAAATCCGGGCTATCTATATAAAAAAATAAGGCAGCACGACATCACGCGTTTTCTCGAATGACTCTAGACTATAACGACAACTGTGAAGATCAAGAAAGAAAAAAGCATTGGAACGGTCGTTCCATAGATATAGACTACACTATAGATATTATTCTATGGATGTTTTAGACACATCAGAGCTTACGACTATTATATTCTATTAAAGTTTTTGAAGATTATAAGGAACGGATTATTTGAAGAAAATGTTCACGTTCCTTTCTTTTAGGATGCAAGTTGGCTTTAAATTTTAGTAAAAATCCAAATATGGAATCTCTGAATTTATTGTTTAACGTTAATAAATTACAGCAAAACAGGTTAACATTGGTAGATATGTTTCTTACCTTCATAATTAGCCACAAAGCCCCTATGCCCAGCTGGATTTTGTGCCATATATGTTATGAGCATCCGGCTTCCAGTTGAAATGATCGAGGGCACTTTTCCAGTACCACAGTACCTTCCAAGTATAGGCGACTTCTGCCAGTAACCGTCTCTGACTTCTATATAGTCCGTTTTGCAATCGGATGATTTGGCCACGTCCAACTCGGTGATATTAAGTACAATCTTTTCCCCATGTGTTGCCGTTATTCTCCATTCGCATTTTTCTTCTTCGATAGCTTTGCCGTTTAGATGGGAGGGTGAAGAAAATGTTGCCGAATTAGCTTGATAGGTGCGGCCGCATTCTATGTAAAAGAGAAATCGTATAGGGTCATGCTGTTGTTAATTTCCTTTTTTGGATTTTAGCATACGTGGTTTCAGGCAGTTGTCAATAATTATTTACTTGGTTGATAACATATGAAATTCACATTTTGCCTATTGCCTAAAATATCCGGCTGATATAGATGTTTAGAGAAGCTTGACAAACGGGAAAAATACTGTAAAAAAACATAAACCTATTTAATAGACGAGTAAAATTTTGATTTGATACACCTCATAGCAATACCATAAATATTTTGAACTCCATGCATAATGATGTCCGAGTATTTAGACCGTTCAGACCATAAAACATATCGAAAAAAGTCTAAGAGCAAAATTGTGCATAATTACCGTCGCAGCGTTCCTAAAATATCTCTGGTCACCAGTGACATTCCGTCTTGCGGTGGCATATCAGACTTACTTTTTTTCAATGGAAATGATTATATTTTATTGCAGATTTGGAAAGTATTTAATGAGTATTTACTTCTTTGTGTAACATATTATATAGGTACCTAACTTTTACGGTTTCGCTGTTATATCATTTTCTCCTCAAAACCTGACCATCTATAATTTCTGCATGTGGGCTATCAACAAAACAGACCTAGAGAAACTCTATCTCGTGCTGGTGTTATTTTCCGATGAATCGACATTCCATTAAATGCTGTAGTAAATCACCACAACTCCCATTATTACGACGCACGTTATCAGAGTGGGAAACCATCAGCAAAGATAAACATTGAATGTCTGGAGAGATACAATAGGAGTCCTTATTTCTTCGAGAGGCGCTTGATGGACTGGTCATAGGGGTCCAGTAAGGTATCCGCCAATATCTCCCGACCTCACTCCTATTCACTTTTTCCGCTGGGGCTACTTCAAGAATCAGGTCCACAGGACGGTACCAATTGCTGCTGACAATATGCGGAAAAGAATTCGCGTTGCTTTCTATGCTGTACCGCTGGAAGTCCTCAGGGTGGTGTGTAGGCTGTAGGGATTGCGAATCGAGATTGCGGTTACGTCTACTACGGGAAGGTCGTCATTTTGAACATTTGTTTTAAGCCGCTAGCTTTGCCAACCACTTTCTTCTTCCATTTTTTCAAGTAATTACAAATCTATCTAACAAGCTTTAAAACGGTAGTCTATTTGAATGTGTACTATTATGTATCTCTAGCGCTACATTTCTGATGTTAGCTAAAAAATCCCGTGACGTTCTTGCAAAGTAAGGACTACCTTGACCACATTTTTGTATTTTTCTACAAATTGTAGTCTTAACTTGTTCTTTATCTGAAATTTTGCTATAAAATGGGTGTTTATTTTGATAACAATGAAAACTTTGGAGGATGGATAATTCCACTTAACGGGATAACGATCTTAGGCATCTGTCATGCTATAAAGAATGGCCCTCTTTAGAAAAAGGATGGCTAGAGGAGTTAAATGTCGCCGGTAGATGGCAAGATATTATCTTTCCGTATTTTTGCTCTTTTTTATTATATGTTCGGAGTGAAACGCATAATAATGGTTATGCAATTTATCTTTTAAGTGTTTTTTAAATTATTGTAGTCTGAGTTTTGCTAAGTTCGTTGTTTAACATTCGATTTGGGGAAATTTAATGTTGCTTAGAGCAG
Source organism: Rhyzopertha dominica (assembly GCA_025024175.1). Taxonomy (NCBI): domain Eukaryota; kingdom Metazoa; phylum Arthropoda; class Insecta; order Coleoptera; family Bostrichidae; genus Rhyzopertha; species Rhyzopertha dominica. Next base: position 73,320,831 of record QCXZ01000137.1, read on the forward strand.
AAAAACAAATAAGTGTGCAGTAATACATAACTTCTTAATTGTTATATTACGATGTGTTCTTATATGAAAATTTTATACTTATGACTATAAACTGAATAGTTGGTATTGGTAGCTATACAACATAAAATTTATTTATTTATATAATTTCATCTACACTCTTATATACAAATCTAGGCATCATAACAAAACAAGTCTATATTTGGCCTGCTGGCTGTAAATGAGTACGGTCCTATTATGATTCTCAAATCAGTTGTGAAACTGTTCACAGGAACCAATATATCCTTACAGTTAACTGGGTTGACCATTTCCAATCCTTGTCTAGGCCGAGTAATTAATTAATTAAAATTATCATAAAGGGAACAGTTTTTCACCTCATCCGGTAAACATCATTACACCTACGTTAATGAAACTGTCTCGGGTACAATTTGAATGATACCGATCGAGATAAATGAATTGTCGGGCCCTTGTGCTAGGCTATGCAAGTAACTATTTGGGAACAGTTTGATATTAGATTTCTGTAGCCCTCTTTTTAGACGACAAATTAGTTTGCATTGTTTGATCTTTTTTATTTCCTGTAGGAGCTTGACGTGTAGTAGGCAATATACTTATCTCAGTGGATGGTGTTCTTTATTTTAGCTGGTACAGTGGTTTTAAACGTCTTTTTTGATATATTTGTATTTGTATTTATAATTTTATAATTTGAAACGAAAGTAAAACCTAACGTTTACCCAGTAACCAAGTAAAAAGCAATTTGCGTCATATTGTGCTTAGCTTTTTTAAAAAATTATACACTTAACATGAGGCGTCTTCTAGTGATAATCAGCAAAAGTTTGTATTGGCCGGCAAAAATAGGAATGCTACCTACTAAATCACTTGTTCAGTGTCCTTAGTAAAGTTATTCATACTTTAGAGCTTTAGTTATCCAACGCTCTATTTTTTTTAAGGGGATGTTATTGAAATTGTCGAAAAAGTGACATTTTGCGAAAGTAAAGTACCCAAGAAAATTATGTGAAGTTAGAAGGGGTCTTAGCTTGTCTCCCAATATAAAACGTAACCGCCGGCGTAACTTAGTTTATCCCAAAAAAATAAACGAATGGTCAGATTTTTAAACGACTAGGTTATAACAGCGAAACTCCTAACAATGATTATATGAATTGTAGCTAACCGTATTTTAATTCAAAAACATTTACACTGAAAAAATATGAAATCTGCAACAATATATCGGGAGTTCTATTTAAAAAAAAACATACGTTTAATACATCTCTTGAATACGCCACGCCACTAGTGACTAGAAATGTTTTAGGAACATGGTAACGGTAATTAAGCACAATTTTTAGACTATTTTAGATATCTTGTATGGCATAGGAGTTATAGGCTTAATATCAAAGTGCTATAACCCGCATATCAAGTAAACTGGTTATGTATATTTTGTTCAGTTTCTGTACATGCATTATAGCATTGCCTCATATACTAGCCGTTGGAGAGTATTCTAAACAAATCGGATACAGAACAAATGGCACAATTACTGTAATCATTTGTCTCACTTGGTAAACTTCAATATTGACTTCTATTGAACAAGAATAAAATATGGGAAAGACAAACTTTCCGGATTAGTCTTCGAAAACTACTTCGTACAATACGCATCCCTCTTACATCAGAAATAAAAAAAAATCACGGTATTATAGCCCAGAGAAACGTACTTGGACATTTATAAAGCAGATTAGTCTGCGCTATGTCTCCCTCGCTGAGTCGTATTCGTTGTCCTATTTCTGGTCTAACCCTTCCAGGCATATCAATAGGCTGTATGGTGTCTAAGTAGGTCCCTTTGGAGAACGTGTTCTTTGCGTAGTGCATTATGGAGTCGTAGTCGTAAGTTAAGCCTAAGGAATTCACTTCCTCCTCTGTCAGCTTGTTGAAGTTGTATTCCTGTCCTGCAAAGAACGTCGGGGGCATTAAAATGTGGTTATTAGCATATCACGTACAATAGCAGAATATGGTAATGCAGCGGGAATAATCGCTAGGCAAATTGCTGTGCTTTGTTGTTATGGTAAATAAGATATGCTCGCATCATGAATTGTTTCGGCAACAAAATGATTAAGAATGGAATCAATTGCTGGTTGGGTAGTGAAACTTGAACGAACGCTATCTACAGTGACAACCATAACCCTGGGAGGTTTTAAACGTAATAATTATTGGAAACACGGTGTGCAGGTGTTCATTTCTCACGGGCTTGCAGATAAATAGCTTATGAATATTTTTCATTTCCTGCCGATTGAACCGAACCCTTTCTGTATCTGTTTTAAAAAGAGCATATTAATACTGCGTAAAACAGAAAATTAGAAGAAAAGTATTTACCGACTATTTCACTGCATGACAAATATGTTTCTTCGAACCTCACAGATTCCTTACATACTGAGATAAATGATACTTTTTTGCATCTTTACTATTTTATGCCTAGCAGTGTTGCGGTGTTATTAGAACCACGTGTTAATCGACCAATTGATAGAAATTGTTTTTAACTGTGCAGTGTGATTCTGTATACTTGACAGGTACTATTTAAAGTTATAGTAGCCAAATTTCACATGTTCTTTGCACATTAGACTCATAAAAATTGTAACCGCTACAATGAAAACTGATCCATTTTAACAAAGTAGGCTTGCTATATATAAAAATTCAAGCTCGAAGTTTAATCCACTTCATTTACAATATAGGCAGAACGATTTCGACCACATAAAAGCCATCGTCTTTTACAAATAGTTTTGATTATAAACGCCTGAATGATTCAAGATTGAAATTTTGTCTTTATTACAGACATAACGGGAAAACGCACTGCCTGATGTAGAAAAAGCAATATTTATTATTTTTACTTAGTGGACAGGCGTTTGGTTTTTGGATCTTTTAAGAAAGCTACTGATTAAACCAAAGCTTTAAAAAGTCGGAACTATAAATATCATTCTTCACAATCATCGAGCAATCGCAAGTTTATAACCAGCTGACTCAGGTGTAATTATATAGCATTTGGATTTAAAATGTTAAATACTTTGTAAGATTAAATAATTGCATACAGTTTTTTGATCTGGAAGCAAGGTTCGGCAAAATAATCAAGATGCGTCAATCCCAAGTTATGTTTATACAGCATCTTATAGATCCAAATCGTTAACGCTAAAAATCATTCACTTTGTTTACACGAACTCCAAAATTATTGCACGTTATCTAGTGACGTTGAATTTTCTAATCTGTAGAATATGTTTCGAATCAGCATCCAATTTATTCTTACCGCATCTATCACATCTACTTCTTTTTCTATACGTATTGTTGTAAAAAACACCATATACAAATAGTAAGCAAAAAAAGTTATGTTTTTTCAATGTTACAAAACTTACTGACCGTATGATTAACTATCAAATATCCAGTTTTCTTATTAATGCTGGTTCATTTTTAATTTCACCTTTATGTGGTAGATAGCGTTATAGTTTTTAAAGGGTGGTTCCTAAATTAGAAACGTAATTTGAAAACACACTTTAAAGGAATAGGCATTACTAGCCTATGTATACAAGGTCTTCCGCTTTCGGTTCTATACCTAAGTAAATAAGTAAAGAGGTTTTGTTAAGTTGTCATCATGAAGTCAATTATTCTTAAGCCGATTAGAATGAGGATGTCCCTATTAATATAAGGATAAGGACTAAAATTAAACAAGGATTTCGAAATTTATTAATACAACAATTTTAGTGCCTTTTTTTGGATTAGAAAATATCTGATTGATCGCATAATTTTCATATATTTCAAAGTAATGGTTGAAGATTGTAACCTGAATTCTACAGCTTTTAGCACTGTTCGAAAGACAGTATTTTTTATAATTAAAATAAAATTTTGCCAATACCAAAATCAGTGTTGCATTTTTTGCATACAGTGCACTCTTATCACGTCTCGACATTCTTCAATAGTAACCATCGTGTTTATATTTTGGCAACTATTAACTCTGATCGTAATTTTAGGTACTAGCCAAGTATGGCTGCCTCATCTACATTGAAAATTTTGAACGAGGATTTTTTCAGAAAAGCTTGCTTGAAAGTCTGTTCTAATGAAGAATGAAATAAGGCTAAGCATGTRTAGTACATATTATCATTTTGAAAAAAAAAGTAAAACTTTTATTTTATGCGCGCCAATACCTATATTATCTTTTCATGTTAGTAGAATTTGAATTTTTAGTTGACTACTTAAGTACCTCCGCAAACAAACCAAGTTTACTGCATCATTTTAATAAGAAAAAAGTGGTTTATCTAAAAGCGGTTTTTTCTAATATGACATCTTAGAAAAACTAACTGATGATGGTAATGCGCTGTCGAAATGTCAGAGTAAATTTTTGCTGGAGCCTGCGGATAGGTATTAAAGAAGTATCTACAGAATGTGCTTCTTGTTTATTGATACCTTGCCTGTTAAAATATGTATAAGCAATAAATTCTGCAACTTTGCCTCCAATACTGAATCTCTAACCGTAGCGATTGCCACTCGTCAAATGATACCGCAAGTTCATTTCATAATTTTACAACCAGTTACATAACTAATTATAGTTTATAAGATGTAGCATTTAGTGTGTATTAACCTTCATCAGTTTCCAAATTCATACCCATTCAGACTGAATTATGTAGATAGAACAACTCGTTTAAAATGTGTCTACAAGAAAATGTAAAAGTAACGCGCGTTCGTAAAAGACCGTGGTTTGCTTGACTGGTATTTTATGTACGCTCGTTATCTTCTTCAGGCAACTATCCTAATAAGCACCCGAAATGAATTGTTGTATGTGCATCTCGTGATATCTACTAATATTCACTGCCTACTTTTGTGAAATTGCTATGACCATATGTGGATTTTAATATATTCAAATAAAGGACTAATTACTCGTTAAGTACAACTTGTCACGATTAGTTCTTATGAAAGTTATATTCAAGAAAGTATAGGTTACTTTAAAGTTATGTAAAGTGAATATATTGTTTATGTATGCACACTCGAATATGGCCTTTTCTTATTGGGAACAGAATTATAACCTTTCTACCGTGTTCGATAAAAAAAAACATTTGAAGTGACATTTGCTATAAAGCGTATTCTCCGAAGTAAAGGCAGATGTTTAGAAAACAAAAAGTGAAAAAAATTTACCAAACGAATTTATTGGTTGTCTACGTGCTGATTGCAATCGAATAAAACTACACTGATTACTCTGACTTCCATACTCCAAGCTAGATGCGCAATTATAACTGCAMATCGACTCTGATAAACCAATTTAATAATTAGATTTTCGCCGTTAACGACGAGCTAGTTACAATCAAGGTAGCGTTTCGCCTGCGGAACCGGGGCAGATCAAACGTGACTTCGATCTTTATATCCAGATTATAGAAGTAGATCTGCACATAAAGGCCGTTTATCAGCATATGTGCTTAAAACAAGGCTAGCACCGCATGACCCCATTAACGCAAAAGGTTGAGGACTGCAAAATTGGCACATCTAGATCGTCTCCGTACTCCACTTACCGTTCATAATATTTTCTCTGATGATGTTGACATGCTTATCTCGATCTGGTCTAGTGTGTTCATGCCAGAAACCGACAACATGTCCCAATTCGTGGACGACAATGCCGAACTTGTCGCAGTTTTTTCCGATGCTGATTGCCTGGGGACCGTTTCCTCGTTTTCCAACGAAGGAGCAACACCTGAAAGTATCAATATTATTTAGGTTTTACCAGTACTAGCCTTCTAAGAGCTCACAATAGAGTTTATAGCAGGTCGTTATCATAATAGTGGATAAACGTTCGTGTGAATTAGATAAGGTATAAAACCAAATTCAAACACTACTTATATTTTCTCTTCTGAAAAATGGACCCATGATGTTGTTGTCTGTCAACTGTACCATTCAAGCAAAACAAGACATCAAGACTGGTAATTTTTTATCAGATGTTGTTCTCGGATGTCCACTTCTAGGTAAACCTTTTACTTAATGAAGAACTTCATTTCTCTGAACAATGAAGTCAAGGAACCCGCTCCACATTCTGGACAGACCCGTCATGTCAGAGTATATGGAAACGAAGTTATGAATTAAGAAGGAAAACCTAGTTTTAGTGGTGCCGCCGTTAAAAGGACTTGGATTCATGTGGGAYGAGTCCAGCCCGATACTACCTCTGAACAAATTCAAGATCATTTAAAAATAAAAATCCCGGACCAGAATTTCATAGTGGAGCCGCTATCATGTCGCGAAGGAGCCCTCAGCATCTCTTTCGTCGGTGCTGATTTTACACTGTTAGAAGATAAATACAAAGCTAAAAATTGTCCGGAAAGGATTTTGGTTGGTTACCTTTTTTTCGAAACAAATCGTCGTTTAGACAGTTGTATATTCCCTGAACAAATCAATAAGGTAAAATCAAATCGACAGTGCAGCTTAAGCATCTTATGTCAAAACATTCAGTGCTTATCCAATAAAGTAATCAAGTTAATTTTTTTTGAAGATGTAAACATGGACGTTTTACTGTTCTCTGAACACGGGCAGTGTGCGGAATTGGTTTAAACGGATATGAACACGGTTCTTCCGTTTATCGTTCTACAGGAAAACACGGCGGTGTACGTATTTTTATAAAATTAAACATTAAACTTAAATGTCTTGATGTTATTAACAATTTTTCTGTTTTAAGTGTATTCGAATGGTGTGGTACTGAGTTAGAAAATCTCAATATTATATAAGTGTATCGCCCTCCATCAAACACCATTGAGGAGAGTTTTTGGAAATTTTTTATAGAATGTGTGAACATGTTACACGTGTTCCAAAAATATACTTAATTCTAGTAGCAAAAATAAAGCCATATGGACAATAATTAATGAAACAACCCGCTGGGAAAACACTAATAGGGATGATTACAAAATTACAGATGAAAATATCAAATTTTTAAATCAAAGTGAAAGTGCTAAAGTTGATTTTTTTACAGAGGTACCACATTTCTAAAAAAATTGATTACAAATTTATTGACGAATCTTATGAGTCAAGTTTTAGTAAATCCTTACATGTTGTCATTGAGAATGAAGACCTAATGATAATGAACAGCTTGAGTAACTTATCTGCTACAGGAAGTGATGGAATCTCTAACGTTTTGTTAAAAAAGATAGCACCAATAATAGTAGCCCCCCTAACTTATATAATAAATTTGTCATAAGGCCATAAGCCTGTGTTCTAGTATTTTCAAAACAGTAGAGCTAGCAGTAAAAACAGTTTTTCTAACTTCAAACAATTTAATATCTGCGCATCAACATGACTTTGTAAAAGGGAGAAATTTGGATACGGCGCTTTTTCAGTTTTTAACTGAAATGGCCTCAACCTTAGATAAAAAAAAAACAGCAATTGGGTTATTTGTTGATTTCACCAAGGCATTTGATTGCATAAATCACGAAATCTTATTGTTCAATATGCAGAAATATAGTACGAGTATTAGGGGAGTTGCTCTCAGTTGGTTTTAAAGCTATCTAGGGAACCGAGAGCAGCAGGTTCCTTTAACGTCAGCGTGTTCAGAAAAAAAATAGGGGTTCCACAAGGCTCAATTTTGGGCCCTACATTATTCTTGCTTTTCATCAATGATATATTTAATTATGTCTGTAATTTTAGCTGCACTATAATGTCGTATGCTGATGATTATAATTTTTTAATTAGGGGTAATAATTTTCAACAAGTTATTAATGTTCTAACAGAAGCCCATAGTAATATAAATGTCTGAGTTGAATGCAATAAATTCGTTATTAATCAAGAAAAAACAACTTATCTTGTCTTTGGCTCAGTCAAATCAAAATTTAATGGTGAAGATTAGGTATTAAATGATTCCACAGTCCTACCCTGTGTGAATGTTGCATGCATGCTGGCGCTAACAACTGATGCCACATTACGTTAGACACAACATTTTGGAACCATCTACAGTAAACTGTGCAAATCCTATCACAATTTGTATTTAGACACAAAGTCAACTTTAAAGATTCAAAAAATAATCACACTTATACAGGATTTCCTATTGTGTATGGATTTACCTAAATAATTATTATTATTATGCCGTGCTGTCTGCACTAGATCTAAACTGCACTGATGAGCTATAATGAGCGAAATACATCTATCTGCAGTTGGTTGCGGTGCAGACAGCACAGCATAGACATGCATTTTATTATTATGCTAATTTGTAAATAAGTACGGACCTTTTCAAAAGAACGCTAGCGGTCAACAAATCCATGCATCATCAAAATGCCAAAATTTAGTGCCATTTTCGAAATTTTTACTGACTTAATAAGAATATGATAGGTTACCGTGCCATGCCATTGTTTTCAAAACTATCTTGACATGCTGTTATATTTTGCGCACAAAAAACTATGTTGAAATTATTTGAATGTAGCTACCTATTCTGCGTCCAAAAATGCAAAAATATACAAGGTGTTATGGTAAAAAATTGAATTGGGTAGTATTTTTGTTTAAAAAGTAGTAAACAAATAAAGACAACGCACTATACTCTTGATTTTCAAAAGAATTGCTTTTCAAATAGTTATTTATGGGTTCCAGAAATTTGTATTAACCCTGTATAACCCAAAGAAGTAGGTGCATTTAAATTTGTTAAGAGCTTAAGATACTTTGTTATCGTAAACGTTTAGAGTGCAGTTTAGAAGCAAGTTTCTTGCTTATTAGAAAAAGAAGCGCTTCTTACCCGCATGGCCTCTCCGTGAACAGGATATAGTTCGGGTGATCATCCGGATTCCTTTCGACGAACTTCACACACGTTGAATTTTCCCAGTGTCGCATCGCTTGTTTGAAGAGGGCCTTGTGGCCTCCGCTGAAGCTGCTGTCGATCTCGTAGGGTATTACCCCGTAATCCCATATTCTTTCCTTTCTCCCCGTGGCTGCTCTGGTAACTCGGCGATGCTTCTGCGAGGAGTGCTGATCGTCGGTCACCTTCGGGGCGCGTTTCCTTTTAAAATCTAAATTAGGTTCGAAGTCATGGACGGGAAGGATAACCTCATCTCGAAGTTCCGATTTTGACGTTCTGTTGGTGAAAATGGTGTCAGGAGAATTTCAGTTAGAACCATGAACGCAACATACTTATAATTATTACTTAATTATTGTATTGTGCAGTAAGTCTTTTTCTTTTTACTGCGGAAGCAGGAACTAATTATAAACATACTTAAACATAGATTTGTTTTTTTATTTATTCCCCGCACGTCTGAAACATAGGGCTTCTACAGATGATTCATGCAACGCGGACAGCGTTGATTTCTGAATTCTTCGTGCCGCCTTTATGTAACTGCTGCCAAGCTACAATATGCACGGCGATAGTAGTTGAAGGTTGCAGATCAATATCACACCAAAGCTCGGGTATGTGAGCATTCTGCAACCTTAAATTTAATTATCCTACAATAAAATATTATGAAAAATAATTACCACCTGAATTCATTTTTAAATGAGCATACGTAATATTTATTATAATTGGGTTTACAGGCATATTATGTAATGAAAAAGTATTGCCAGCTTTGAACGAGATTTGAGTTCGGAACCTTTTGAACACTAGTCAAACGTTCTAAACAACTGAGTTATCAAAGCCCTATTCAAAATCCAGTTCAAAGCGGCATATGTACATCAACGTTTACCATGTAAAGCTGCTGAATGCCGTCCGGTGCATTTGCAGCTGAATCGCTCGTCGCTCAGTATTGTCGAGCTTCAGAGCATAATTCGCTGCAGTAGCCAGATAATGGCGACCAGCAGCTAATTACAACCCAAATATATTTTAATATTATTAAAGATAACTATCGTCTGAATTCATTTTTAAATGAGCATACGTGATATTTAATAGGGTTTACAGTACCTATATGTTGAAAACAGGTGTTTTCTCATATTAAAAAAAAATCAAATAGTTCAAAAATCGACAGATGACAAGTATACGTCACTTTGCGGCAAATTGATTAAATCGATAATTTCCATAAACGTCCTGGACGCATGAATCATTTATAGAAACCCTGTATTTCTGACAAAATTCAACATATAACATTATGTCCAAGGTGCTGCTTGATTTTATTAAGATCTTTGTGCTGGATTTAGCATATCGGCCATGAATTTTATTAGATATTACTCGTCGTTGTGCACAACTTTGTGAATGGCTGGATTCCACTTATTGTGTCAATCACGCACTAAAAGTTCCTAGCAAGATTGAAAAAATTCCTCAGAGGTTGAATATAAATTTTTTTTATAATAATAGTAGTATCTAAGGTAAGAGATCAGGGATTTATTTCTGAAAAGTCGCTATTGAATAAAATTGTAACAAAGTCACAAAGTTAGGTAAAACAGTAAAACACCTTGATTTTTTGGACAATACATTTCTACAATAACTTGTTGTGTAGTTATGCTACTAATTTCTGCTATTTTGTTACAACATAAGTTTTCTTATTGTTAACTCAAACTTCCTTCGGTATATCGTTAAAACAAACTGTAACAATAATGCAGCGATGCTTATTATTTAAAGAAAATGAATACTGCATTTGTAAACACGTTTTCGAATGTAAACTATACACTACCAGTATTAACCAAATTTATCACATTGCACATCTACCTAGTTGGTACTAATACGAACTAAATTGCATACAGGTAGGTACCTATGACGTTTGCGTTGTCTATGCTTGTTTTCTGCATGCCTCTTCCTGTGCTTGGACTTGGGCTTTTCCGTGCTGCCTGCGTTATCACTGTTGCTTGTAAGCGAAGTTTGTGTGAAACTGGGTTTTAAAATCTGCCCATTTTTATTTGACGTCGAAAAGCCATTGAAGTTATCGGCGTAGGGGTCATTGTAACTCTTAGAGGTTAGCTGTGTTGGTGGCAGTTTTGTTTTCTTACGCACAATATCTGTCAGTCCCTCTTCTTCTATCTGCAGGCCTTCCAGCAGTTCTTGTTTATATTTTTCTATTTCCTCCTGCAGAGCTAGGTCCTCTTTTGTTTTTGGCTTCTTGTATGTAGATTCTGGGAGAGCAATGTCGCCCATAAAATTGCCTGTGAAGAAAAAACTCGTGTAAGTATAACTGTGTTTCAGATACAACTATGTTAATTCCTATGGAATTATGTACCACATTACTTAAACTAATCAACATCACTGGACGTTCTGAGATTTGACAACCATCAACTACAAGCTTGGTAGAATGTTTTGTGTACTGGGTGTAAACGCATCGTATTATTTATTGTTTAAAATTAATAGAGGTTACATTTATATTTGCAACTGCCAATAATACTAAGGATTGCCGTTAGAGAGATATCTTGCTAATGACAATAGAAAGTTTATTTCCGTGACTAGAAGCAACTTAGGAGCATTGTTAGTAAACAATATAGATAAGATGGACAAAGGTAACAAGAGTGATGTGTACGAGATTAATTATGATTTATGAATGTGATATCAGTTATACAGATCGCACAGGTCGTACTTTTAACGAAAGAATTAAAGAACATTAAAATTCTATATTAAATTATAAGAACATAGCTTTCAAAACGTTGTTTAACTTTTAATCATACATTTAACGAAAAGAGATTTAAAATATTACATTAAGTTCAAAACGGCATGTGGGTTAGGATTATCGGAACAGCTACACATAAACACAACACTTAACAGCCCCCTTAACAATATCTGTAACTATCAAATGAAATTCCCTAGTTTGTTTATAAACGATGCCAGTGTTACCCGCTCGCAGGTATAGAGGGTCGGTGGTATCCGTATCTAACTTTAAGCAACAGTTCCGTTTGTAAACTCTTTGAGAGAGGCCTAATAAGCTAAAACATGTATCAATAAAAACTGAAATATTATCAAGTGCTATAATTATTATATTATTGAAAAAATTTTGCATTTAACGGCGTCGAATAAGTCAATTGAACCTAGATATATACCAAACAGTTAACAACTGTATACTTTGTGTTATTTACTTGTTTATTCTTTAGATTCTGACACGTGTAAAAACATTTATGTATGTAAACACAATGAAATTTCCAAATACAAATACAAACACGAAGCGATGTTTTCAGGTTGCATGAACCTTTGCCCTTTTCAAACACCAATTCAAGCCTTCGACGTATCTACTGCACAGTTCAGATTCTAATGTGGTGGAAAGTCAACTGCCGTGGTATTTTGAGCTAGATAATCTAGCGGGTTTTACGAACTACGATGTAAGCTAGTACGGCCTGTAAATACAGGAACCAACATACAATAAACCTTTCTCGTGTTCAGTTTATCTCAAAATTCGCTACATCCTCTACCATCTATTTAAGAAACATGTGTTCACGTTAGACTTATGGGTGTACCAAAAATACAGCGATAAACTATTTTTCTGATTCGTACATTTATAAAAATCAATACCATTAATCAATAAACCCAAAATTCATGCCACTTGCTAAAGTAGAGCTGCAAGAATGGTTTCTGCATAATTAATTATATGTACTCATATATCAATTACCTGAAAACATTTTTTTGGTATTTGAAATACCCATTTAATTCATGCATTTTTAATTAAATCAAAGGAAGCTTGAGAACCTGTCATTATTTTTTATTAACAAATGACATTTGTTAGGTGGTTTTTTAACGTGCAGTTTTCTGCATGATTTTTTATGATACAGATTCTTACAGGGTCATTCCCAATATATTTCAATAACGCATTATTTTATAAAAGGTTTAAATATGTTTTATTCAACACTCAATCGTCATCGTGTGAACACCTATAAAACTATTATATTAAGTCTTGATTTGACACATGTAAGAAATAATTTGTTATATAGCAATTTCTTCTGTGATAATCGTGTTTTTTAAATAGGAAGCTATTTTATAATCATGGTTATAAGCACATATATGGCCGCCATTGCGTAAAGCCCACTAAAAATATTTTTTTTTACAAAAAAATAATGTACAAAAGGTATGTTTCTAACAAAAATGACTATAAAATGCAATTTATAATCAGTGCAGATAGGTTTAAGGTGTCACATGATTAAAAACATTTTTTGTATTTTGTAAATATTTCTTTTAAATTAATGAAACACTTATTATTTTTAAAGCGCCTAAAATTTTTGTACACATATATGCATATGTTTCACAGAAAATTTTGTTTGGTAATAGTTTCTTGTGACTACAATTCAATAGTACACATATTTTATGTCATCTGGTACGGTATATGTATATCTCGGTCTGAGGACATGTTTTATTTTACAGAATAGGAATATGGGTTGCAACTTTACCCAATCGTTAAGAAATAAATCATTCTCCACCAAATCAGTTAAAACACCGAAATACAGTATTCTTCTGATTCGTACATTTATAAAAATCAATACGATTAATCAAGAAACCCAATATTCATGCCACTTGCTAAAGTAGAGCTGCAAGAATGGTTTCTGCATAATTAATTATATGTACTCATATATCTATGCCATGAAAACATTTTTTGGTATTTGAAATACCCATTTAATTCATGCATTTTTTTATTAAATCAAAGGAAGCTTGAGAACCTGTCATTATTTTAACAAAATTAACAAATGAAATTTGTTAGGTGGTTTTTTAACATGCAGCTTTCTGCATAATTTTTTAAGATTCAGTTGTTAAATTCTTGCTGGATCATTCCCAACATATTTCAATAACGCACGAATTATATTTTTCAGGGTATCTTATATTGCTTCACTCGATGCTAGATGAAAAAGATTGAAAAGAAATAAATTTTACACCCTTACTCTTTATTAGTTCATTTTTTATTTTCGTGAAATGCACTTCATTAATAAAAAAACTATATTATGCAGACAGCATGGCAAAGAACTGGTTTTGCTTATATCCCAAAGGCTTGGTATGATGTAAGTAGAAAAACGATGGCAATGCCATCTGTCAGCAATGAACTGACACAATAACAAAACCACCTAGCTGCCTTAATGGATAGTACTTCCTAATGGAAGAAACCTGTAATTTGGCAAGTTGACATGCACACACAAACTTTAAAATGACAGCAGGCCTTAACGGCACTAATTTCTGATGCGCAAGAACCTACATACATAAAATGCATGTTTATGATATGCTGTCTGCACCGCAACCAACTACAGATATATCTGTTTCGTTGCCGTTACAGCCCKTCAGTGTAGCTTAGGTATAATCGAAAAGAATTAAATTTTACACCATTCCMTATTATTATTTTTTATTATTTTCACGAAGTGTGCATCATTAATAAGAAAACAATATTATTTAGTTTAGATCTAATGCAGACAGCATGGCTTATAACTGGTTTTGCCAATATACCAAAGGCAGCTAGGTGGCTTTGTCATTGTATKAGATCACTGATGACAGATGGCAATACCATKTATTTTTCTACTTACTTCATACKAAGCCCTTGGTATTTTTCTTCAGCAGTCATTTGTTTAGCAATATACTATTATTAATGGCTCGGCGCACACATTATAATACTGTGTTTTTCGTAATAAGGCATTTTCCATTTCAGTAAATTCACATTTATTTTAACAATGATCTTGTGTGTGACATACTTATTAAGGAAATTTTCTGCAGATAAGAAAGTGTTAATAACAAGTGATTTGCCGTTATTAGCACGGTCGCAGAACATATGTTGGGAAACATCGATCTTCTACAAAGGTTTTATTGTGAATTTCTCGTGCACAATGCTTATTTGTTCCTCTTAACAGTCAAAGCACAATGATCTTATTCAATAATACCAAAAAACATTTTCTGTCAAAACATTCCACGAATTCTCATAAAACGTGATTGCACAATTTTAAGTAACACGTTAATCAGAAATGATGGAACTGCAGCGAAGCCATTTTATCAGATCCATAAGCCAGCCTTGGTTGTAGAAGCTAATTGAGAGACAAGTTGTCTCTAAAATGATTATCTGGCGTGTCGTATGGACCAGCGATGACGCTGACGTTGACACAGCGTTTAGGGTCTTGCGGGTCATCAGTCACAGATTAACAGATCAAGGGCGCCCCGTTCTGTACCTACTAAAACGTGGCTTCAATTTCGGCTAATTATTTGTTTGCCGGAGGCTTTCCCCGCAGACAGATGCACGCCTGTCAATCATCAGTTGCTTACGGCGGAATTAATTAAATCGTCTATGACGTCCGAGGAGAGTTTGAAGAATTACCGTGGTAAACACCATATGCAGGCTAAACGGCACAGGCAGTTCTCAGAAGCTAGGGTGAACCACGAGGTTATCTTAGTGGTCTTTAATTGTCTGCATCTGTTTTATTAATCGTMTCGTTTCTTCATCTTAAAACAAGAGGTGTTCAAACCTTTACGTTATTCTCACGAATAGTGGGATCGTACAACTAGATAAATATAAATTTAGAAGTATTTGTTATTGTAAACATTCATGTAATTGTATTATTATTATCTAAATAAGCTTAATCAGCGGTCTTAAGAATGGTCTTGAGATTTATGCGGAAAGCTAAATTCTACACTCATTTGTTTGCCAAATGTAACTTCGTCGATGTTTTTTTTTTGCAATATGACACTACTTTCCTATTACAGTCAGATAAAAACCATAAACGAACAAATGTTAAATACTCTTGGTTAATGTTTTATAAAATATATTGAAATCACATACCAGTTACCTAATCATTTACAAAACTGACAACATAACAGGTGGTAAAGTCAAAAAGTAGTTTTTTCAGCATTGAGAATGCCTGAAATAGTTGTGTAATTCATCATCAGTGCCTAATTATTTAAATACAAAAATACATAAGAATTCATAAGACTGACGCCACACTTGAACTTTTCAAATCACGTATTAAAAAAATTATATTTCAAATGTTTAACAAAATTGAAGTTTTCTTTTAACACCATTTATGTTGAAGAAGACAAACTTTGGTATCCTCTTAGGTTTGTTGCTCCAGTCTCACTTACTTTATCTAAATTGTTTTCATCTTGGATTTTCTACGGCAGGCTGTGTGTTTTCCCGTTTTGTTCGCAATAACGACAAAATTCCAGTTTTGAATCATCCGGGAGTTTATAGTTTTTCTTGTAACGATTGTAATTCTGTTTATATCGGTCAAACGGGAATATCTTTTTCAGTTACAGCCAATGAACATTTAAAACAATATGAAAAATATAAAAATACTGATACAGTTAACACAAATTCTTCATTAGCAAATCATTTATTGCCATTTAAACACACTGCCTCTTTAAATAATTTAAATTATTTACAAGTTTATAACAAATCCTCAAAATTAAATTTTATAGAAATTCTTAAAATATACAAAATTTCACAATTTTGAATGCTTTTTGTAACTTCAGTTGTCCTATTCTAAATTCTTTATTTGATCATTGATTTGATGTTTGTGCTTTTGGCATGCTGACTACTTTTTTGTTTGAAGTCAAGATTGCTTACTTCGAATTTAACGTCAGTTTTATAAATTCTTCTATATTTCTGTATTTTGATTATTAGCCACTGATGATGGTTTATATTAGCTGAAAGCGCTTTGCGGATTTGTTAAATGAAGTGGATTTAATAGACTTCGTGAACACTATTCTTGTAGAAGTAACATTACTACATATATCCCACTTTGTGAAAATGGACCAGTTTACATTGCTTACTGAAAGATTACKTATATAGAAAAACAGCTTCAAACATAGATCAGATCTCGAAATAACAAATTTTGTTTCGATGGCAGTATCCTACATATTGATTGATTGATTCATTGAATCAGCGTACGGTCAGCATTTCTGCCACTCCCAGATATGAGGACTGGAGTGGGAAGAATAAAGGTACATTGATATTCCTTGAATGTTCTTAGTGCTGCTGACATCATTGGTCCATTTCAGAGTCGCTGGATTAATTTCTCGTTCCTTATCATTTCTAGTCATTATTCTTCGTTTTCCCAGACTTCAGGATTATCATTTCTTTATTGTTTTCATGTAAAGCACGGTCTCTATTCCTTTTATGTTCGTTCTGCCAACCAAGAGATCCGCTATTGCTGCGCGTATCGTATGTATTTGAATGTAGGATATTTTTACCTTAGATTGTCATTTTGTTATTTCTTCAGTTATTTGCCTAAGCACTGCCCTCGCACTTTTCTCGGTGGGGACGTTGTTTGTGTGATGTAATCGTTTACTACTTTATTTTTCTAGCTCGGAGTGTGATATCAACGCAATTTTGTGGTTGTTGCCTTTTTCTTTCATTATTTGTTCTTGTACTGGTATGTCACCATATGTAGTTCCATCCATATTGCCTAGAACTGTTTCAGTTTTTTCTGATTTTCTCATAGAATTATTTAACTTAGTGGTTTCTTGCCCTTTGTGATTTTCTGTATATTATATTGTTAGGAGTGCGGGTTCAAAAGCTGCGGATTTCTGGATTCCTTTATGAAAACAGCAGAACGAAATTCACTAAATTTAAAAACAAATAGTTCAAAACACTACTATTATACCGCTTCTAATTCAGTAAACTACTATTTAGAACACTATATTGTACTCCCTAGTATTGCACAAAAAATATAGACCAAGTTTCGCATGCAAAAAATTGAAAGGTTATTGAAATTTTTGCCAAATAAATCACTGCAGCTAGCTACAACCCACTGAAATATGCCACATAAAACCCGTATTCTTACTATACATAGCGCTTAAATGAAAACGAGCGACCCTAGTAATTCCTGATAAAAAGAAATTCGAGTGAAATTCTAAGCATTTCGGAGGAGGACATCTAATGATCCAGCATTCAAAGATATCAGAACTATAGTGTACACCTATCTCTGGCAGCTCTTGCCCTTAATTTTTGAGCACAGGAGAGAAATGTGATTTAATTATAATTGTGTGAAGGGAAACCACACTGGACTTTAAATAGTTCTCTTTCACGCAATTATGGTTATTTATTATTTTTTATGATTGACTTATTTTTATGAATTATTTGCATTCTATTCATATGGAAGTTTGAATTTTGTAATTGATTGATGTTCACACTCATTCGAGTTGTTGCTGATGAAGCTACAGCTATTGCTTTTTTGGGCCATGTTGCTTTCATGGACAATACCCATTATATTCACATCATCGGTCTTCACGATTCGGCAGAAACATAAGTCACATCCTTTTAATATTCACCTGAATACTCTTTTTGATAAAAAAGTTCAACCATAATCCTCGTTTCCTTCACATCATTTGTATCTCAAACGGATGTATATTTTTCTTAAATGGATATATTAATCCGCATAAATGCACATACTCCAGCGATGTTCATCCTAACGTGACGCGAAAACTGCACAATTAGACACAAAGAAACTTAATGTGTGGACTGAAATATTAGACGAACATATAGTGTCGTACAGTACGTTCCTTCTTCCTTGAGGACGGTCTGCTTTATCCCGATATCCCCATATCGTTGACACCATGTAACAATATGGAAAGTTGAATTAAAATGACAGCATTTTAGGAAGATTGAGTGCCCAGCAAGATCATAAGCTCTTACACCCCTAGATCATATTCTTAGGGGTCCCATTTGATCGCGACTCAACATTCGTCACTTGAAATTTGACACAATTTTGCACAAACTTTCGAAAAAAAATAATTTTTATACGCATCTTCGAAAAGGGTTTAAGAGATATTAAAAAACTACTTGACCCATTTTCGTACTGAAGGTTAATTATAAGAGCAGCCAAGAGTTGGGAGTTGTTTTGACAACTGCTAAGTAAAATCGACTTGTTAATACCGAAGATAATTCAAGGTTGCTTTTGTTTGAAGCTCCGTAAAGTGTAGGCACCGATGGTGCCGAAATCTATACTGTTTTCCTTCAACACTGGAGCTCAGTTTGGTTCAGTTCGTCAAAATTTTTAAGGGTCTCCAGGATCGAGGATTGCACACATCTGTCATTTCTTGTTTATTTATGATACAGTTCCATACTCATCTTTGGACAAATAGCTGTTTTATTGTATCTCCATAATAATTATTGTTGGAAACGACAACAAGTGGTTCTACCAGTTTTGAGCTCTATGGTATTTACTTCCATTTGCTTCAAATATAATAAAATAAAGATCTTTTAAATTTTACGTATAAGTCGCGCTATGGTTTTCAATTGCTGTCTAGAGTTGTGATTGAACTTCCTTGGCAATAGCAATAATCCTCTGTATTTTTTTCTTTCGACTAATAACTATAAATTTCTTTTGTGTCTTATTAGAGCTTCTGCCATACCAAAAGCTGTGCATGTTCCTATATTCTTGAAGCATATTTGAAATCGATGCTGGCAAAAATACACCATTTTTATCAAGTAAATAATAAATGAAGTTTATACTTTCAGTTTTGGTGTGCATCTTCTACAACACAGCATTCATAACACAAATAGTTTGAATGAAAACATAAATAGTAGCACGTTAGGCTACACTACTAATGGTGATGCTCGCACGCTATATCCTCTGCGTTAATGCTGAATTATTCCACTTAATCCCGATTGATATCAACTATTATTTATATTGGAATGTTTAAGTGATTTAATAAATCAACTATTCAAGCGTTCAGACAAGCATGTTTCAGTTTATTTATTGCGGAAGTTTTAACAGACACTGTTATTGTTACGTGCTGTAAATGAAAACAAGTAGCTTCACAAGGAGTCATTTTACTTTGTAATAAATGTAGTAGTAAAATTTCTGACAATTATCTAACCGCGGTTCATTGAATAAGCATATCGCGCGTGGCGTTCAGAAGACAGATGCCCCTGTTAGAATACAGGAACGAAATGCGACCATATAAAAAAATATGCTTCTGAAGCGCGTTCGCTACTTTTCACAGTAGTCATCTTCAGCTCAGTTAATATAGGCATTATTTGTGATATAACCATATACCTGCCATTGCTTCGCTAGGAATTTTGCTATATTATGTAATGTTGGTGCACAAATCAGGATAATTTGCTGTCTGGTACCGCTATGTACAATTATGTTGGTTTTATGAGTCCATTCACTCGTGGCGTTGTTTTTACGCGACGTGATCTTTCATTCTTGTCGTTACTGCCATCGGAAAAACGCAAAATCATTACATACACATTTACAAGAAATGCGGTAATATGTTCCAGTTACTTAAACATTTCGACATTTGCAGTTTCTTCGGATATCGGCAAAAATTTGTGTGGTCAATTAATACTGTCTTAAATTAACCAAACTGCTGGTTAGTTTCTTATGACGTCGTGTGTTATTTTATATGAACCGCTTGCCAGTACGCGGCACCTTAAATTTTCAGTATTTTTTTTTCAATAAAAACGAATAACTTTAGTGATAGACGTCTACTGGTATTTTAGTAATAGGTGATTTTTAAGCATGATAAAACTTCCGAATGCGATGGCTGTGACATAAGCTGCAAGTTTGCGCCCTGTTAGTGACTAGGAGTATTATTTAAGTATAGTGTAGCAAACCATTACGAATAGATTCAGGTTTGAACAACGTTATCAAATCATAAGAAAAATACTTTCAAAATCAATCGTGGATTCGGAAATCGTATTACGAAGCAATTGCAATTGGTGCTTAGACCATCCAGTACGTGGAAAATTTTACAAAAAGGCCTTGGGCTACACCCATATAAGGTTCAGCCTGTGCAGGACTTGAAGTCATAAGCCCATCACTTCCGTCCTGCTTTCGCTGTCTGGTCTTTAGAGCCCTTGCAAGCTGACTCGTTGTTTTATCGCAAAATTGTATTCAGCGACGAGACTCATTTTTGGCTTAGTAAGTTTTTCAAAAAATAATTTTTGGATATGGAGTGATACCAGCCCAGAGGAGATCCTGCAGACCCCATCTGCGCTCTGGTGGCATTGTTCTCCATAGATGAATCCGGACCTACGTGCCATACGTCTAAAGAAACTATCGACTTATTGCAAACAAGATTTAGTGATAAGTTGATTGAAAGAAATGGACCTGTCAACTGGCCACCCAAGTCCTGTGATGTAACACCTCTAGATTATTTTTTGTGGGGCTACCTAAAGTCATTCGTGTGATTCGCMCTAAACAACCGCCGTTGCTTGAAAAAGTGACCCATAACTTGTCTAACGGATTGATCTTTTTCAGGAACAGTCGCTGTAGTCATATGCGATATAAATGTTAATGTTAAGTACCTAGTTTTAACTGTTAATGCCATATATTGGTTTTTCGAATAGTAATAGCCAGCGAAGTAAGTTATTAATGCCGTAACTGGCATTTCAAAGCCGTGACAAAATCGAAGCTTTGAGTTAGCTAATCTTTGTTGTGCTGCAGAGTTGAACATATTAGTTTTTCTGCGATTATTTACGTTTTACCTTTTTTTCATTGTTGAAATCATAKAATATCCAGAACAATCCGAAAATACGATTCAACCAGGGTGGCTTATATAGTATCATTGCTGCGGAAACAATGCTGTTCATTATTGCTATTTGAAATTGAATTTACTCCTTGAGAAGCCTCGTAATGGTTATCAACAAACTCATAGAAATTTGTTTAATTTTTGTGACAAGAAGAAGGTCAAAATTTATACAGGAAAAGTTTTGCTGGTATATTTTTCGGAGTTATAAAAGAAGATGAGACTTTCCTCGTTATTTACTAATTACTCAATACTGAAAGTTACTTTGAACGTCAACAACAATATTGATGTGTATAAATACCAAAATATTAACGCTTTTTTTTAAACGTCAGTTAAATGGATGCAGAGCAAAAAAAATAGGGTATTGTGTTGTATTCGAAGATAAGACTTATTCTAACGGCTTAGCGGAAAAAAATACTTACTTACACGTTATTATTATTTTAGGTAGCATTATTTTTTTTGGATTGGCAGTAAAATACAGATGCGATAGATTGTTGAATATAAACCTAAAAGGTATTCAGGATTTAGGAGATGAATTGATAATTACATTGCCATATAAAAAAAACAAAGAAACCTAGATCGTTTGTGGTCAAAGACTATTTAGAAATTTGTAAAATTTACACTTCGCACCGGCCAAATTTGGTACTTCCGTGCATTTACGTGAAAAAGGCTACAAATAATACGAGCCCTGTCCCATTTCAGTTGGCCCATCAACTTAATTATTAAAATTTCTTAAAAATTTTAAACAAAATCGCTTCTTGAACTGTTCACAATAATCAAAGTTGTATAGTAAAAAAAAATACCAACTATTTAGGTCGAACCCTGGTTTCTATCTATATTGTTTGCGGACGTTTGCATACAGGTGAATGTAACATTTGCGGTGGGTGTGCAATTGCGCGTAACTAAGAGATATTGTTTACTCGACAGCAGACGTCAAAAGCGTTTTGGTAGTTTCAATTACAGAATTTTGTACTGAAAAATTAAAAAAATGACTAGAGGAAAAGTTATTGATCCGAACATTCGAACATTAAATCTGGCAGATCTAATGCAGAAATTGGACAGTTATTGGGGTTGTCAAGATACAGTGTTCGAAACGTAGTGCAGTTATTGAAATCAAGCAATAACGTCGAGCTTAAGCAGAGGTATATGAAAAAAAGTGCGCTTACTGATACTAATCGGAGAGCGTTGAAACGACTAATTAAACAGAACAGGAGGGCAAACTACGGTCAACTAAGTACACTTTGGAGTGATGCTGTAGGAAGACATGTTTCAAGATCCACCTGTCACCGGGAAGCATAAAGATTGGGTTTTGCAACTTGCACGGTAAAAACTTTTGTTTTTAACTTTTGAAATGTTTTCAAAAAATGTGTTTTTACTGTCTAGGCCAAAAAAGCCACTGTTAACAACGCAACAAAAGAAAAATCGGTTGATGCAAAAGAACATAGATCTTGGGGTCCTGAACAATGGAACAGGACAAATTACTTTTCATTGAGGGCATTGTGAACACCAAAAAAAATGTCTTAATATCTTAAATGAATCTTTGCTACCCACTAGGGACGAGTCATTTACGTCAGGAAATGATTTTGTTTTTCAACAAGATTGCGCTGCTGTCATGTATCCAAAGGATTTTTACAGTGGTTCACCGTCAGCAGTATTCCACTTTTAAAACAGGTATTCAGTAGTCCTGATCCTTCTCCTATAGAAACTCTTTGGCACATTATGAAAAAACAACTGCGCGCAACTCCTGCCAGGTCGATTCCCGAATTAAGGCATAAACTTATATGGGATATGTTCACACCACAAGATTGCGAGAATTTACTGAATACGATGCCAAGAAGTATAACCGCTGTCACAAAAAGTAAAGGTGATGTTAGTCAATGCTAGCCTTTGAAGAAATAGATTGTCAGTTTTATGTAACTCAGGTTTTCTCATCATTTGCTTCAACGTGGTAGTTAAGTAGAAATAAAATGTTTGAATTAAACAAATGAATAATTAATTAAGCGGGAAATGTTTCAAAAGTTGTGGTAAAAAATAATTAAATATCTGTTTCATAATAACATTACAACTACTGTCCATTAAATACAAAAAATTAAAAAAATGCAACTGTGTCAATTGAAATGGGACTGGGCTCGTATGTTGGGACGTCATCAACATTTTTGGTCAACACTTTAGGAGATATCAGTAGGCCTAAAAGACGTGGGTGTTAGCTGTAAGTTGACAACTAAAATATACGTTCTTGTTTTTAATATTGCTTTATGATGTTTTGTGCTACATTGAAGAATCAGTGACCAGTAAATACAGCATACCTGTAACTATGTAACTATTAATATACAGGGTCCGCCACTTAAAACTCCCCAGGCTCGTATTTTCGCTATTTTTTTAGGTACAACCTTAAGTTATATATGAAATTGTAGGTCTTTTTAAACTCTTTAAAAATAGAATATTGGGTGTCCAAAAATTTCTTTTGTTAATTATCATATTTTGCAAATAATGTTAATTTTTGTAAATATTTTTTAACCTTACCCCGTATAATAAATATTGCTTTATAGTTGGATGCCGCCTTTTATTTTCTTCAACTAGTGTCTTTACCATGTATGCGTAATTTTTGCTCCTTCTTAGTGAAATACAAGAAAAACTATTCGCTGCCATTTTTGTTAATAGGGTTTTTCAGAATTTTTTAAGTGTTATTTTAGTAGCTTATTACGGTACAAATTATGCCTACATACCCATCGCTGAACTTTATTTTCAAAATATGATAATCTGCAAAAAAATTTTTGGACACCCAATATTCAATTTTTAAAGAGTTTAAAAAGACCTACAATTTGACATATAATTTAAGGTTGTACCTAAAAAAATAAAGAAAATATGAGCCTGGGGAGTTTTAGGTGGCGGACCCTGTATATAATAAATAGTGATTTTTTTCTGCTGTAATTGGGTATTACCTATTTTCAAGTTTTGCACAAAGTAGGCCTTTTAGCATATTTTTACTGGCTAGGCAGAAAAAGTTCCACTTTACTGCTCGTCGGCTGTCACTAGAGTGATCGTTCAATGTAGATCAGCGAAAATAGTGTTTTTTTTTTCTTTTAGAGAAAATTTTGCTTTTTCGAGGTGAAGCACAGCATTACATTTCAGAAAGCTTTAGGCTGATGATAATTACCAAGGAAATTTCCTGCAACTGCTCCATAGTAAGCAGTTCAATATTGACGCGAGCATTCCATGCTACACTTACATATTATCCCGTTTGACATCTTCCGCCTTGGTGCTGAATAAACACGTTATCTGCAGAATAACTGGGTAGAGCCGTTGTATTTCACGAATGCGTGTCTTGTTGCAGGTATCACGGTGACATACAGTAAAGCGGTGATATGGGTGAGCGTGCAGCACTTCCTTTTTGCTAAATGCTAGAAGGGGACTTAATTAGAGAAACATGTTTGCGGCTTACGTAGCTCTTAATTTGACACTGAAGCTAACGTCGGAAATGGGGAGCAGTCAAAGGTCTTTGTACTTTATACACAGGTGCTTGGGGGTTTTACGTTCTTGCTGTCCATTAGCATTATTAGGTAAGCTGAGCCCTTGGCAAAGGTAAGAGTAGAGGTTCGACAGCACGACCTGTCGACTTGAATTATAAAGCAAGCTTTATTGTTTTATTTAATAAATTAGCTGTTCTGTCATCGACTTCGGATAAATTCAGATTACATCGTTTAAAATTTCCTTTTTTCTCAAGTGTTATGGCTCCACAGTGGGTACTAACCCGTATATCTCAAATATCAGCTGGGGTTGTGTGACATACTTGAAATACTTGAAATTTTTCTAAACTGTTTGAATGCATTTTATCAGATGTTTTCTCTAGTCATTTTTTGTCATTAACTATTGCTGAGTAACATGGTATTATTAAAGGAAAATCCACTCTAACTAATTTATGAGAATTTGTACATAATCTGTGAAGTCCACTTGACGCACGGTTACAGGGTTACAGGTTGACGTAGTTTATTTCGATATGTCTAAGGCATATGATACTGTAGACATAGATGTTATCTTGAGCAAGATGAATATTATCAGTTTCTGTGATAGTCTGATCAAATTGTTTCATTCAGCATTGCATGGTAGGAGGCAGTTTGTTGAATATAGAAACGTAAAATTTGCTCATTTCAGTGCATCAACTGGTGTGGCACAAGGCTCAAGTCCCTTACTTTTCAGTATCTAAAATAATGATTCGATTTGCTATACGCAGATATTAAAGATATTAAATGTCATTAGTTTGCTATCTGATAGCATTGTATTGCAGAAGTCTATTGATTTTTACTTGTTCACTGGTGTAGCCACAACTGACAGTTAATTGCGCTACGATTATAATGTAGGTGGCATTACTTTGTAAAAATGCTATCAAGTTCGAGTTTTTGGTGTTGTCATTGATAGTTAGCTGTCTTTTTCTCCGCACTTTGAAAAAAATTGCGAAGATACTTTAAAAAAGCTCTGTTTTATAAAGAAAAATATCAGCGGTTCTGTAAATATTGACGCGATGTTGTCGTTATATTATTGTTTCATTAAATTCTGGCAGTCATGTAAACGCACTG
The DNA here is from genome assembly GCA_025024175.1 of Rhyzopertha dominica. Classification (NCBI taxonomy): domain Eukaryota; kingdom Metazoa; phylum Arthropoda; class Insecta; order Coleoptera; family Bostrichidae; genus Rhyzopertha; species Rhyzopertha dominica. The sequence continues at coordinate 73,346,712 of QCXZ01000137.1, forward strand.
GAGAAACCTTAACGTAAGTTTTTAAAATACCTGTACTTTACTCAACCTGGCGTTTATTTTGTGCAAAATTGTATATTACTTTTTGTATGAGTTAACTAATGGCCCTTCTGTAGCTCACTCATTGGTACAATGCTAAAATTTCAGATTCCTAGACTACCTAGTAGATACACTATGTTTAGCTATAAAGTTACTAGTACCATGCATCACTTTAATTCTCCCCTATACGTTGCTGTGAGAAATTATAAGTACAACCTTGACCTGTTTTGTGGCAGCAGCTATTCATTTACGAAAAAATGTAAACTTCTTATAACTGGTATACTGAAAGCGATTATGTAGATAACGAAGGTAGCCATCAAATGAGATTTAGCACGATCCCTGTTTATACTAAAGTTTATATGTGGTAACAACTATAACGCCATCTTTGATTTTGAGATAAAATATGTTAGTTTTAAAATGAAGATTATTTTTCAGCGACCTTAGCAGGATTTTTTCACAACCTTCCAGCTTATAGGTACTTACGACGAGTAGTTGGTAGCAACTGTGGTGCCGTTCTAGATTTTTAGAAAAAATATTACCTTTAGAAGGGGGCACGGCCGTGAAAAGAGGTAACTTTTCAGTTAAGGCTTTCATAAATCAATAATATTCAGGGGTTTCCATACGTTTTTCTTACCTGTACAACGCAACAAAGGATTGATCACTACTATAGTAAGAGTTATTTATTGTATAAGTGTTTAGATAGTATTATATTTACGAAAGAATGTTTAGACGCGAAATCGAAGCTCGAGCATTTAATTTTCTTAAGTGGATAAAATGTAACTGAAACACGAATGCAATACAACGTTTTATTCATAATTACAGGCATTTAGAGCCAAAATCGCCGGAATTTTATCTTTTTTATAAAGAAACTGAGCTGATATTTCGCTGTGACAGCGGCTGCCACCCCCAAAATCATAGAAATTAACTAGAGAAATAGGTGTTGAATTGTTTCGATATTTATCGATTCCATTTGCAAAAATTTCTAAAGTTGGTAAGAAATGGAAGATAGTGTTCCGGGGATAATCCTGAAAGAAGCTGCAGAAGCAACTGTACCTACGAAGTCCAAGGAACATTATGAAAAAGTATTTTCCGAATTTAACCAATGGAATGAAAAACGGGGTGGGGTGTATCTACTACAAATGAGGAAGTGCTGTTATCATATTTCTTAAATTTGAAGAAGTAGTATGCAATTTCATTTATGTGATCGAAGTACACGATGCTGAAGGCTGCAATAAAGATTTATAGAAACATAGACATTAGAAATATAGTACCTACCTGTTTGCGTTGAGAGGATACAAAGCGAAGAAAGCTGCAGTATTGGAAAAAGCGCATGTGGAAGAATTTTTGCGAAAGGCTTGCGATAAAGAATATTGATGTTCAAGGTAACATCTCCTAACTTTCTAGACTTTATAGAGAATAAATTTTAAAATATTTTAGGGTGCACTAATAATGGGAGTGTCTGGTGCCAGCTGTTGCTGCGAATTAACGAATTTGAAGATCAGTAATGTAGACGACAGAGGCGCGTATCAGCTTGTTTCTATACTAGATACCAAGACGGGAATTTCATCAAAATTCACAATATTAGAGGAAGAATTCTCTATGAATGTGGAAACATATAGAAAATACATGCCCTTATGTCCAAAGTATTTATCCAACGACAGATTCTTTTTACGGTAAACTAACCAAAAGAGTACTTCACAACCTGTTGGAATCAACACTCTGTCCAAAGACCCTTCAAGAGAAGTTTGATTTTTGAATCTGGCAAATGCAGAAGCTTATAGCGCCATTATATGAGGCGGACTTTAACAATTTTACTGGGTAATAAAGGTAGTGACCTCACAACAATTAAATGACATAGTGAGTGGAGAAGCTCCGCTATAGCAGAAAACTATATCGGGGATTCCATTTCTAGTAAGCTGGACATTGCAAGGAAAATTCAAGGTTCTGCTGGTACTCTCCTTGCAAGAAATGACATGTGCAGATTTAACAAGAACTTCAACAGGCATGCGTTCTAAAACCGATGACAGCTACAAACTTATTCTTAATAGCAAAAAAGTAAGATTTGATAACAGAAATAACGGAAATGTTTATAAATAAAAGTGTTAATGTTAATAATAAATAAATAAAGTGTGATTGATTTAAGTTTGTATTTTTCTTTATCTTACTAGAGTAATAGAGTAATTTCATTATTCCACTTGTGGCTATAAAGTGATACTTTATACGGTTATTGAGTGTGGATAAAATTTATTGTTTATCTTTTATTTTTTGACCTATGAATTCAAGTTTCCGTAGAAAATTATTGGTATCCACGGTAATTACTGAAAAAGTTTATTTAATAATAAAAAATTAAATCCAATATAAAATATCAAACGAAACCAAATCATTTGTAGTATTTTTAAATGTTCGTTTCTGAATGTTGAACTAGGTTTATGAAAGAACGAGTCAAAACCAGAAAAAATATGTCACTTTAGGCAAAAAATGTATTTGTTAAATTGGATTTAAAACCATCTAAATCCGCGCACCCCATGTGATTAAACTGAACGTCATCAGCCAATGTCGTCTGCCTGCTAAATAATGGGGTAGGCAAATTCCAATTTAAAACGGATTTAATTTTGTGAGAATCGCCTGTACGTCGAATAGAGTAATTTAATTAATGGGGTGAGCGATCTGGACGCATTTGTGCGATTTTTTTTCCTATCGCACAAATAGGATTAGTGCTGACAAGGCATGATCTGTAACCACCAGTTTTAAGGGTATTGATTGTAAAGAGCGGCGGTTAATGATGGGGCGTCCCGCCATCACTTTCGTGGATTACGCACTTTACAGTTCAAACATAATGCGCCGCTAACAAGGGTCTGATGGGCAGTCTCCTAACTGAAAACTATAATTTGTACGCACAACCACATGTTAAACGCACCATCAGTTCTTCGGCTAATTCGGCGTCCCGCCGGGTTCACACAGCATTAAGGCTGGCTCATGGCGATAGATTAGAGTGGCTGGACTTTTTTTGTGTGGGGTAGCCCCCCCGAAGCCCTACCTATTAATCGTGGCGTTCAAACTGTTCACAAAGTCAGATTCATGTGTGAATTTTAGCTGTCTACTGCAAGTTGCCTGTAATTATTGTGGGAAGCATCTGGGATTGATGGATTGGATTAGAACGAAGAGTGGTCCCCTGTCTGTCTAGTTGTAATGCTATTTAGATGAAAGTTGTAGTAATAGTCATTTTACTAACCGTTTAACATCAGCAAAGCAAAAAATGGTATGCACTTGAACATGTTGATATATGTATATAATATGCATGAAAAATTCTAAAAATATGAAATAAAATCTGACAAAATTGCATCAAATATGCAAACTCTTTAAACAGTGTCTCCTGTAATTTTGTAAGTCAAATAAGATTTCAGCAACGTTTCTTTATTTGTTATAAACACAGATACAAAATACATCATACATCACACATCATAATATGTATAAAACAAGCTAAACATGACTTGTTTCTTGTTTTTAATCATTTATTATTTATTAGATATTCCGCTAGGTGCCTACATGAGTTTTAATGGAATAGTACACTGTTGATGTTACATAAACATAACAGTATCAGTTATTACCTACCTATATCAAATGATATATAATTTTTTAGCCAATTATTTTTTCCTGTTAATATTGTTCATGTTTTTTATTCGTATCCGATATTTTCGTAATTTCATTATTTTTACTATCGCTTGTTTCCAACAAACACACAACTAATTGTGTAAACATTCACGAAATATCCATTTATATTACGTTTGTTCAAATACCCTTATTTACAATTAGACGAGTTTATATATCTAACGTGCAGTGAAAGTGAAAGTCTCCTTTCATCTACCAAGCCTTTAAATAATGAAATATATTTACATTATACCATTTACTCATGCAACAATATTATCGTAGATATATTTATAATTTGCATGACACACAAGTTAACATCAGTACATGTATTTGCCATCAACGGGTTGGTATTCCAGTACACATGCTATAAATATTTTGAATCCTTTCACAATAAGAGCAAAATTTCCGTCTAAACCTTTTAAAACAGGAATATTCGAATATCGACTACAAAGTTCTCAAATTCTGGCAGCCATGCCCCTTTTGATTAAGTTCCAAGAATGATGGCACGAAATTCACATTATAATGTACTTGAATTTGAATTTCACACATGTGCACATACGCAGTTAAATATTTGGCTGCAAGTAGTAATATCAGGGAGCATTGCTTGTATTCTAATATCCCCTCTCCGGCAATATTGATAAATGTTTAGGAAAAGAGAGCAGCGGAAAGTCGGGTATGTTTCTGAATCAGATGAGTCATCTTGAATGAGGGTGCGATAGTAGAATATATCTGTACAAAGAAAATTTACTGCCATGAAAGCTTTTTTAAGTTAACACCAATGCAATAGAAATTTTAATATGTAGCAGATTTTGATGTCTGAGTGAATGCTATGTACTACATGCAGATTATTGAAATAGCCCATGTATTACAAACAGTTGTTGAACAATTCAGAGAACCCGTGATGCTTCAAATTGCTATATGATTGCAGCTGTAATAAGCTATATTTGAATTTTAATTAGTGCGGTCTGATAAAGGAACCCTTGCAGTTAAACATATGGGTAACCAAAAAATAATTTATTAAAATATAGCCTATCCGACCGATATACAATTTATAACACAGGGGCAGGTGTAAAACGAACCCAGCCCAGGTAAAAAATTTTTCATGCTCCCATATCTATTTTATATAATTCGTCAAGAATTTCTTTATTATTTCGGATTTCAGGTTACATTACTGTTATTATTTACAAAGCGTTTGTACCTTAACTAAGAAAGAAAACAGCTGTTGATACTTATTGCTTCTTTTTCACCAAAAATAATCATATTGTTTTAACGAATGATGGTATATTGCGAAGTTTTGCTGTTTTGAGTGTCAACTGATATGCCTCTAAGTGTTCATGCTTGTGCCAKATCATTTGAACGTCTACTACGATGTGGTAGGAATGCGAAGTAAAAAAGTAATAAGAAATATAGAAAATCATAGCGTAAGGCTATTATAATTTGTTTGTAAAAATTTAATTTGAAGGTTGAAACAACGGAGTGACGTATACACTTTACTGATCATTCTGCTATGGCTATATGAGAAAACAATTATGCAAATTTGAGCGCAAAAGATGTTCTATAAGCCTCTGAAATAATTAATTCCTATCAAGTGACTAACCAAGGTTTTAACGAAATATATGGTTTCGTTCGTTTCTTGTATGAATCTGACTTTGTTTTCTTGCAGAGCATCGCAAGTACACATTCAGCAAGGCGGTTCAGTGAGTACTTAATAAAAGTTGCTTACCAAAGCTCAATTGCCCATAAGGTCCTTGGGATGAAAGTCCTACAGAGCATGTTTCGAATAAGCTTGGATCCATTAGACTAGATTAACTAATGTATGATTTCATAGACCTGCGGTAGTATCAAAATTTGTTTATGGTATAATAGATGCATTTTAGTTAATTATGAAAATATAACCCAGGAATGATTATATCTATTAAACTTTTCAAAATGGGCACAATATGTTTTCCATATATAGCAGGTAGATATAGGTATAAATATAATCCAGTACAAAAATTATAGGTCCAGTTAGTTACATAGATACCTCTAACGCCTGCATTCCATACAATTGCAATACTAAATCGTTCTATATTTTCCTGATCCGAATGCATACATTAGTTGTGCCAATTCTCTAACTGACAGCTCCATTTTAAGTTACAAGCATCACAAAATGCTTTGATTGTATCAGACAGAAGCTAACCTGACTTCAAAACTGTAAATCACAAAACAGCCATAGAGTAGACTCGTAGCACTGTGAAATTTGTATATTTTAGGGGTGTGTTTATTTCGCAAAAGTAGCATAGATTCAAATTAACTGGGGATGACACCAACATAAGCAGAAAATATTTAGTGGTTTATATTACATAAACAGAATTAAAATATTGCCCTAGAAATGAATAGGTAATATTTGTTATGGTCAATTCATTCAGGTCCAATGACTATAGTTTCTTTCTTGTTGGGTCCTTTCAGGCAGGAATACTGAATGAACTGGCCACAGCAGCATTAACCGCGCCGTGCGGTACTAATACTAAGAGCAAATGCCAGAGGCGCTGGGCACATTTGCTCTTACTTTTATTGCTACAATTCGTGATGTATTCATAGGGGATTCTAATGATTTGCAAAAAAGATTTGTGTATTTTGCTACAAATAGACGTTAGCTTGCTATAATATGATTCCCTATTTATGGTTAGATGGGTGTTTGGATATTGGACCTAATGAATAAAAATTTATTGCCCAAAAGCTGTATCTTTAAACAGAACCCTTAAACTACAGCCATGAAAACATAATATGATAGAATGAGCAAATATGTAAAAGTATTAGAGTGGCTGCTGGTCATTTTTTATGTGCCAGTTCTGATATTTTGGGTCAATTCAGAAGTAAACCTTATTCTTTAGCATGTTTCTTTCGTGGGTTAAATGCAACAGATTGTTCTTCCCAGGGAGCCTTAAAACGAGTAATTAATCTATACTCGTATCAGGGATTGATCCATGAAGGGTGTTCTAACCCTAATAAAGTTTTGGCAAGTAAGCTGTCAAAAGTGCCTTATAAATTCATTTAAACAATCCTCAAAGAGATGGTTACCAGCGAGAAAAGGAGAAGAAGGCTTGTAAAATTCAATGAACGCTTGAATACATACAATAAAAGTAATTTACAAGATGTATGAACATAAATAGTATATAGTGTCGACGACAGCTATAAAAAACAAACACCAACCCTTTCGGGATAAAACGTTGATCATGGCTAAACATTTAGATTTTATCTTTGTAATATTGGCTTTAATTATCAAAGTCTTGAAAGAGGAGGGATAATAAGAAGTGTATCAAAAGACGCTATATTTCTTCGATTGTAACATTATAATATGTCAAATTGGCAGAGTGAAGGTGTTGCAGAAGATTGGAACCCATATTTTTCTCAAAATGAGGCTTATTATTATTATGATTATTAGTAATACATTTAGCTTGTAAGTTTTTATTGCTGGATGGTTCAACCAAGAACATTTTTATGAATATAAATTATTGGGCAGGTGCAAATGTAATTATGCCTTAATTGTGAGCTGTATAACAGCGCTTTCCAAAGAGACTTCAGCGATATTATGTTAGAAAACTGGAAATAATATACATGTTATGACGGCTATTGATGTACTAATCTAAAAAAAAATAAAAGTGTTTCTGTTTGCAAGAATTATAATGTGGATAACACCATGCCATCGCATGGCAATTTAACGGTATTATCTACTCGTTTCATTGGGAAACAACACCCATCTTGGCGTTTATAAGGGAAGCCAGATTTACGCCGTGTTGTCTGCGTTGGAACTTGTTCTGAGGAGGCTTTATAAGCAGAAACAACTGTCCACAGATCTTTTTTGACGCAGGCGACATGGAAATTTAGTACAATGTCAAATCAAACAATGGGACCTATCTTTTAGAAATTCCGCAATGTATGTTGATATTTCCTTAGCCATAAACTTCTATTTTTGAACATTTATATATAGTGACACGAGGGGATAAACTCATCACGGCGTATATTCACAATAAGCTAAACTAGATGGATGCCGTTCTCGTTACCATCGTACAGAAGCACACAATTTACCTTGAGAGGGGGGGGGGCTGCGGTTAGACCACTCCATCCAAAAACAGCTTAACCCTAGACAATATCGACTGTGAATAACTCTAAATGCTGTTAGCTCAAGATAGGTGGCTACAGCTTCGAACGACTTAGATGTGCAGCTATTTAACTTAGCGATTAACTTCCCTTGATTATGCCATTAAACTTTGGGGATTAGCCCTAATACCGAATGACACAGCTATAAGCTCCACAAATTGTTGCCGTTTTCAATTAACTCTTCATTAGCTTATATGCACCTACCGAGGGCGATAAATCTCTGGTGTAATAATGCCAGATTTCCATTTTTAATGCCATAATTAATTATGGAGCCGAGGGGCGAATGTTATGATTGCATGCGAGTACACCCATTCCCTTTGCTGTTTATCCCTTTTATGATGACAGAGAATTTTGTGTTATAGTAGACATGCAGGCATTTGTTTTGTGAAAAATGTGTGGCTAAGGCAAGGCCATGTGCTTTTCTTATTGTGTGTTGTAAATTAAAATTTTGTCAGGTTATTACAAATGCAAAAGCTCGTATCTTTCGGTAAACATTGATGTAAATAGTGTGCTAATTTTTTGAGTACACTACTCTACCCGCCGTTAGGATTGCTAAAAAAACATATTGTAAGAATACAACAAATATTAGACTCTACAACAATTATTGCAGTCTTGCAAAAGTCGTGCCTGCAAGCTATTCAATATAGTATTTTCAACATAATTCACTAACAGTGCAACTTTAAAAGTATAATACTTATTTGAATAGTAGTTACTTCCTTTGTTACTACCTCCACCTGAAAAAGTGCACAGTAGCACAGTAGACGGGTAACATTATTGCATTATTCCCATTTAGCATTTTGAACTTCACTCTATTATCTCTTCTTTGCATTTTCCTTATTAAATCGTATCTTTATTCTAAATGGAATACTCATTTTCGGCATATTTTCTTTAGCATTCTGAACATCCTCCTGATTGCTAAAATGCCGTTAATAACATATAAATATTTCAGTTTTTACTGTGTCTTAGATATAAGCCACAAAAGAATTCTATTCAGTGCAATACCTAAGAAGCTTACCACACTTTAAACACGATATTTTTAGCAGATTTGATACTTTCCACAAGTCAGATACTTTTCGTACTTTCGATGCTTCCATATTTTTGGGTACTTGATACTTGAATACCATACCTGCGAAAGTAACAATACTCTGCCCAGTCCATATCAATGCTTTGATATTTTCAATACATTTGATATTCTTGGTACTTCAGATGCTTTTGAATACTTTCGATACTTTTTAATGCTTTCAATACTTTGGAATACTTTGGATACTTAGATACTTTTCAATACTTTCGATACTTCAATACTTTTGAATACTGAACTGCTTTTGTGGAAGATTGCTATCTGTGCAGGTGTCTGGATTCGATCATACAGGTTTTCGCGAACAAACTATCGAATACACCAGGAAAACCTGAGGTCATCTTGAAGAACCGGACCAGCTCAGTTGTCAACGTCTCTTAGGGTTTAACCCACTGCTTGGGTAACGGATGAGTGAATACTAGTTTCTATAGTTCTAGTTGCTCTTATATTTAAGTCAGGTGTGAACTTGTTTCGGGTCGGCGTCATTCAATCACTGTTTATTAAGATTTCATTTGTCGAAATACTGCTACTACAAGTTTATATTACACGTTGTTTAAGTAAAATAACACATATGTATAAGTAATACTTCCATATTTAGGCTTAACCCAATTTACTTTATTCGCTTGTTGTTCGTTTAACATCCTTACCTCCAAATATTCGAGCGGAATCTTTAACGTTAGATCAATTGTTGGAGCCTTTGTTTATCGTTGTTTCGAAATCGTCACAGATGTTAGGGAAAAGTGCACTACAAGTCCTATTTTCTTCATCATGTAAACGTTGAAATACATGGGATAGCAAATGAAAGAATGTAAAATGTAGTACTTGCTGACAGAAACTAGCCCAACTCTCCTATATGAAATTTGATGACCATCGAGGATCCACAAGAACATTTTTGGAAGCCCTTTAAGTGTACTGCGTTTTTGTTTTTTTTTATACCGAAACTTGAAACCTTTTAGTTTGAATTTGTAAATTTATGTTTCGCTAGAATGACGTATATAATAAGTAGTTTTCCCAATGGTGTTCTAACTCATTCATAAGTAACTCAACAGAGGAGTCAGTGCAGTCTGTTGGATAATTAGGATTGTTTTTAACTGATTATGACCAATTAAAGTGTCCAAGCTTTACTTCGTGCAAAATTAATCACTAGTTGGATTCATAATTGCTCTTTATATTAACTTATTGCACTTATGCCAAACTGTTCTTAGAAAAGATGAAAGTGTAGGTATTCTGAGAAAAGCAGCGGGACATGCACAAAAACATGAGTTGGATGCACTGTACCAGTGACGGCTTTGTAGCAATTTACAGGTCACTGCCACTAGGAACTAGCACCGTCAACTTCAGATGCAGGAAAAAAGTAAATACATTCCATTATTACTTTTCAGACAGCATTTAATTATTTTGTTACAGCTTTTGTAAAAAAATATTAAAAATTGAAAACTGATCCATCTTCTCGAAGTGGAGTAATTAATTAATTCTTCAAAAGAAAATATTCTTAATGTGAACTTCCACTTTATTTTTCAATTGTAAAGCGCTTTCGGCTACATGCTAGCCATCGTCAGTACAAACGTTAAAAGGAAACTAACAGTTTGACAAAGTCAAAAATCAGAAACAAGCAAACTTGACTACAAACTGAAATGCAACCCACAAGCCAGTAACTCAAACGAAACATTAATTTAGATCAAACAAAGAATTTAGAATAGGACAATTGAAATTACAAAAATCATTTAGAATAGTAAAATTTTGTTCGTTAATAATTTTATAAATCTCTAAAATTTCCAAATAATTTAATTTAGATGATTTAGTACACAAATGTAATGATCTAAATTAATGTTTCGTTTGAGTTACTGGCATGTGGGTTGCATTTCAGTTTGTAGTCAAGTTTGCTTATTTCTGATTTTTGACTTTGTCAAACTGTTAGTTTGCTTTTAACGTTTGTACTGACGATGGCTAGCATGTAGCCGAAAGCGCTTTACAATTGAAAAATAAAGTGGAAGTTCACATTAAGAATATTTTCTTTTGAAGAATAAAAAAAATATTAGTTTGGTCTTTTCCGAAAGATACTTTTTGTGTTTACAATTCATTATTTTAGTTTAATTTGTCTATAGAATCGATTAGAGACTAGAATTTTTATTAGTGACAGTCAAAAGTAGATGCACTACTTATTCCTAAATAACAAAGTTGCATTAATCTCAGTGGGGTGTGAATAATATTAAATTATTAATATTGGGTGATGAGCATTGAGTTCTAAATTCATGAAAAACCGTTGCATTTTGCATAAGTCCTTGTCACGTGAGCAATCCATTGAAAAATTCGCACTTTTTTTGCCAGAGACTCCATAATGTTTCATTTTTCTTTTACTTAGTAGCTTAGTATTGAGGAACTTGGAACTTGGAACCTGAGCACATTTATTAACCACATAATCCTAGCTACTTGTACTTCCAGCTCTTCTAAACTAAGCCTGGGTAATGTTAAAAGGTCATTAGGTTTAAGATTTTCTAGTTTCTCGTTTAGGTTTCTCCTGACTCCCAACGAAATAAGGAGGAAGCATACCTAAAAATGCATGTCTTTGCTATGCTATTTGTACCGCAACCAACTATAGGTAAATTCGAGGATAAATCTATTTCGTCATTACAACTCTGTAGTGTAGTTTACGTCTAATGCAGACAGCATGGCATAGACTGAGATTAAAAATTAATAGGCAATCGTTTGAAGCAACTTCAAACCTTGTTACTTGCACCTGTAGAAAAAGATCTTAAGTCCATTTTTCCAATTGTAAAAGTAGTCCAAACAGTAGCTGGAAAAAGTCGAATCAGTCAGCAGACAACTGATGTGTCTTTCTGAGAACAATTAATAAGATATGTCCAGCAAGAGAAAGAAGAAGAAAAAGACGAAGATGACATTCGTGTTGGAGTAGCACACGAAGATTATTTAATATTTTATATATTAATATTTAATACATAATTAAAATAAACATTGGCGGAAGATTATATGAAATATTTAATGACAAAAAAATTTTCTTAGTACATACATACGTATGTCTGCGGTAACATTTACAAGAATACAGTTGCTATTTACTAATCCAGTCCAGTTCCTGTTTAATATTCAGCAAGTTCTCAACTGTTTTGCAACCAATAAAGACAGACACAGTAAACGTAAATTTATTTTTGTAAATGCATATTTTGCACAAGTCAAACTTCAAATTTATATGCAAGCATGCAGTTGCTTTTTGCAATTTTCCTCGAAAACGATTGTAACAATCAAAAATTTGCATAAGACCAGAAAGGCTAGAAATAAAAGAGTGTATCATTAACGCAAGGCAAGAATAATATGTATAAAAATGTGTGACAACTTTAAAGGGCTATAACTTCTTAAGAGTACATATGTAAAGAATATAGATAAAAGTGTAATCGGTGTAAAATTTGACTGTGATTACCCGCCCTTATCAAAATACGTTGTAAATGTAATAAATAAAAATCATTATTAATTCGTGATAAGTAACATTTAATAGAAATTCAGGCTCATTTTCGTATTTGGCTTTGGAACATTTTTATTTAATCATGCGCAGACTAAATACCCTCAGAGAAAACCAACTAACAGTACATTGTCTTGGTACCACAGCAGGCAGATTTGTTTCTCGGTCCATTCCTCTGTATACCACAAATATTCCAAGTAAATTATTGTTATCAGTCACGACTCTCTTAAATATTTCGGTGGTTCAATTGTTKAATTATATTMTAGCTATTTGTTGCGCAGTCCCTTATAAGGCAGCGTGGCTCCCCGGATACAAAATCTACTTCTGGAGCTCCTCCAAAACACTGTTTGACCGTCAGGGGAACCCCTGGGCTCCCATTGAGAATCACTGATTTAGAATACTTTTCCAACTTTTGGAATAGCTATTCTGTGGAATATTAGAACAAATTTTGTATACAATTGCATGATCTAAAACTTAGGTCTGACCTAGTTTTATAACACAGCGATTCCGAGAGAAATACAGAGAACTGATGCTTTTGACCTGTGACCTTGAATATATATACATATTTTTAAAAATTGGGATTGGTGAAGATCTTTGAAATTTTATTTTTAATAGTGCACTTAAGATCCGTAGCACTTTTCACCGCTATGCGAATTATAGCAAACAGAAATATTTATTTTGGCTGGACTGTTGCTTACAGCATAATAGAAACAAATTTTAGTATGTCTAAAATGTCAAAGGGAAGCACTCGTGACATCCGTAATAGCCTAGACGCGCAGAAAGAAAGTGCACGACTTGTGCACTAAAATAAAAATAAAAGGCGCATAGAACTTGAATGTTAATGTGCATAGCATTGAGTGTTAGTAATCAAAGCGGAGAATACAAGGCGTAAATCCCGAAATAAAGAKCCGGGACCTGATAGTGCGCGACCCCTTTGACTTCAAATCTATTCTATATGTAGCGCGAGAGTGTAACGCTAGCAGTGAACCGCATTCCCCACTGTTAATTTTAGTTTAATAAACCCGTATGTCATAAAACGAATTCGGTTAGCGTTAAGCACCGTCTTTAATTATCTAGATGATACGGGCATTATACAGTAATTACCCGAAGTCAACAAACCACTAAACTACAATAAATTAGCTCGGTGAATATGTAATCTAGCCAATAACCGTTTCTGCATATCGCTATAATTGTGTGTCAGATACATCCCAAAGGCAACCGTAATAATAATACATATCTGTAAACGCGGGGATAAATGTTTGGTGGGGATATTTCGATGTAATTAGTATCTCATTAGCGTGTGTAGTACTTAACGAAATGTTGGCGATAATTGGTCCTTTGACCGACGGTGCGTTCATATTACATGCGGAAATGCTAAACGATCAGCGACGTGCAAAACGTAAAGGGCGTTCCCGAACTGGATCTCATGCTCTTGATAAGGGGCGCACATGCTTTTTTAACAACGAAATACTTTCATTTTGTTCCACTAAATAGCGGCGGAATACTCATTTTTTTCTAGACAGCTTGACAKAAATCCACCGACCCTTATATTTGGTGCCTGTTAATTAATTAAATTTAAATATTCTMTTTCATTACCACATTTTAAAACATATGCAATACTTTATCCTTTTTGTAAACCATACATACTCTACTCTTCTTTACGTCCTTATATGACATACAAAATTTGTCTGTTGAGGTATACAGTGTGCGCTACATTTTGTTTTAACTGCATATGAAACTTTAACATGTTATCTCATATAGCTTTTGTTATAAAAATTATTTTAGCTTCAATCATTTTAAACGTCCGTTACGGTAAACAAAATGGACAATATTAAGTTTATGTTTAGGTTGTAACGGTTTTCTTAAGCTTGTAATATAGTTTGAACATTCTGCTACATATGATGCCGCAAGGTCTGGTCTTCAGAAATTGGTAATGCAGGATGGCGTATATTTTGGGTTATGTGACAGTGTTACTATTAATACGCAACACTACTTTATAAGAGATACCGATAGTTAATTTAATTTTTTGATCCGTGTCAAAACAGAAGACGATCGACAATCATTTAGTTTCAAAGAATGTCACCAATCACCATTTGAGGAGCTGGAGATAAATATGTTGTAAGTGAAGTGTAAGTGAATTGTTAAGTACCATTATATCGGCAACGCATATTATATTCGCATTCGAGCATTCAAGTAGCAAATCAGAAATCTACTCATTGTCCACCACGTATATGGATACATAATATGGTGCAACTAAAAGTTCCTAGCTTAGAAACGTCTTCGTTAGATTTCGCGCATAAACCAAAAACCAACGAACAAATTTTAGTTGTCAAGCACAACAATATAGCATCTTTTGATGATAATCCTATAGTTCTATTTCTATTTGTTTAGGTCGGAGCCTTCAACAGTCTAACAAGCCTGGAAGTCTACCCCTCTACTGCTATGACGCCATACCAATGTTCGAGCGATAGGAATGGAGTCTTATGGAGTAGTACGAATGTGTACGATGTGTAATTTCAGAAGTAGTAAGTAATTATTACAATAGGATTTATAATCACTTCATTTCGGTGTATTGTTTTACATAAGGTGGTTTTCAATCTTAGCAGCATTATGATATTGAGTTTTGTGAAGCAAACGAGTGTCAGCGTATTTTGTAATATAGATACTTCTCAATAGCTTAATGATAACTACAAATAATAGTTGTATGCAAACGTCAAGAGAGCAAATTAGGATAGTTTATTCCTTAAGACGCTATAAAAAAAATACATAAATATATAGATACAGGTACTCTAATTGACAAAATTAGTTTTAGTTTAACAATTAGCTTAATTTGCAAAATGTCTTCCACAACTTGGGCACACACGTGACTATCGAGATAGCTAATGAACTAATTAATTTCCAATTTAATTCCTGCACTGGTTTGGGTTTGCTTAAATCAAACCATGATTTCAGGAACACCGAAAGAGCAGGTAGGAATTTTTTATTGAACAAAACAATTGTAATAGGAGAAATGACAGGTAACGCTTTTTTTTAAAGTTCAATATCAATTTTTTTGAAAAAGTGGTCTAAGAAATTATATTTTAATACTGGGCGTATGCTTTTTTTGTTAAGAAATTGCTTGTAATCTTTAAACCTTGGGTAAAATGTTAGACTTTTGAATAAATTTTCACTGCGTTCAATAACCTGTCTCAGTATTCTCTTACAAAGTGTTTCAAAGGTTGCTCTTGCCGCAACAATTAATTAAATAATACTCAACATAATATAACCAGTTATTAGAGAACATCTTGTTCTTAACCATATATATTTTTACGTCTTGTTTCTCTTTCTAGTAAAATAATCTAGTATAAGTTTCAGCAGTTAGATACTAGCTTACGCTGTGACAAAGTTGCAATTCCTATTTTTCAGTACTTATGAAATTTGCAACTGTAGGTTGTGGGAAATAGCAGCTGCAAATATTCTCTAGTATCTATAGATTCATGGGATAATTGTTTACATTTTCCTAATATCCTTTTAAGGACGCTATTTAAATGTTTTAAATAAATCTGATTTATAACAATCAGATAAAGTGTATGTCATGTCCGTACGTAGTGCACAGATCATCAGATCATGCATATGTTGCATATTTTATGTATATTTCTAAAAATTTCGTGGATATTTGTATTCAAATACAAACATATACAAGTACAGAGTGATCAGATGGATATCGGCAGCACCTTGGTAACTAGTAGAGCTAGAATTTAGCGCTACATTTTTATTAAACAAATATGACTATGCAGATATCATTAAGAATTTTATTACGTACATAACTTTGCCGCTAGGTGGCCCATTTAATATTTCTCCAAAGGTTGTAGTATAATGTTGGTTTAAACTAAACTCATTATAATCTATGTTCACTTCTTACCAGATTTTGTTAAAGCATTTTTTGTAGTTGCTATGTCAGCGACAACAGGAGAGTTGGATTTTCATATACTTAAATTGGCACAGCCTACGTATTGTTTAAGTGAATTCAACGAATGATTGCTAGTCTTAAAGTGGTTTTTGTAGTTTTTAATTTAATCATATACACCATATAACTTACTGCAACTGTTTTACAATAATAGGCATTATTTAAGAAAATAATAATTAACCCAAATTTCTTTAGAAAAAAAACAAACCTTTTTGTTAGTTGTTATGCCTCCTTAATCAAGCAAAATAAATTTAGAAAACTAATGCTCCTTATCTTTCTTCGTTTGCTGATTATAGTTCGATTCAGATATTCCTTTTTATTCAAATTAAGATAAATTGTATTAAAAAAATCGCACGTTTACTCATAAATTGCGGCTTCTGGTGTGTACTCTGGTATTATGTTTACCGAAAATAGCTGCCTGTTAGATACTAGATGGCTCTTGTGGGGTATTAAGTCTTTCCATAGAACCCCTTGATGATGAAGGAAACTAAATTAACTGTTTGGCTGCAAATAGATGGCAAATAGAATGACATGTTAGATCATCAAGATACCTATATCCGAGGAAACTGAAATCTCCGTAACCACATTTGTTTATAAATATTTTACAGCATGGTTCTAACACAAATACTGTCTAAGATTCAGCCGATGCTTAGCATTAACTAATCACCCCGTATAAGCACATATTTTAGTACTTTTTTCTTGGATTAATAATCTAATTTTATAGCAATAAATTAAAAAATGATATATCATATTTGAAGTCGCATTTTTATTTATGTAGGGTACATGAAACCTATTTTCTAGTATATCAAGCATAACATTTACAACTTTAATTGAAGAACACGCAACGCAAATTTATACTTTCTACAGAAAAGGAGATATCTCTGCCAATACACGTAGTGTTTAATTAATATAGAGATGTGAGTCATTAGTCTATTTCTAAATGTTTAAAGCAATGTTTTATCTACCGTATAGTGAACTTTAAAATCCCAATATAACATATTATTGTGTACACCCAAACATTTAAAAATTATTCACAGCTACTTATTTTCTACATTTTTTATGCATTATATGCAGATTAAAACAAACAGCCTGCTCGTGATTTTGCGGCTTTCTAAGTACCAGCAAAGCGGAGGATAGTACATTTTGGTATCAATATAATGTCGTCACTCCGTGCCTGTTTCGATAGTTTCGGGTCTGAGTAAAAACTAACCGATTCTATATAAATAACATGGAACGTGTTCTCGATTCGCCACCGACTTTTTGAGCAAAAAACGAATGGAACGAAATTTCGTGATATGCATTCTTCGTATGCATCAGTGGGCTATATAGTCGTACATTACAAATTGCGTTCCATAAATCACTTGAACCCAATTGTGTATATGTATGTGTATAGCTTGCTTGAAACGAGATTAGAATCTCGGGGAATTTAAGTATAATAAAAAGCTTCTTATGTAGCTTGACTCGTCTTAATTTGTCATGTGGAACGAGTGATGATCTAAAATCTGTTTGCTTACCAGCTTTACATGGATCCAAATCTAAGTCATTCGTTGTCGTGGTGGGAAAGACCGTGTTCAGAAGTTCATCGGCAGTAAACTTAAAAAATGTTTCGGTCCTATTATCCACTAAATCAGGACGTACACAGTTTATTAGACGGTATTGGTGGAAACACAAAGCAACGAACAAAAGTTTGTCCAACATGTTTATGGTTGTTCTATCACTATTTACAATAACAAAACCAATAAATCACAGCACCGTAGTATCTTTGAAGTTGTATATCACATGTTTCCTAAACGATATTCCGCTGGAATATTTACACTTTATCACAAACATACGTCCCTACAGCATGTATTGATGTTTATCTTTGCTATTAATTAAACAAAGATCACTTCGCCTCGCCGTGGTTGCATTTTGTCCTCGCGATACAAAGGATATCACGGCACACGCTCTCCACATTGCGGTCACTTCAGTCCTCCGAAGGGTTTGTTGGAAATGCGCCGACGGAGCTTTTCACTTGTTTCTGCATTCGAATTTTCAGTCGCGAAGTGGAAATGTAGCGGTCCGCGTGCCGATCGTAAAAGCGTATCGTCAATTGCGCGCTCTCTACGACGAGCCGAACTGAAACTACTTGGTTGCGCTGCGTGGGGCTGCTATTTATGACACTCGCACCCCCAAAACTAGGGGGTGGGCACTTTTTATGTTTGCACTACTCATCGTAACCCGGTGTCTGAACGGATTTGACAGGTACAGATCGCTAAGCGGATTAACACTGTTCCTATGGGTTCGGGGTTTGACTTGTGGTGGACAGTAAAAGAAGTAAAAACATCCAAGGAGGCCACCTCAGAATAGTTTCATGCAATTTGTGGCATTATAATGCTTAAGACGAAATACAGAAGCGGCTAAATGTTTATTTTTAATGTAATTTTAATCTAAAACCGACTTTAAAGATGAAACGACTTTCAAAAAGCTTATTGTTTTGCTGTTTACATTTTAAATAGTCCTTTGAGTATCTACATGAAAAGTAACATACAATCTGCTAACACGTTTTTGACTTAAGCGAAACATACATGGGACAATTTTTTATTTTAATTACGCATATTTTTATAGGGTTTTGGTTAAACAGCAATATTTCTATCAAAAGTTGTGTGAATGCCTGTATTATGCATTCCCTTATTTATTTACTGACAATCTACCCGTTAATATTTTTTGTCATTGTCCCAAGTTAAGCATACCTTTCTTGACTTGGGGGATTCCATTATATCACTATGTCGTCCCAGTTTTTGACGTTATTGCTTTTATAATACTAGGGACAACTAATCGTTACAGAAAAATAATTATAAAAATATTGTGGGGAAAKATGAAGAACAAAGACAACTATTTTATTTCAAATGTACAAAAAACAATTTATAAAATAATATGTTACAAATTAAAACAAATCTTTTAATAAACAAAACAAACTTTCGGGTTATAATAACAATAATCTTCTAACTAAAAAGATATGAGAACATACTAATTCAAGGAAATGTATAGATATTTCTATTGGTAGAAAGTAATTTTCATTGCACTTGATTTTTCTTTACATATAGCCCATCGTAAACGTTTGGATAGACGTGGGTATTTTTTGTCATTTGTAGTTTCGCAAAAAGTTCAGTACAATTTTATCATCTTTATCATATATTTTAAAAGATTTTTAGTGTTTTTTAACCCTGCATTTCAGGTACACGAATATAAAATCTATTTCTAATCACAGTCTCATAAGAGTATAGTCCATATTTTCTCTATTGGTCTCGTATACGGAAAAATCTTTCTGTCCACATCTGTGTCAGTATCACATAGTGACATATGGTCATCTTCATTAGAGTCTTACTTAGTTTTATTTTTTAAAGGTTGGCGGTTGCTACTCTGTAAAATATTTTTGTTGGACACATTTAACGGTTCTGGAGTCAACCTCTTTGTTATTTCCATGTTCTTCCTTCCTTTTTTTATATTTGGCAATATATCTGGCTCAGATAGGCTTTTGCCTGGACCAGTGGCAACTTTTTTTCGTTTCCTCGTACTTTCAATTTCGGTTTGCAGTGTGGATTTAAGAAAATCCTCAAATCTGTTAGTCCAAACATCAACACTTTCTGCACATTTTTTAAGGTAGACGTTTCAGGGGTTGTTGCAAATCTAGTGGATATTTTCCACCGGTTGCAAAACCAGCTTTCATTTTTTTTTAATTTGGTGCTATAAATTCTAGAACTTGTTTTAGCTTTAAATTTTTTCGGGTTAGACCGCGTCTGATTTTAGAACAAGTCGAAGTTTAGGCAGCATAAGGACAGGAATAAGGAATATGGAATGTGGTACAAACCTAACGCGAGAAACACGTCCAAACTGAACCAAATCCCTAAGAGGAAAGAATTTAGTTTTCTGGGTAGCACAAAGCCTTTAATAAACCGTCAATACATGTTTTTAAAATAGGCATTAAAAATCATGTCTCGTTTTAAAATATAAATATATAAAAATAGTAAGTGGGCCCTACTTTGGAGTGTAATAACAATTATTTATGTAAGCATAACAATGCCTTTTAAAATTTTACAATCAATTTAGCTTACAATAAACTATTGTCATTCTGACGCTATTAATTTGACATTAATATCATTGTCACGTGAACGCTAAACTTTTTCTGAAGAAGACTGTTAAACTGATGTAGGTTCAAAATTTACTTGGAAATTTAGTGTTATTTCATGAGGATCTCATTATTCATAATTATTTATAATTTATAATGAATTTAGTAATTGGCCCTTTTGCTCAATATGTAAAATATGAACATTTGATATTGATTTCGAAAGTGTGATCAGTATCTAATAGATGGTTTGTAAACAGCGAATAATTTTGTGCCAATCGCCAAGATCTTAAATKTTCTTTTATTTTTATTCTAAAGGTTCTCCCTATATATCCAAAAACGAATGTTTCGCAATCTTACAAAAAATATTTTTCAAATTCTTATGTCGGTAACGTTGGCAACAAAATTAAAAATATTTTAAATAAAGAAACTATATTAATTACTTTTAAACCTACCTTAGCTTTGACAAAAGCTCTATTTAATGTGGGGTGTACAAATCACAATGCAATGACTGTACCTATGCATGTATAGGCAGAACCTTTAGAAATATTTAAACAATAATAAAGGAACATTTCAGATCTTGGCCATTGGCACAAGATTATTCACCRTTTGTAGACTATCTTTTAGATACTGATCACACTTTCGAAATTAATAACATTGTTGATATTTTAAATATTGAGCAAAAGGACCAATTACTAAATTCATCAATCCCATAATCAATCCGATAAATGTCCTGACGAAATAACACTAAATTCTCAAGTAGATTTTGAAACAACATCACTGATTAACAGTCTTCGTTAGAAAAAGTTTAGCGTTCAGGTGGCAATACCGTTAAAGTCAAAATAATAGCATCAAAATGACAATAGTTTATTGTAAGCTAAGTTAATTGTAAAATTTAAATGTATGTAGATTTATGCTTCTTTTGTAGCCGAGGATCCGATGATGAGGTTGCATTAATTGCCTCGAAACCGGTCACCATATTTAGAATAAAGGAATTTGGAGGAAAAGGCATTGTTATACTCACATAAAAAATATATGAAAATAACGACAATTATTGTAAATCTGGTACAATTATGTCATATATAGTCACTGTCAAAAACATATCATTCCAAGATTACCACAGTCTTATTGGACTATTTTTCTTTCCAAAAATTCTTAAGGCCAACTAAAACTCTTTTCTTAAGTATGCAGACAGAATATGCGGTGTCGTTAATTTTATACATTTTAATATATTTTAATGTACATTTTTCGGCTAAGTTAATAAAGCGCAAACAATTCCCGAAGAATTCAAATTTCTAACATCCCACCCTCTCTGCAGGGAAACGCTTCCCAAGCTAAATCACGCCTACTCATCTGACACCTGCTGCTCTACCCCGCACTACTCCTTTTTTACCTATCAGTCCCTTTTGTGTACTTGAATCCTCGAATAAAAGGTTTATATTGACACCGCAACTCATTTTTATCAGTGTGAAACATTGACTTTTCTTAGTGATGCTGTCAAAAACACATTTTAAATCATAACTTGGTTGGACGTACAAATCTTCATAATCTTATTTTCCAGAAAGGTTAATCCGAGATGGTAAGAGTAATGAATTTAGCCGGTCATTTTGAAACTTAGGGGGCTTTGTAATCCTCTTATCATTCGTTGGATTTGTCTAAAACGGCGACCGGTTAAGCTTTGTCGCGGCTTTGCGCTTGACCTTTGAAACCCCTTTAGTTCTACCTGTCATGTGACATTAGGTCATAAAATGTATTTGCTTCTTTGATTCATTAATAAACTGCTTAGATATCACTAGAAAGGCGTTTTCCTGTTTTTATATCGTACAATATTTGCGTGCATTAGTTGCCTGAACCGCGCAGTTCCTATTTTCGAAATTTACTTTTCTATTTTATTGCGTATATTAAAAGTTTTAACTAACACATCGGTTTAGATACATAAAGCTAAATCAGTCTTTGTGTCCTGTTAACTGTTTAAGGCCTCGGGAATCTGTATTGCAGTTTACAATAATTTTCACTATGATATTCTTTTCTTACTGTATAATTAGAATAGATTTTACACGTTTTATACTGTCAGCTTATTATAGGTGAATAGTGTAGCAGTTTTTAGAAATGGAAGGCTTACTATTACATTTTATTTATTCATTATCATGTACCAAACTGATTAGCATTCTTAAGAAGAATGAGCAAACCGTGTCTTTAGTTAACTATAATCATTTCATTCGCCTCTACACTGCAATGCTTTATATTGCAAGTATTTGTTGCTATGTTTCTGTACAGCATGAAAATAGCAATAATGTATCGAGTCAATACTTTACAGATATCGTGAAATTTAACGTTGTTTCCACATTTACAAGTTTTATGTATCAAACAAAACCCTTCCGCAAAACTGTTGACACGATTGTTCGTTCTGCCCACCTAAATGCAAAAAGCTTTCACTGCGTGTAGACACATTAAGCAATATTTCGTGCACTGAATGGACTTTCCTTTTTTTGCACTAAGCTGTTATATCTCTACAGTGTGACTAAACCATTGTAAAAACATTGGTGACCTGATAATATTTCCTTTGAAAATATTACGATCGCAGCCTGAATTAGATATTTTCCACAGCAATATGGTTTTACTGCAGTTAGAAATTATATTAATATATGCGTATAAATTTCAAGCTCAGAATCAGAGTTACCACAGAACATTARAATTTTTTAMGATTTATAGGGTTKAATATGAAAGGTCATCCGTGACATTTATTTATTACACAACAAAAACTTCACCATCAGGTATATCGTTTTCAATATCTCCATCCGGTATTTTCTTTGTCCTTATAACTTGTTTATAGAAATTCACAGACGACTTCGCACTCCTGGTTCTCCTTGAGTCATTGAAGTTTACTTGATATAAGCCAAATTTGAACCTGAAACAATTGAGCTTATGCAAATGAGAGCCAGGGTTTCGATTGAAATTCAAATTGTAACGACTTACGTATATCCCTCGGTCCATTCCATATTATCTATTAAGCTCCAGATAGTATAAGCCGTCACATTGCAGTTGTCGTATGTGATGGCTTCGAGGAGTGACGTCATGTAGCCCTTAAACCAAAAAATAACCATTGTTTGCTTTCGTTTTAAAAATTGCATGCAAGATCTTTAACTGCGTTACAGTATGACGTTCATCTTTAGCTCTTGCTTAATAAATGAGTACTACAATATAAATCCTAAAAATGTTGTTCGTTATCTCTGAGAAGAGGAGAGCGTTGGCATGAAATTGTAGCTCGTAAATCGCTTTTGGAAAAATATTTCACAGATTTTGATAGTTGTTTATTTGATAATGACACTTGTATACTATGTCAATAACAAGCTAGATACATATATTAATTTTGAGGGCATTAAAAAAGGTTTTTGACTATACAGTATACAAGGGTGATTGACGAACGTAGTAAACTCCAGGATTATATGTAAAAAGGAATAAAAAATATTTGTATTCTGATTATACCGCCAATTTTTAAGAGCTGCACAGCTCTGGAGAATTAAAATGATACGTCCTGCAAGTACTTGTAGCATAATAACTAAATACGTTAGGTTGTCTAGGACGATCTAGGAATGTGCATTTTAAGCAATATTAAAAGATAATGGGAATCTCTACTGGCATTGACTTAAACAAAAATATTAAATAAAAATTGCACCTTCTTTCAGCCTATAATGCTTGAGAAAAAATAGATTGCAATGTACATTGTGAGTAATTTTGTAGAGAGTGTATATTATATTTGATAGTATAAACATTTAACACCTTCCAACGCATCATAATAAGGGCTGCAAGCCAACGCGCAATACTCCAGCTTACTTCTTACAAAGCTGTGGTAGAGTGACAAAAGGAATCGATGTTTACAAAAATCTTTAGTGTTTCTTCTGATAAAGCCGAACATATTCAGCGCATCGTCGCAAACTTGATCGAAATGACAAGAAAAAGACAGCTGGCCATCAATGGTAATTCCAATATCACGGACCTAAGATAATCTTTGTAAAGCAATATCAAAAAAGGCAGATTTGACAMTTCTGTACTGAAAAAATTGTCTTCTACTGTGCAACATAAACCCAAACAACTATACTAAGCAGTCACAAAGACCGATGCCATCAAGCTTATGCAAGAAAATATCTACGTCAATGGCATCAAAAGCCTTGGACATGTCAGGATAAACTACATCTACTTGCAGTCTAGAAGTAAGTGCATCCGAAACTATACAAATTTACATAAGTTTTTTAATGTAGATTTTTTTAAAATAAAACCATGTTACTCGGCAATAACCATAGGTGAAAGGTAACGGGAAGGAACATCTGATAACAAGTATCCAAACAACTTAGAATAATTGCAAATGTTAACTATGGTACAGACTCATGTTACCTTTATCACTTTGAAACCTTCCAAGCCTTGACTATCTATTATGTTATCAATGCGTTACATTCAAATTTGATGCTTGTTTATTAACTTCCTAATCCAAAAGCTACAAGTGATGTTGAAGATTGTCAGTTGTTTGCACATCCGATAAAATAAAAAAGGAATTTTTCATAGTTTTCCACAAATTGTATGTGTACAAGAATCAAACGCTCTCTAGTGCTAAAATAACGATGGCATCGACAAATTTTTGCTAATAGTGAAAGCCTTCTCGTTTACGAGAATCCCGCCACAGGAGAGTTACACTTACTTATTTTTTTATGACAAAATGAATAACAATGCCTACCATCTAGCGGGCAACGTATTAWGTGTACCTAAGAATTCGATAAGGATATGATGTGAACGCTTTTTAGATATCTTCACTGCTTCKGCTAGTTCGACTCAACCTCKGATCATATAACACAAATAAATTTGTTTGCCGTTTTTGGGTGGTGGTAAATTTCGGTCCTTTAGACTGTGCTACATTTTATGAGCCTGTTAGATCACACAACCCACGATTTGATGGTTGAGAATTGAGATGAATTGCCTGTCTAACACGTTTGCTTGATACTAAACCCTTCATTACATAAAAAATCGTATTGTCAAAACTACTTGTCTTATAATCTTGAAAAGAAATTGGACACATGGAGCATGTCATACTCATATAATGAACACATTAGATTTGTAAGAAAATAAAATGCCAGAGGAAAAAACTATGGAAGTAAAATATTTTTGTTCTGGGTGTACGGCGAACGGTTCAAATGGGTAACTTGAGTGTTACTTAAAGTAAGAATTTAGGATGGCAATGCCATCTGTCAGCATTACACTGACATGATGACAAAGCCACCTAGCTGCCTTAACGGGTACAACTTCCTAAAGGACCATTGCTTTGGCACTTTTGCACTGATGAGCTGTAATGACAGCGAAATAGTACTATCTGCAGTTGGTTGAGGTGTAGACAGCACATCATAGACATGCATTTTAGGTGTTACTTGTTGTACATCTAGTTAACTGTAAAAAGAAGCCGAAAACGCTTCGTTTTTCCTACCGCACCAATTTGGCGGCATTCTATGAGTTCAATAACATCCAGTCTATACGATAATTTTCAAATAACATGCGTTGCTATGTCGTGAAATGTTAAACTTATGTGCTCTAGACAGCCCGGTAAAAAATTAATGCCGAATTAGTAACAAATGCGTACTGTTTTCTTCAGTAGCCCGCCGTGCTTCGCTAAAACGATAAAAACTGGCGAAATGATAATAGCGCAATTATATTAGCAAAAAGGTCAAGATATGTATCTCCATTACCTTGTGGTATGAAACGCGGTCTTTGTCTTCAACTTGTCCGTCATCGCAGTACCCGTTTTCGGTGACGGCCACCTCGATGTTGCCATATTCATAGTTAATCCAGTTGAGTAGCTTCCTGAAGCCCCAAGGTACGTCGTATAACCACGGCGCTTTGGACTTCTTCCACTTCGGGTCTCGATACGTTTCGGTACCCAGGTCCTTCTTGAATGACGTTGGAGCCGTTTTGGGTTGTTCGAGTTTGTAAATTAACCCCGTTGTGTAATGGTTTAGGCCGAAAAAGTCGTATGAACCACGAATTAACTGAATTTCTTCTTGACTTAGAGGTGGCAGTCTTGATGTGGGGTAACCTTCCTCTTTGCTGATCTCGGCAATTCTTTCTTTCATTATAGCGGGGTAGTCACCTTCTTTGGAATATATGGGATGAGCCCACCATCCACACTGAAAATAGAGGAAATAAGTAAATTACACATATGTTTAGGGTACACTACAATGGGCATAAATGTATATAATTTAATATGATTGAAGAGTTAAACGCAACATATGAAAAACACGGTTATACTAGCGAAGCCGTGAAACACAGGTTTAAGGTATTAATAGTAAATTGATCCCATTTTCAAGTTTTATAATTGTTTATGTAACTATAATAAAAACCTTTTAACTCCAAATTCTCTTAATATTTTACGGTGACCGGTTTTGAGACTAAATGCCGCCTTATCGTAGGACCACAGGCTACAAAATGAAAGGTATAAATACACATACAATTAAATTTCCAATTAATTTAACTTACAATAAACTTTATCACTTTGGTGTTTTTTAATTTGACACAATTATCATTGCCACCTGAACGACAAATTTATTTGAAAACAGACTATTAACAAGAGATGCAGGTTCAAAGTTTCAGTAAAACATTCCGTAATTTAGTACATTACTGCAAGTAGCATTATTGAGTATTCCACKAGTAAAGGAATGTGAATTTATTATAATTTAATATAATAACAATAATATTATATTTATTGGTGTTATTAATACAGAGTATTTTACAGAGGTCAAACTACCGAACAATGTACACAAGAACAATTACGAGAAGTGGCATATGAAATCATCTACGCTATAGAAGGCATGCTCAACTAATAGTTTTTGACAAAAATTATAATTGKTTGAAATCGAGMTTCTTTACATTAGGTGGTAAAAGATTATACAATTTAATACAGAAATAGTCAGTGCTGTTTCTAGTGCGGGTCAACCTTAGAAAGTTAGCTTTTAGCAATACCCGATACCTATTATACTCCTGTTTATTTTGATGAGTAAAAAGAAGACATTGCATAATATAAATGCAAGGTACTGCCAAAATTTTGAACGTTCGGAACACATTTTTACAGTCACTTCGATACGCGCAGTCGGAGAGGATCCTGACGCACTTCCTCTGAACTTTAAAGACCTTAGCAGCGTGGACAGAGTGTCCCCATGTAAGAATTACACTATGAAATATGGCGTGATAGGGAATTAACAATGTTGGAGTTGAGACAGCATGCACCAATTGTCTAAACAAGTACAGCTGTTTTGAAAGTTTAGTTATATAGTCGGCATGAGCTTCCCAAGTGAGTCCGGAGTCAAGAAATACGCTTAACAGCTTCACTCGCTTATAAGTAGCTGCACATTTACGAAGCGAAAATACGATTTCTTGCGTTTTATCATTATTAACTGTTAATTTATTCTTGATAAACCAGTTAATTTATTCGAATCTGGACCCCTATAATACTTAGATGCAAATTCTGCACTGTAGTGTCATCTGCGAACAATATAAAATTAGTCCCAGTTAGTGAGAGTGGTAGATCATTAATGAAGATTACAAACAACGTTGCTCCCAGGAACGAACCTTGAGGCACTCCTAGTTTGATTTCTAAGCTCGTAGACTTTGTCTGGTTGCCAACAAATTGACATCTATGCTTCAGATATGAAGCCATTAAGGCCACACTATCGTCACTAAAGCCGTATAACTTTAGTTTCTTTAGTGATATACTATGTGTTACACAGTCAAATGCTTTTGACAAATCTAGACAGGAAACTAGTGTATGGCTTCTCTGCTCGAATCCAGACAAGATTCTTTCACTAAGAGTGGTTACTTTCCAAAATATCTAACATAAGCCCTATATCTAATAACTGGAGTTAGCCAGATTTGTTTTCTCTTCTTGATACTTTTTGTTCTGCTACTACTTTTGATGGTTTGATGAACTTGGTTTTATGTGTATTAATACAATTTGGTTTTATAAAACACTTTATTTTTCCACTTGGTGCAAACGTTTCTCCGGCCACGCTGTTCCTTTGTGGAAAGGTGATTCTTCAAGGCTTGCAAAATACTTATTTCCTTCCTTCATTCGACTCAAATTTTTGTCCTGCCAGCATACAAGCTAAATCTGGTGAATAGGCAGAATGCGAAAGCTATTCGAACCGCAGCTCTACTAAATTTTTTTTTGCCGACATTGCTTGAATTTTTCTTCTAATTTTTCCAAAAGCTATGATAATACTTTCCGATAATTGTTTTTTCAATTTTCAACAGTCAATAAAGAGAACTGACGATATCATCTTTCCAGCGGACGGAACGCATTTTGTTTTTTTGTAGGAGTTGCTTCGCCATGTAAAAAATCCATTGTCTGGAGTGCAGTTTTGTTTCTGGGATACAGCGATAGTGTATCTATCCTTTATTGTCATCAAAACGGCCAAAAACGCAGCTGGATACTTGTGATAGTAGCGTATATCTTTTACATGCAATTCTTTATTCAAAATGAAGCAGGTTCGTTCAGTTGGGAAGCCTGCAACATCTGCTAACTTGTTAACTTCAAGCCATTAACTTTATCGATGACTTATGGTGTTACAATCGATTTCCAAGCTTCCGGAAGAGATGCATCCATAATGCATGTTCTGCCATGCTTGAATTAATTTATCCAAAGTAGAGCGGTTTCATAGAAAGGACATCAGTCGCTCATTGTAGGTAAAATACTTGTATTTCCTTCGCTGTTTTCCCTCTTAAAGAACTGAGGTGAGTCATACCACGAATTCTAATTTTATCACTTTCTCGCTGAGACTCAAAGCACTTCTGTTTGAGCCGTCATCAAATAACGAAGGATTATCAGATTGACTTCAGGCTACAGATTATTTATTCACGGGAATGTAGCTTTATGACATGTTATACAGATGACGGTAACATTAACTTGGTTAAAGTAATTCTATGATTCAAAGTCGTTTCTGTCGTATGCGCCACGTTTCCTCAAAATTTGGTTGTAAACAAGTGTATGCCGATATTTGGAGGATTCCAGGAGACCGGTTATTCCAGATCAATATTTTTTAGCTTCAATAAAAAATTGAAAATTATATTTTTGTGCTAAAATTAGTAAGGTCAGAGTTTTTGGGCATTGGATGGCTAACAAAGCTCCTAACCATTGCCCAGCGATGTCTTCAGTTTTAACACCCATGGATGATTATCTGCGGGGGAGATTGAAATATCTTATTATTTTCACGTGGCCGATAAACACCAGACAGGGGTTGGAAGTTGCGGTAATGCTATAGCGTTTGCAACCCTCACTCAAGTCGACAAGCGTCGATGGAGAGATCAAGCTGGTCGCCATTTTGAACGTTTGCAAAGAAGTTTCTTGCTTAGTTTTCTGTTAGAATAAGTTTGTTATTGTTGTTATGTTTTATTTTCTGTACGGTTAAAGTTATTGCATATTTTTGGGCTGTCTGCAAATATAACATGGTGTAAATTACGCATGTATTTTGCTTTATTGGGATTTGCTGCTGTCAGTATGAATGATGCGATTTTTCGTACGCCGTCCAAGGACCACTCAAAAAAAAAATTATTTCAAAGTGTGTTATATTTTTAGATAAGTAAAGATTCAAAACGGCACTGATATTTACGCAAAAAGAGTGATTTGGGAATCTTTTTAGAGAAATTAAAAATTTTTAATAGATTTTTTGTCCAAAAACGCAGTTGACCCAAAATCATCATGTAGTACAATAGGCGTCAGACTGCGATTTTTACCATTAAGTTTGTTATTAAAATTTACTTTGAGACAACCACCGCACCTTATAGATGTTTACTTTCCTTTTTGTAGGTAATTTATTTTGTAGTACATCAGATTTTCGTTTTATATTCATTGTTTGTACCTTTCTTGTACAATTATATTATAAATTACAGCATGACTTCCGGTATAGAACTCAATTTCCTAGTTCAGTCACTTCAGTGACTACATAAGTTTACATTATAGCCAAAATAATTAGTACAATAAACGGCATCTAGCAGGCCCCAAGTGTTATCATTATTTTGTAGGTCCATATACCCGTTTTATCCTAACAATATTATCAGCGGTTAATGTACTGCATTTCCCTCCCATTATCTGCATAAACCGTGGTGGTTAATCGTGGCACTGTGATAACTGACAGTGATTATACAGTGTATAGGGTGCTGCATTGCAAAGGGCGAAGTTTCCCTGATCATAAAACTTACACAATTGGTTTTAAGTAGTGAAAGGGTTTATGAGTTGATGTATAGTATTGCTTAATAACGGGATTCGAACTTTTTGCTTCTAAGACTTTCTCTAAAAATAAATTGAGCAGGATTGTCATCAGTACGTTAAAATAATTGGACAATTGAACAGTAACCAGTTAATGATAGTATGCAACTTACATTCATCTGCATATACCTCTCAGCAGCATTGATATCAATTGACATGTTGGTTCTGGGTTCAGCCCAAATTGTATCCAGCGTTATTGTTACCCTCCCTGAAAAAAATTAAGTGATTATTACTATTAGTGGATCTGATGAACCTCTGTGATTGATATGACAATATAGCAAATAGATTTTCTAACGGAACAGGTACCGAAATACATAGATGATAGTTTAAACAATAACTATAACATATAATCGAAATCGAAGAAAAATACGGAAATGACAAAAATGTTGGCGGGAACTAGAATATATTTTACACCCAAAATGTAGTTCTTCGTTTTGCCTAAAAATGGATGATGTCAAAGTTCTTAGAGAATTAGGTCTTGATTCTAGGTATATAAAATAGATATTGGATAAAATAGGTAATTGTGTCTTGTTCTTGTCGATTGTCCATTATTTTGGTGTTCCCGAACAATGTTACAAAAAGCCAGTCTTTTAGGATAATATGCCTCCTTTAAGGCCTGAACCAATTGCAAGTGATACTGATGAAATTGATTGCCTTTAATTATTCGGTGTACTGAAGACAGACTAATACCGGTTTCTCTTGAGACTACCCTTTGACTAATATGAGGATTTTCGTCAATCATTTCCAATACTCTAATTTCATTGTCAGGGCCTGTTGCTGTTCTTTCTCTTGACTTTTTCAGTGGTGGTTAGTTTATCCTTAAAGTTAATTCAAGTCTCTTGAAAATTGTATCCGTAGGAGATCTTCTATTTGGAAAACGTCTGTATAAACGGGCAGCAGTTGAAGCATTTTTCTTGCATTTACGATAAATCAGAATCATATTTTTTTTTCATCATTTAAATACATCTTGACTTTTAAAAAATACAGTGACAGGAACCATAGCGCATAGCATACCATTATGTAAAATAACCACATTGGCTATGAGAATGTATTTTGTGTTGCATTTTTAATTTCGCTAGGGTCATTATCATTCGTGAAACATCCTGTATACTCGTACATCTTCACTATCACCAGATATTCTATAATGCCCTGTACAAGTATGTGCCAAGACAGAAATGGTTCGATTATCGTGTCTTATGTTGTTCAAGAGCTATATCATCACAAAGAGAGAACGAATAAATAAACACTGAAATCAATATAGAAGGGCCAGGCTTTGAAGTCATTTTGAAATCTGAATTCATTGCGCAAAGCTATTGCACGAAAAATTCGCAAGGATTGTAATAAATTCTTACGCTGGATAATTATTCTAAAAAGTTCTGGTCCTACATTAATTCAATAAAAAAAAGTCTTCTGGGTTGCATGCACTTTGAGGCCAATTTGTTAGAATATTGTTAATGCATTGAAAAATCATTTCTCCGATGACTAAGATTTCAATACTGATAATGATAATAA
Organism: Rhyzopertha dominica; assembly: GCA_025024175.1. Taxonomy (NCBI): domain Eukaryota; kingdom Metazoa; phylum Arthropoda; class Insecta; order Coleoptera; family Bostrichidae; genus Rhyzopertha; species Rhyzopertha dominica. The sequence continues at coordinate 73,378,940 of QCXZ01000137.1, forward strand.
CCTTTGAACTATTGTGAATTCTGTGATAACTCCACGTTATAAACAACAACGTTTGTGGACAGGGCAACATTCATGCGTATCTTTTTAAGGATTGTGTACCTACTTTGTTTTCTAAACCAGTTGTATCACATATTTAAATTAATATTATTACATAAGTGAGAGGCAAGGCTCTCGGCGCCATCTAGGCAGAGCACTGCATACTAGATGGGTTGCAACTATTGCAACCACTTACGACCTGTCGGGGCTCCTCATGTAGGGTTACAGAGTACATTGACCAAAGCAGACTGCTATCTTAACCTTAAATTAAAATGTATAAATTAATTAATCATGGAAATCAATTATAATATTAAAACTAAATTAGTGATTATTGCCAAGGGGCAGTTTATTCACTATGGAAGTTTCAAATCGGTGGCATATTGTGCTACAAGTAGAAGCACACGAGGTTCCAAAAGAGGTGCGTTTCTTGTACCCTGAACTACAGAATATTAAATCTGAAAACTACAAGATGTAAAAGATGGCATTTTCAAGAAAATTACATTTAGTTAATTTTCTCTATAATGAAAATGACGTTGTGCTCGAAACTTGCGACCAAATTACAGATATGGGCATAGTTATGGACAGCTGTTTAACCTTCATTCCACATTACTATTCATATGATTGGTGCTGCTTTAAAAAGATTGGGCTTCACAATATGTAGCAACACTAAAGGATTTATAAATGTATTATGTATTAAAATGTTATTTAAGCCCTTACAAGATCCAGACTTAAATAATTTTGTCTTATTTAGTGTCAGTATGGTCATATCTACATCATACATCATAGATACATATTTACAGAAGTACTGCTAAATTTTATTATTATTCCCCAAATACATTGTATCATTTTATATACTTTAGATTACACCTCGGATTATATTATGATGATTTTAAAGGCTTGGATATGGACATTTTCTCTCATAAATTTTACTTTATATCAGTAAAGGGCGATTTATTTTTATTTTTCCTTATAATTTTGTACTTTTTTGGCCGTGTGTAAATTGTAACGAATTTTTTACTTTTAGCATTGCTTTTCTGCATTAATTTTTAATAACACACTCGTCTCTTCTGCTGTTCATTATCGACTAATGTCTGTTAGAAATAAATCATATATCAATAGGTAACTTAGATAAACTTGCTTGAGAATTTCGAGGAATGCATATTGAAGACATCGCTCAGCGATTAATATAATATAAGCTTTTAGGAAGCAAAATGCTTTACGTTTGTTAAATATTCCATTACTTATTTCAATCATTATCTGTATTAAGCAAGTTTTTTAACGGTTAAAAAGGCGATATTTGGCTTTTGCAAAAATAAGTTAGATTAAAAACAAAGAATTACTTTTTATAAAATACTTTCAAAAACTGTAGTCATCAGCTTATTATTGGTGCAGTATAGTTGTTAGAAGCAAATGTGTATTTTTTAAACGGGCGCACTTACCTTAGTAATTTATGGCGATAAACAAACGAGCCAATTTGTTAAATGATGTGTAAAAATACTATTATTAAATATATTAAAATTATCAAACCTCTGATTACCTTTTTGCTGTTTTCTGAACACGGTATCGTATAGCCGATAAGCCTTGGCGTGCGCCAGTAAAACGGTCCTTCCACACAAATAGATCCCTATACCCGGCGAAAGTATACCGGGTGCCCCATCTCCCTCATCATAAGTATCAACACAAAAGCTACGAGGCTCGTTGATTGTGATCCACGTCTTGACGCGATCGCCAAATAACGAAAAACATACTCTGGCATACTCTTCGAAATACTGCGCGATTAGATCATTGGTCCATCCCCCCAGGTCTTGAAGGGGTTGCGGTAAGTCCCAGTGATAAAGAGTAACCATGGGTTCGATTCCATTTTGAATCAGCAGGTCTATGAGGTTGTTGTAGTATTGCACCCCTCGTTGGTTGATGTAGTTTGCACTTCCATTTGGGAGAATTCTAGACCAAGACAGTGAAAATCGGTAGTGGCTGACTTCCAAATTTTTAAGGAGTTTCACATCTGTTTGCCATAGGTGGTAAGAATCGCATGCTATATCTCCATTGGAGTGGTCCTTGATCAAATCTGGGTGTTCATGGGTATACCTGTCCCATATGTTTTCTCCCTTACCTGAAATTAAAAAAAATGTTTGTCATGTCCGCTTGGAACTTAAGGTTAAAGACGTATTCCCCATTTACTGCGAGAAAACAATTCACAAAACTGAAAGACCGTATCTCTGTTTTAAAACAGCCTTTTGTTGTACATGAGATTCCTTGCATGGAATCTGAGAAGGTATGTGTGGGTAATACAGGCAGATCACTCTGTCAGAGTTTTAAAACACGAAAATGATCTAAGGTTCTAGTATAACAAATATGCACTTTCTCAACATTGCACAGAAAATGACCACCTACCAAATTGGGAAGACACCAAGATATTAGATATTGAAACAAATAGGAAGAAATAGAGATTTCTTTGAGATGGTTGAAGTTTTCAAACGAGAATTACAAAGAATTTTAAAACGGATGTGGAGGAAATGAACACAAGTCGTTATGATTTTGAAATATTTTGATAAAATAATCTGTATTTTCACTTGACTTAGAGTAATCAAGTAATCAATGGGAAAGGCCTCTTAATACGAGCTTAAATATATTTCGCTATATTGTGCCAATGACCCGTAACGCATCATAACTGAGGATAATTTTTGTACTTACTTGTTAGGGATTGGGTTTCGAGATTCGCTATCGAAATCCTTTGAAACCAGCGGCGATATACCTGGTTACACTTCAGTTCTTGTTCATCTATTCGAATACGAGATTTCAAAAATGTTTGATGCAAAGAATGTATACAAAGGCTCTAATGTCCACTCTGAGTGCTCAGAAAATACGGTCAGATAGAAGCAAATTTATCTTAGTTTAGCCTTGTTGAAAAAATAATTTGGAAATTATTATCTAACCTTTACAGTGAATTTATGTAGTATGATAAAGTATCGATATTTTGATTTCAACTGATGTACATATAAAACAAGTATTTAGGTAATATATATTTTCATGCTTCTGGGAAGAAATAAGTTGGTTTGTACTGCTGGATAGTACACCTAATCTATGAATTTTGCTTAAACTATATCCATCTTATGAGGAGGCCTATAAGAATAAAAACATTTTGTTTAATATGTTTTATAACGAAAAAGCGTATACAAAAATTATAGTTTACTTCAATAACCTACAGGATGAAGTTTCAAATTCATGACCTAAGTACTTACAAAGTCATTAACAAAAAATCCTATTTGGAGAGGTCTGAAAAGAATTTTAAGAAAGAAATAGTTATAGAAATAATATTTAAATAATTAGCCGTATAACATTAAATTTGCAATAATTGAAGGCAACAAAAAAATTAATTTCTTTCAAATGTAATTGCCAGAAGTGATAAAGAAACCGTAGGTGAAATTTAATAGAAAATCAGTGTGTTTAATATTTAAGAGCCGCTGGTTTCAAAGGAACCCGAACACTTATCTCGAAATCCAACCCTTAACAAGTAACTGCAAAAATGACCCTTATATATAAATGAGCTAAGGGGCATTGGAACAATATAGCAGATTATAATTAATATATTACGGTAGACCTTTCTTGGACAGCGGCTTACAGCTTTGGCAGAATATTACTTAAAAACGCATATCTAACTGCACTTTTCAGATTATCTAAAAACGGGCAACGTACATTTTATAAACTCGTATTAAGAGGCGGTCCCCTTTTTATTTCTTAATCATTCAAAGTCAAGTGAAAATACTGTAATTTATTTAGACTTGACATAAACCTGTCATAATATTATATAACTTCTTTTCTATATTTTGCGTTCTTAATGAAACCATTACGAAATGCAATTTGCGTTCACTCAACTTAGTTATAGGTATTTGATTACGATCTAAAACACTTATATTAATCTATATAATCACGTTTACTTTTCTGTACATACTAATAGTAAAGTATGCTCCTTACTAGAAGTAATCAACAGACTCACCGTCTTCATTCCAACCACCTTCCACTTGATAAGCAGCTGTCGCCACACCAAACTTAAAGCCAATAGGGAACTTCAAATCTTGACATAACACAGAATTCAAGTAACAAACTAACAATAGCAATTTCAGAACTAACATATTTTGCTTGCTACCACCGGCACAGGTATTTGTTTATTCTGTGCCACAGGCGTGGAAATACTCGTACTACTGCAGCTGACTAACACCAATCGGGATGTGAACAGGTAAATTTCCAAAAAGGGATAGTTTAATCCTAGGTTTAACTGCGGTCCAACTAATGTTATCATTAGTCATTATTAGTCTCGTAAGGGTTTTTTCCTCTGCCATTTAGAAGTATAATAGTGGGGGATAGTTGAATCTTGAAAAGTATATACGAAGAATGTATAAAATATAGCAAAGTGGAATTGATATGGAGATGTTTGTTAAATGAAAATGAAGACTAGTGAGAAGATGTGACTCACTAAGAAATCGCGCAGTCCTAGAATTTATTTCTTACATTCTGTGACATTCCATAAAATTCCAATTCATAGCCATATTCAACAACAATTCAGTAACTCAGAAGGGCCGTAAGCCAAGCAACCTAACCTGACTTATAAATGCAATTGAAATGTACTTCCATACTTGATGTTATGGATCGTAAAGGAAGTACCTACCAAACTAAACAATAAATTTAAAGTAATTGAAAGATTTTTCAACAAAAATTTAATACGAAACAACCACAGGTGTTGCATTTTGAAATTTTTATTGATACCTATAAACTGCTGCTGGTATTTTTGCATGCATCGAATATTGATATTGCCTCTTAAAACAAAACAACATTTTTAAAATCAAGCAAGAACAATCCTGATACTGTTTTGGAAAAACCAAAGTTTTTTTGTAGATCTTGGATTATGCAGTGCAATAAAACATTCACCGAGTTTTCTTAATCTTGATAATTATAGGCTGCCCTTTCCATGTCATAGGCCAGTAGTTTTTTTTTGGGGGGGGGGAATAATAGTTTTTGACGCAGTAGAGAAGTTGGTGATGATGGATTTTCGAAAAAAATTGAAGCCCATATTTAGTTAAACAAAAAAACTTACTATAAGCATAAACTCACAGGAGTTTAAGTTTATATGCGGTTGTAAAACCATTTTTGCCTTGTCGCATTAGAATAGCAAATTTAACAAAATTTCTTGTATTATCATGGGTACTAAATATTTTTCCGCATAAGTTAAAGACTATTGCTGCTACTAWATATGATTTATTTTGATAAAAGGGTGCAATTTTGTTTCTAATTTTAATGATGGTGTACTACCGAATGTTTTCTAATTGCTACTTGGCAAACAGTATAATTATATACTAAAATTCAAGTGTATTCGTATCTTAGCATTATATTGTGATTCAAGTGAAACACCTATACATGTTCTCGAAATATAAATCTTTATCGACATTCACGCCGCTTAAAGTGAAACCCTTCATCTGGCTAGTCTAATCGATGATATATAGGTATATTCTATCAGTGACCCATCGCAGCAAGGTAAAAGTCTTAACTGACCAAACAAATATCCTAGAAATTTGTCACCGTATATTTGGGCCACTCTGTACATTTTTTTCGCAGAATCTGGCAATAGAACCTGCTTATACAATAACGGAATAGTTATTAATACACTCACCATCTTCATTCCAAGCTCCTTCGACTTGATATGCAGCTGTCGCCACACCGAACTTAAAATCACTTGGAAACTTCAAATCCTGACATAACACCAAATCTGAATAATAAATTAACAACAGCGAGCTCAGTGCTAACATGACTGCAGTTGTTCCTACTGATATGGAAATATTTATAACTCTATCGGAAAGAGTTTAGAATACGAGATATGTGAGGCTCAATGAGTCAGATAGTCGTTATGGTCCCCACAGTTATCGTAATATAAGTAAATGAAGGAACTAATAAGAGCCTTTCACTTCATTAAAATAGTGCTTTATCAAATTGTGTTTGTGGCTTTAAGTACTTTAGCTTTTTGATAACTAGTACCAGAATAATTTATAATGTGCTGTCATAAAAAATGGGTTTCTATAAAAACAACATTTTTTTAAATTAATTTTGGGATTGACATTGCAATTGATTTCAGACTTAACAACATGAATTCAAATATGGTTTGTGATGTACTAAACTGTGTAAGTTATTGTAGTAATAAATCACCTTGTCTTTTACGGCACATACGGGGTACTCTTAAGAGATAAGTCTTAGTGTCGAATCTAATGAATTCTAACACTCATTAATCATTAATTACTATAAAAGTTCTAGCGGTGATTGAGAAGTTGCCAGTTCTTGAATGTGGTCATATCTAGTTACTAACGAATTCACGCATTGCTGCTATTTCTTTACAGTGCATTGTATTAGAATTGAACTGAAGTCGAACAACAAACATTACTACACATCTGAGCTAAAATTAAAATCTTAACCCTTGGCTAATAATTGCCACTCCCGGTTTTTTTTTAATTTTTTGCTCTCCTTGTGCTGAAAACAAAATGTGGATAGTTGCCGACAAAGAAGGACACTGTTTCATATATGTATTTATATTTTCTGTCATGTCCGCAAAGAACGCAGTTTTGTTGCTCTTGATAATAATTTGCTGAAGTAAAATAGATGAAGGTGAACACTTTCAGTTAATCTACGTATAAGCAATCTAGTTTCAAGAAAGATAAAGCTTCATCCAGGTTTTAAGGCTACTGCCAAAGCATGTTCAGTACCTTTTAGAGCCTCTTCTGTTCTTGTTGATTTTTATCCCAGTCAGTTGCATCTACATTATTTTTTTATACTACTACTGAGTAAATATGCCATACCATATTCGTTCTTACTTAAATATGMTAATTTTTTAATACTTTGTTATTTCTTGAAATGAAATGCTAATACAAAAAGAAACAAATATAACCTAACACACCAATAATTAATTGATTGCGCAATTTAATTGCGATTTCTCAAACCGTTAATACAGGCAACGCAACTTGAATATTAACTTCTAGCAGATGGCTATTTACGTTTGGAAAACGGGCTATAGATGGCAGATGAGTTTAAAGATACAATCTAAAATTGAGGATCAAGTTTTTTTTTAACAAATATACTAAAGGTGATATATTTACAGGCATTGACTTTTCTTTTAACAATCTTATACACTATAAATAAGGTAAATTTGTTTAGCTGTACAATTTATTACAAATTACTCATTAGTTACATCACTATAAAATCAAGACCTAAAAAGTAAAGCTAAAAGTGAAGGTTTCATAGACATTAAAAACCTTTGTATTTCAGTGTTTTATTTTTAAGTAGATTTTATTTAGAATAGGTGCTACAGATAAGTATACCTTCTAAGGAAATATTTTTGATGCATTCGTAAGAGTATAAATACAGTTATTCGTAAACACACAATTACATCTTTGATCGATGAGCTATTACTGATCACAAATTCAGTTTTTCATTTCATGAGGTACTGATTTTAGTGTTGAATTACACCACAAGTTCTCAAAAAGCAGTGCAGATCCACATATCACATTCTTGTTTACCTGTCAAGAAAAGAATTAGCCGTATTAACATTGAGGCATTAAACCACCGTTTACAACTGGAACTAGTCCTGGGCTTTCTGCGCTTTATGTCTCTTGTTCCTCGCTAATAAGTTCTACAGCTTCATACGACAGGATGAAGCCCTTGGCTTCCACTGAGTCGTCCGTGCGGAATCGAATCAAAATATATTCGTATGTGGAAAATACGTCGTCCAGACTCTGAAATTAAACATCAATATTAATGGATAAAAAATGTGCGGTATATAATAAGAATGACCCTAACAGGAGAAGTTAATCATTGACGCTCCATCATTTTACCGTTGTGGTTTGAACTGTTAATATAACCTGAAGAAACTATAGTATAATACTTAATACAAAACCTGTCAACACTTTTTCCTTTCTTAGCAAATGCGGAAAACTATCCCGCAAACGGTTAGGACACATTCCTTAAGGAGAGACACGTAGTACGTCTGGCATAAAATTATAGGAATGATAGTATGAAATAAATACCTTATTTAAGGAAACAATTAACTTTTATGATATACCACCTGCAGGTCAAGCTTTTTATTTTTGAAAGACAATATTTTTCTTCATTGGGCGTTCCTCATATTCCCTTTTTTCTCATTTGATGACTTCATCGGATATTTTTCAAATGAAACCTTACAATTTTTTTCAAAGATTCTTGTAAAAACATACATTCACGAAAGAATGAAAATGTATCAATTACCTACGTTTTTTTTCATCATGTACGTATGTCGCAGTGATGGTGCAACAACCCGCTTCTTTCGATTGTCAAACAAGTTTTATTTGCAATTTACACTCATATTGTAGTGTTCCATAGGCTATTCCGAGATTTGTAAACGTTTTCTTACAACCAATGGTTCCCTTATGGTTACAGGTAACGGTGGCTAGCAGTGCAATAAACGACAATTAGGTACGTCAATCGAGCCAAACCGTCAAATTTTCATCAAATTGTACGAACTAATTTGCACGGGAGGCGCTATATTCCTGTTAGAAATTATCGCATCTTTGACCCGTTTTTTTTATGAATGTTCGTTTCGTATTCCTAAATTTCTCCTGAAATGATCACCGTAGACTGGCTAATGCGCCTCTGGGGTTACCTGTGATGGATCTGCTCACAAACTAGTTGGTATTTTATCACTGCACCCAATTATTAGCAGAACTGCGTTTATTTCTTTAACTGTTAAATGTACCATGATTTTTGGTAATGTATTGTTACGACTACAGGCTCGAAAACTGCGAATTTCTGACTTACTTCTTTTATTTAAAGCATTCCAGAAGCGACACCTCTCAGACGATATCAAAACTTCTGTGATAATATATAATCGTGTAATGTGTAATAAATAGTGTGTACAACCATACGGCGTCTGCGTCAAGTCTTCCCGCCTGATGAACCAACATGCTACATCAGCGGGAACACCACAGCTGGTCACGAATAATCATACTATCAATGAAGTATTCAAAATCTAGTTGAATGTTGCAAAGAAGTTGTTAACACCAAAGGGAAATACATTATTAAAAAAACCGTTGCAAATTAAATCAATACTTCCACAATCATTTGTCAAAATGACATTTACGTTTTTATTTCTTATACTATACGATTAGTAATCAGGTTTTGAGCATTTTTTTCTCTCTACACATTTTTTCTAAGACATACAGTCCTCGTGATAGCAAAAATATATAAATTTTTAAAATAGGTTTTTCTAAATTACTCGAAAATTATTAACTTAACAAAAAAAATTAAAAGAGGGATTTTTAATCAGAAATTTGATTTTCTATATAATACCAAAATTAAAAAAAAGAAGATAAGAGCAGCGTCCGAAATAGGTTTTTTGGAAATATTTCGAAAATGTCAAAATTTTAGATAAATTTTCTAAGACACTTTTTGTGAGAAATTTTATTTCCTATCTGATGGAATTTTCATTTTTTGACTATATTAAATATATTCGGAGATATTTAGGAAAACCCGTTTTCTTTAAGTAACGCTTTTTTGCTAATACCTTCTAAAGAGTTTGCTGCACCGAAAATTTATAACAACGAATAATTCTCGCAGTTATACTACTAATCACATACTAAAATGAAAAAAAAAAATAAAAATTTGCGAAAAGGGTAGTTACTCCCCAATTTCGCCCCCTTCCGATACCCTACGGACCCCACAAACAATAGGTCGCTTTGGGTAGTTGAGATTTATACGTTTGCCAAATTTCAAGTTTATATATTAAGTCTTTCAAAAGTTATCGTGTCCAAACAAAACCACAGACACACAGACAAGAAATTTGCTCTTGCTCAATTTTTTTGCGTTTTCGACCCTTTTGAATTTTTTTCAATTTTTTAAATTTTTTTTCAAGATACAATACTTCCCATCCGTTGGATGTGGAAGTAATAGTTGTTGCTCAACGTTTACTGGAAAATAAACATTTATTTTTTTAATTGGAGTTTCWTAGTTGCCCATCATAAGGAATTTAGTAAAATGCGACGAGGAATTAAAATTTGGAGTTTCACGAGCAAGTCCGAGGAATTATTAACGATTACGAAGTAATTTTCAATTAATATGTAAAACTAATTAGGATTTGAATGCAAGGTACTAGTAGATACTACTAAAGAATTAAGTCAAATCATGGATATAAGGGAAACAAGTTACACTATATGTAAACTGTTTCAGAGCTCGCTACATTGTGGTGCTCGGTTCTTTGAAGTTTGCAATCCTCAAATGGAAATCACCCGGCCTTTTGTATACACATTAAAAAAATTAAGTAATCGTTCGAGATACAGGATACTCACTTCTTGACTTCCACACACTTTTCCAAAGCTCGGCGCGTTGGACCGCGTTCCATCGAATATCTCAATGTAATCTGAGCGGCAGTTTTCCTCGAACTCCAAGTCGAAAGCCTCTATATTAATGTGGACATTGTAAGAAGGCGGAGCCCGAATAGTCCATTCGCAATCCATCTTGCGCGGATACTTAAGACTTCCATAATGAGTATGTGAATACAAGTACTGTTTCTCAAAGGTTGCTTGTAAGTGACCACCGCACACGGTATTATGTACTGCATGGAAACCCTTTCTCTGCAGGGAGGGATCAGATCTGAACACCATTAACAACTTATTTCCGCTTGCCACGATGGGATGTGGCAACTCGGAACCACAGAATCTCCCGATCTTAATAGCATGTTTGTTATCTCCGTTGTAGATGTCTACATAGTCGTTCGCGCACTCGGGATGTTCTTCCAGTTCAAATAGTTGGAATGTAAGTTTCACTCTGTGGCCGGGTGTAGTGTGGAAGTGCCAGACACACTCCCTCTTGCTGGGATACAGGTCTGGGTAATTCGGGCTTACTACTTCTCCTTTTTGGGATGTAATGTAGTATTTGCAGTTTTCCTTGCAGTCCCTCTCGTTTTCGTCTAATATAAAGCCGATGTTGCAGGCGCATATATAAGAACCAAAGGTATTGATGCACTTGTGCTGGCATTGTCCGTTGTTGATTGCACATTCGTCCATATCTAAAACAAAAATTGAATATAGTACGTTGATACTCGATTGCGACTTTTTTATTCAAATGTGTTACCTTAGGCGGCTGAATAAAAATATTTTACTTTAAATACACAATATGGTCATTGTGACGGGTGTAGGTAAAACGAGCAAAAAATAAATTATTGCATTAATTTAGTTAGGTAAAAGATTTTCTTGTTTTGAAATTTGAACTAGTTACACACAGCAATGATAAAAAAGGAAAACTTTCGTAAAACACATGTTACAATGTAGGCATCGGCAAAATAATTCCCTAAAATCCAGTAAATCCGTGCAATTCGGCAATATCGCAATCCACCGTGACCATAAATCAGACGAACTTTCGACTTCTAAATGACTATAACTAACGATTAAGTGAAGCAGAAAAACAATTGAACATAGCATTTCCGCGAAAATAAAAGAAATGTCTTTCATTTTAATATATTTTTCAATAAAAAGTTTGCAAATTGTCCGTAGAACAAAAATGTTCCTTTACGATGTAGTCCTAAAATTGAAAATAACCGAATTATTACCATATTTGTCATTTAGACAAGTTAGGCTATGTAATTTCTTAAACAAAAGCTTTATACGATCTGTCAGAGAATTATTATTGTGCCAGAATCAATCATTTGGTGTAACTTTTCGTATTAGACGTGTTTTTTGAGCTAGTTAGTTAAGAAGTTAGTTAATTAGTTAGTAGGAAATGGCGTTTACTCATTTAGAAAAATGCGATATGTTAGAAGTGTATCTTGTTTGCCGTAAAAATAGTGTCCGAGCACTTGAGCAATATGGTCAAATGTACCCTGATCGTGATCAACCATATAGGAGGTATTTTTTGAAGCTCTACAGAAAGTCTAGAAGCAATGAACGGATTTTTGAAAAATCTAGAACTACAAAACAGTTTATAATAGATGAACAAGTAGAAATAAATGTGTTGGCATATTTTGACGCAAATAAAAATAACTCAACTAGAGATTTGGTAAGGGATAGTGGCTACAGTTTGTGCACAATTTGGAGGATTTTAAGAAAATATAAGTTTGTACCTTATAAGTACCGACCAGTGCAAACTTTATTACCTGGCGACACTGCAAGAAGACTAATTTTTTGTCAGTGGTTGGTAGATATGTGGATGCATAATCCCAATATTTTAAAGAATGCTCTTTGGACTGACGAAGCAAATTTTTCGAATCGGGGTATGTTTAATCGAAAAAAACATGCATAATTGGTCTAGTGAAAATTTATTTATTCCTCATCCCAGAAACCCACAAGGACATTTTAGTGTTAATGTTTGGTGTGGGCTGATGGGCAGACAAGTAATTGGGCCAATTTTTTATGAAGGCACATTGACTGGAAGGAGATACGTCGACATGCTTTCAGAATTACTCGAAAATTATTTGGATGATATCAACTTAGAGACTCGGACCCAAATATATTTCCAACAAGATGGAGCCCCTCCCCATCGCCTTCAGGAAGTAAGAGCGCTGTTAGAGAGATGTTTTGAAGATAGGTGGATAGGAACAGATGGTCCTATACCTTGGCCCCCAAGATCTCCTGGCATAACTCCATTAGATTTTTACTTTTGGGGTTATGTCAAAGATGAAGTCTACAAGAAGAGATATGCGAACCTGATAGAACTGAAAAACAATATTAGACGCATTATACGATCCATTGACGGCAGAACAATTTTTAGAGTTACTACTCAACGAGTACTGAAAAATGTCCGAAAATGTATTGAAGAAAATGGCGATGTTTTCGCACACCTAATGTAAGCTTCTTTATTATTTAAGCTAAAATAAAATACGTTATAAAGAAACAAATTTCGTTTTGTTTAAGAAGTTACATAGCCTACTTGTCTAAATGACAAATATGGTAATAATTCGGTTATTTTCAATTTTAGGACTACTTCGTAAAGGAACATTTTTGTTCTATGGACAATTTGCAAACTTTTTATTGAAAAATATATAGGGTGTTCCATTAAAATAAAAGACATTTCTTATATTTTCTCGGAAATGCTATGTTCAATTGTTTTTCTGCTTCCACCATCTTAATCAGTAGAAAAAGTACTATTACTTTCCCAATTTAACCGACTTTGTATCTATGCTAATAAAAAAGTTAGCAATGGTGCGCACTTAATTTAGAACACCCGGTACAGACATTCCTGTATTATCCCTTAGTTTTCCCTACACCCTCATACACATAAAATTTCGTTCTCTTTTTCACGTATTTTTTAAAATTCCTATTTTTGTAAATGTTTGACAGTCACAGTTCTTCTTGTAAGTACGTATATTTGAAAGTTTCTTGTGTATGGACATGACAGAACTGAACTGTATAACTGTTATAAATTGTACTGTAAAGTATAATAAGTATTATGCGCACATGTCAGTTTTGAGGATATACTTGGCATGGCTTGGTTTTTATCCAACCGGAACACCTGGCAACAACGAAAACAGGTGGCTTCATACACATTGATGACGTTACTTTAACGTTGTGTAAACAGCCGTATACTACTTTAGTTTTAAATAATTCAGCCTAATACAGTTCGTCATGTAGTGACTGTAATTCTAATAATTTTGGACAAACGGAAAGATGCTTCTCACTTAGAATCTAAAAAAAATTTAATAAATTTCTGCAAGACAAATTGGAACGCACTTGGGACCGCTTGCCACAAAAGTACCTACAGCATTAATTATTTGCTGTGACATAAAAATTAAATACCAATTAATAAAAGAACATCGAAACACTTTCTCTTCCAGGTAAGTAAGCTTGCATTACCCTCTATATTCTGTTTGGAGGTATCATACTTACTTTGCGTATAGTTCAGATATTTCTTTCGTAGCTGCAGAGACTAATAGCCGGAAAAAGAAATGACTTACCTGAGAAGAAGACCGCTGCAAATCCGCTCTTTCCCACTGTACCATCAGAAGTAAACACGACCCTCATTGCGTTGCTCTCTGATGTTATAGGTGAAGGCCCTTTATTTCCACAGTAATTACCATGCTTGCTAAGACGTCCATCTCCTAGTTTTGAATAAATTTCTATCCTGTCATATTCACATCGCTGATACCTAGCTGGTTGGACCCCGTTCCCTTCTATTTCAAAGTGTGTAAAGTTAATTGTTATCTTGTGTCGTGGTTGAGCTATAATATCCCACACGCACTTCTTATTGGGAGGGTAAGGTTGTGGGAACGATGGAGAAGTAATTGTTCCATTGGAGACGTCAAGGGTACCACCACAAGCACCTGTAAGCAAAAGTCGTTTATAACAATTAAGGACTAATGTACCGTTTGCTGCATACGTTCGCAAATTTTTCCCTCAGAATGAAGTTCATAGCCGATTTTACAAGTACATTCATAACTTCCTAACGTATTGACGCACTCTTGGGCGCAGCCATGATTCGTCAGTCTGCATTCATCATATTCCTTTATTATGGTTGCTGCGAATCCCTGTTTTTGAACAGAACCGTCCGAGACAAACTTGATTAAAAGATGATTGGACGACGAAATTATGTCCTCAGGAATCTTGTAACCACAGAATTTTCCTATGACTTTACTGTCCAGTGTGAGGCCATCACGTATTTCTATGTAGTCGAAGACGCAGTTGTCTTTATTTTCAAGTTCAAACGAGTGGAACTTTAGGGCGACTTGGTAGGTGTCAGGAACAGTGATTCTCCATATGCATTCTTTATTAGGCAGATAGTGATCGGGGTAGTTTATGGATTCTAGACGCTGGCTGGAGTCCAGTAAAATATCGCCACCGCATATCACTGAAAAAGGCAAAAATTACGATAACAACAAATGTAATTTGTCATTTCTATTTTTGCGATTGATCTTGAACCATCGTAAATACGTAGTTCTTTAGATGATTAAACAAACCTTTAATTATCAGTCAAGCAGGTTATAAGAATATACAGGTGTCACGTAATAAATGTTTTAAGGGTAGTATTATACACGTAAATGGTTTCTTTAAGGAAACTACGCCTGTATGTAATATCCCAAAACGTATTAGCTTCAACAAACTGTAATCATTGTCAAGTAGAAATTTACGTGTATTACAGATGTATCTTTTCATTGATAATCCGTATTTTATAGGTGTTATCGATAAAGGTCAGCGTTAATCAAATGATAGTGATTATAAGAAATACTTAATTAGGTTTGCAGGCCAAACACGTCAGAAGGTTTAGCTCGGACGTATTTCTCCCGTTAGGTTTGTACAATATTTCATACTCCTTATTCGAGTCCTGATGATGCCCCTTACAAGCGCGGGCGAAACTTCGACCTTATTCCGAAAAGATTTTAAACTACAGAATTAATTTAGGCACTGATCAAGCAACCTGTTGAAACAAAGTACACAAGAGGTTTCTTACCTTCATAATTGGCAACAAAACCTGCATGTCCATTGGGATTTTGTGCTAAATATGTTACAAGCATCCGGCTTCCGGTTGAAGTGATCAAAGGCACCTTTCCAGTACCACAATACCGTCCAAGTACAGGAGACTTATGCCAATAACCATCCCTGATTTCTATATAGTCGGTTTTGCAGTCTGATGATTTGGCCGTGTCCAATTGGGTGATGTTCAATGTAATCTTCTCCCCGTGTGTTGCTGTTATCCTCCATTCGCATTTTATCTCTTCAGTGGCTTTTCCGTCCAGGTAGGAAGGAGATGAAAATGTTGCTGCGCTAGCTTGGTAGGTGCGTCCACACTCTAGATAAAGCAGAACAGAAATAGGTATCGGTAATGTGCTAAGCTGTAATTTATGTGTTGTTTACAAATAAGCGTTTATTGATAATTAAATAATGTCCATTGGTAATTAACTAAATACATAATCCCTACACAAAAGAAGCAACGAACTATTTCGCACAATACTAGTACTTATTTAATTTTATAGAAAATAAAGAATCAATTATGCGTTAACATACTTGGACATTTATACAGAAGGTTGGTCTGCTCAATGTCTCCCTCGCTGAGATGCGTTCGCTGTCCCATTTTCAATTTAACTTTTCCTGGTAGAGCAATGGGCTCTATGGTGTCAAGATATGTGCCTCTGGTAAACGTATTCCTCGAATAATGCATTATGGAGTTGTAATCGTAAGGTAAACCTAAGGAATTCACTTCATTCTCTGTAAACTTTTCGAAGTTGTACTCCAATCCTGCAAAATGATGTCGAGTATATTAAGTGGTTTTCTACAAAGTAAGACATGCGCGTAAAGATGAATTTTTTAATTGATTTAACCAGCCTACCAGTACATGACCAATTACAGGACAAGGTATATAAGAATTTCGGTCAAGTAACAACTGRATCACATTATAGCCGGTTCCATACGTCAAAATGCAACACACATTTAGCGATATCTGCCAAATATATCCAGACAGCTTCCATGCGCATTAGACTAATCGATGAAGATCGTGCCAGGTTAGTTCTCGAACACTGTTTGTAAAAAGTGGCAGTCGCGCGAAAGCAATAGTGTGGAATACGAAACGAAGGGCGCTGCTGCAGTTCGGCACAACCGACATTGCTTCTACCCAAGTTAATAAGAAAGCTCATACCTGATATGATTCTTTTGGACTATAAAGAACCAAAATCAAATCGATCCAACAAAACCGTGTTTGATCAATTTTCTCTTAGTATCCTTCGCTCCAACCGAAGGAATAAAAATGTCAGAAATTTTCTCTGCACCAACTTAAGACCACGACGGTGGACTCCAAGAAAGGTCACCAAATCAACGCAGAATATTCTAAACCAGAACCAACCAATGCACAATAAATTGCTTCAGCGCTAGTTCGCACTTGGTGGTAGTGGTATCAGGGTGGTGCACAAGCGTTAATTAGGACTCCAACCATTTACCCAAGTCCTTAATCAGCTCATATAGCACCAAGACAGTGCCGTTAATGGAGTAACCCTGGAGGTTTTCGATTCCTCCAGGTTATTCATAAAAATACTGAATAGCGGCGGCCCCGGGTTAGAACCTTGTGGTGCCCCTGAAGTGAATTCATGTAAAGGAGATAACGCACCATACAAATAGACACGCCTACTGGACAGAGGATAGGAAATGTAACCATATTGTGTAGGCGTTATATGGTGTTTAATTGAAGGATATATGAGGAGTAGAGACGCATTTCTAAAACCTTAGAAAAGTTACACAAGATATCACTCGCGTTCCAATTCTTAAAAATTCGACAAATCCTAGCCATCTTCCTCACCTCTGAGAAAGCTGATGTTCTAAATAGTTTAACCAACGAATGAGGAAGAGCACTGCGGCAATGTTTGACCAAAAGGGCCGGTATCTGATCATGATCATCTTCGCACAAGATTGGATAATCTGCTCCACCGTTATGGCCTAACATTGAAAGTGTCAGCAAAGACACACAATCACATCAACTCAAGACCGACGATTATGTAATGCTAGCACCGCAAGATGCCATTAATGCAATCTGGTGGACAGTGAAATTTGGCTACTTCGTCTCCGTAGTCCACTTACCGTTCATAATATTGTCCTTGAGGATTTTGACGTGCTTATCTCGATCTGGTCTGGTGTGCTCATGCCAAAAACCAATGGCGTGTCCCAGTTCGTGGATGATAATGCCAAACTCGTCGCAATGTTCTCCAAGGCTAACTGCTTGAGCGCCCCTACCTTGCTTTCCAACAAAGGAGCAGCACCTAGAAGTTTCAATGTAAACATTAACAACGTTAGGAGGAACTTATGTGTTATGGTTGGAGGTTGCTGTCAAAATTATGATTAATGCTTCTTAGTGGATGATCAATTTGCGGAATAATAATTTTTGTTTCAGTTGGTGACTGCATTAGAAATTATGTCTTAAGGGCAATGATTCTGAAACAAGGAGCCATTGAATGTAACCATAATAACGCGGGGATATTTTGTAATATTATTATTTATTTTTTCATTGTTTCCCCTGATCAATGTTAATAACCAATTTGTATTTTTTAATATCTATAGCAATAATTTTTATTGTTACTTCTTTTATATTATTTAACATCCATAACAAAAATTGTCATTGTTACTTTAAATATCTGTCAAAATATGTGACATTCTAAGATATCAAAAAGATTATTAAGAATGCCAATTTTTTCAAATCAAGAACTAACGGAGAAGCTCTTGAAAATGCAACAGAAGGACAAAAGACTGTATGCACTACGGCGCCCTTGTTGAGGTTTGTTCATTTGACGGTTTGGCGAATATTAAGAATGCTGCGGTTCTATCTAGTATGGAAAAAAATTTTAAATGACAACTAAATGTACCCTACATTTAACCACTTCGTCTGAAGTTCGAACAGTATGTGTCCTTTAGAGACGATCTTTCCAATTTGCTGGACGATGTAAATTTAGAAATTCGACAAAATTTATGGTTTCTCGATGATGGAACTTCTTGTCATAATATCCACGTTGTGAAAAACTGGTTAAATACTAACTTTCCACAACGATGGACCGAAACTAATGGACCAGTTGTATGACCAGCCAGGTCAACGGACCTTAACCCTTGTGACTTTTTTCTGTGGGGTTATATTAAAAACTTAGTAGACACTGCTCTAATTGGCAGTATTGAATTGATAATGCCGCTGAAACCATACGTAACAATTGGCCGATGATAAAATGAGTAAGATTATCTTATTTTAGAGTGTCTAATGCTGTTTACACGTTAACGGTTTCCATTTACAGCTAATTTCTGCGTTCTTCATACCTTTTTGAAATTTGTTGTGGTTCGTAATGAAAATTATTTCGCGTATCATGCATTTTGTTAACAATTTTTGTCAGATTAAAATATGTGACGGCTGCTTTTTATTTTTGTTCCCATACGCGGGTTATGCGCTTCCATACTTTATGTTTTACAAACCTTAAATCAATTTTCAAAGCTTTTATTGGAAAATTATAAATAGATAAGACATTAAATTTGTCAAGCTATTAAAATTATGCAAGTATTTCTGGAACACCCTGTATACACAGCAATATTAATAAGTAGTGAATTTGTTTTCATAAATTAGATTTTACCAAACTGAAAAGTACGTATTTTAGTTATTAGGCAGCAGCAGATAATCACCCAGGATTTGTAGACCCCAAATTGCGGCTGCGCTATCACAAGAGGGTTATGATAATATGTTTGCTATAGTTGACGTTAAAAACAGTTTATAGCATATCCTAGTCGAATTTCAGATGCAGATCTCTTGCTTATGAAAAGTGTAGTTCCTTACCCGCATGGTCTTTCCGTAAACAAGATATAATCCGGATGATGAACTGGATTCCTTTCCACGAACTTCAAACATGTGGAATTTTCCCAGTGTCGCATTGCCTGCTTTAATAGAGCTTTGTGTCCTCCAAAGTGACTGTCGATCTCATATGGCACCACCCCATAATCCCACAACCTTTCCTTTCTCGCTGTAGCTGCTCTTTTAACTCTGTGATGCTTGTAAGTTGAATCAAAGAGGGCGATATCCCCCACAAAACTACCTGTAAATATTGACTCTTGTAAATGGAAGGAATAGTTTTTTTAAAGAGAATATACACAGAATTTGTACTATGAATAACATGCATAATCCTAATGCAATTCTGTGAATTATTTTTTATTAAATTGCACATTTCTTTTACTACAAAACATAAAGGAAAATTCTGAACGTTAGCTATTGTCATTGCAGGACAAGAATTATTATTGTTAGTAAAAAAACGCTTCATGTGATTATCTGATTCTTGCTGACAGAAGGATATTTGTCCAGCATTCTTCCCAAATTAAATATAACAAAATTGATTTAATTTAAAGTGTGCTAAGTTTATTATCAGTTTTAATAGTTGAAGATCAGTATGGTCATGATATAAAATAAGTTTGCTTACCAGCTTTGCATGGATCCAGGTACACATCATTCGTTGTTGAACTAGGAAAAACAGTATTTAGAAGTTCGTCGATACTAAATTTGAAAATTCTTTCGCTCCTTTTATCAACTACATTTGTATGTACACAATCCAGTACACAACATTGATAGAAGAAGAAAACAATAACTAAATGCTTGTTTAACATGTCTAAGTCCTTTAGTCACTATTTATAGCAATAAAACGAATAAGTCACCATACTAATCCTTTTAAAACTTCATATCAAATTAACAATATTCGACTAGAATATTTGTACTTTATTCACTTCCTTCTGCCCTCGAAATCTGAGCACTCTCTACGACCAGCCGCAATGAAACTGCCTGATTGCATTGCTCTGTACTGCTATTTATAATTTTGACACCCCAAAACCAAGGGGTGAGTACATCTTGTGTTTGCAATTCTCATCGTAATTTGGTGTTTGAACGGCTTTAGCAGGTAGGCACTGATAACCTAAGTATACTGTGTTTGTCACTTTACCCGCAAAGCTAAATTCCAGATGGGAACAATTAACCTTCCACTGATGAGACTCGTTTAGAAACCAATGGGGCTACGCTAATCCGTTGGACCTTATCTATAACTACGAGTGGTCAAGCTTTGTGTTTGACCATTGAAATCACTTCTACCTGATGTATTACGTTAGCATATGAAAACGAACATCCTATTTTGGTAAATTCGTAATCTTTACAGGTATATAATTTATTTTACATCATGCTTCGTGTATCAGTAAATCTGGACCTGAACCATGTGGTCTTTCATATTTGTAATGTCTTGCACACTTTGGATCTTACGCTTAAAATTTCTCCAAAATGCAAAATATTATTTTGTAATTACAATGCTTGCTGGCCTTAACTCGTTTTGAACAGTTATTGCGGTAGCTATACTCTATATATTAACAGCTTCAAATCTTATTTATCAGATCTTTTTAATTTACTATTCAAAAATCTCCAACCTTTAAAGAACTAAACTGTATATTTTGCTTATCTAATCATTCCTTTTTTAAACGGTAAACTCGGTAATGAATTTTAATGAAAATGATTTGAGAATAAATTTGCACATAATACTAAAAGTTAAAATTTTCCAAAATAGCTCATGTGTGGGTTGATTGATATTGTTTTAATATCTTCCATGAAGCTAGTCGTATCAACTTAAAAGCACTGTAGCTTATACGTTTTATCAAAATCACATTACAAGATATTCAACTTCATAGCGAGAAAAGCAGAAAATCTGATTAAATGGAAATAGATAGTTGTAAATTGTAAAATTATGACCACAGCTTTTTAGTTTAGTGTTGAAAATTCCGAAAACTTAAAAAAAGTTCAAATTTGGAAGATTCCGTAAGCGCGATATTACCCGCGTACGTCAACATACTTAAGTGGAACTAGGGTACTAATTTATATGCTTTTTGTTTTATAAAAACCTGATCAGCTTTCCGTTTCTTATGGTTACACCATCTGACTGATATGAAGATGAATTAATTAATGATCTTGTTGGCGATGGCACGTTGGAGTGTTTTTCTCAATATACGAGAAATACATACACTGTCAGAGGAACAAGCATTTAAGTATTACAGTTGGACGATATTTATCAAAAATTTAGAGAAGTTATTATTTACTTACTGCATATAAAAATGAAAATTGCGGTCGCCACATTTACATTGAATACCCTGTATAAAAAGTTTTAGCGCAAAAGCAACCATCTTAAATATTGACCCGGAAATATCATTCAATATCTCCCCACTAATAAACTTTTTTAAACTGTGGACTGTATCGTTTATTGACTGCAAACTTTTACTTGTCTGCGAACTTTGATCCCATTTCGGAATAATACTATTAGGTAATGATTTCGAGGAAAAAAATGTGCAAAATTGTAACAACAATCGTCAAAATCGTGTTTTCAGCGCTTCCAATATTTATAAATGATTGCTCTAATCTTATATCATTTACCTACATTTTTTAAACTCTGGAATTGCATATTTTGAAAATGTTTCGTTCTATGGTCATACCTTTTTGATATTTTGTACAAATGTAGCCCATGTATATATAATAAAAATATAATTGAGAAAGACATTCAATGTGTAGTGAATGAATCCAGAATGAAATATAAATGTTATAGTATTCTCAACTCCTGATGATAGGCAACACGTTATACAGATTATTCTTGTTAGTTCTCTACAAGGATCAGGAGGATAAAATAAATGATTATGGTTGGTGCCCTAGCTTGTGTACATCTCCGTTGGTGTTTGGCGAAACTAGATAACAGAGGGCAGAAGCATCTCAAAATCCAGAATTTAAAATCTTACCATTGACGAAAATTTTTGTTTATAAAACAAACAAAACATATAAAACTGTAGTATTTCTTAATGTGTAAATGTTTTTTTTTATTGTATGGATTTCTTGTGGTTTTGATTATGCAACCGAAATACAGAAATTAGGTACAATAAATTACGAAGAGCAAATTACTACTACGTACCTGATTAAAAAATATACACTGTGTTATAATTCAGCCTGAGCAATATGATCTTACCTTTCCTACTGTGGAAACCATAATTTTTATAATCAAGAAACAATTTTCGCATAACAGAAAAATTTATCTCTATAATATCAAAAGTAATGTTTGGCGTTGCGTCGAAATCGATAGCAATATTGTACTTTGTTTTTCACTAGAACTTTCCACCAGGATTTTTTAAGTATACACGGAACTTTTCTAGCTTCATTTTTTACGCTATGTTTTCACAGATATAAGCAGCAGGAATAGACTTAAATATAGTTGTGTAATGTGTACTCTCATATTTTCATAGAAAGATAATTATATTAAATCAGGAAAGTACAAAGGAGGACCAGATCATTATGAAGAGACTGCGAACAAAATTGTTTTCAAATTTTTATTTATACCTTAGTTCCATAAAAATAAACGTTACATACTTTTTTTTAGAAGGATTGTTGACCTTCACGTCACTTTTAGTAACATACGTAACATTCAAAGATGGCATGATATAGAACACAGAACAGCTGCTTTATTTTAAATAAAGCGTGTATAATAATAATAAGTAAATTTTATAGGCACACCTAATAAAAACACATTATATTATCAAATGTAACAATTAATTACAATCCAAGGTTTTAGTATAAATTCCTTATATTTCTGCTATATAATAGCAAATTTTGGTCACCTTGTTGCCTTACCTATAAGAATTTCCATGTCTAGGTGCCCACTTAAGCCATACAAAAATATTATACTAAATTGTATACCTAAATTAGGGTATTTCCATATCACATATGAAAACATTTCTTGTTACTTTGACATGCATGCTGTTAACACGTGCGTTACGCCCAAGTTTTCTCTTTTAAATGAAATAGTATATTAGGCTGTAGGTAATGCAGTACACAGAAATAAAAATCATTCACATTAGTGCCTATTCCACCTTGTGTTATGTATATAATTAAAATAGAAACAAACATCACCTTTGTCTTATTTATTTCAAGTTAAATTTTACTGCACTTTTGTACCGAACATCATAAGTGCTAGGCTTTCAGAGAAACTATGAAGATTGCGGCTTTTGCATTTTAGGTTTTACAAGATGGATATCGGCTTCTCGAACATAAAAAACAAATATGGTTGAAATTTTCGCTCAAATTGGCAGGATTATCCTTTTATACTTTTGTGTTAATTAACATCATATATATCGTTTAAATCTTTAATCCCTTATAGTAGATCGTATGTGGTATGTACCTTTCATAATTTCACAGTGCCAATTATGTACATTGCTTCTTATTCACATTAAAGCATGTTTGTATACAGTTATAACAATAAAAATCCAATCACGACAGCTATTTACAGTACTATACATTGTTTAAAATTTTTCCCTAAGTAATTTTATAAAAATACTCTTTGCAGTACATATAGTGACTTCATACCAATTCCATGTCGCCAACATTGTTACATCGTATTAAAACAACACAACAATGTGAACTAGGGTGGCTTTAAAACTGAAAGGAAATTGGAAGGCAAAACTTATTTGAGATATTATATCAGCGACCAGAGATGGTACTATTTAGGCAAGAAATACTGTTCGTCGATAGTAATGGAGGCATAGCCATGAGCACACTAACTAAATTCAACTAAATTGAGTGTCAAGGAACACACGTGGAAAGGAGCGATCCAAAGTAGCACATATTTACTCTTTCTTAAAATCTTCTTTTCCATTTGTATATATTAATTCCAATATTGAAAAGGAAAGTTTTCCAACACGAAAGACCTCGGTCGGCTGCTGTGTGGCACAAAAAAGACGAAATTATTTTTTTTTGTTTTTTTGCTTATATATACGCGGTTTCCCGCATTATGTGGGCAACTTGTCGGAATCTGAAACAGGTGCAAAAATAACACTATTTTACATTATATCTTTTTTGAAATAACGCCCGCCTATTGAGATATTGACTCTTAAATATGGAGGAAGAGAAACGGTTTTTCAGAAATATCTCTTAGACCGGTTGATATAATGTCATCAAATTTTGGATATTATTATTTGAAGTAGAAGCAGTTAAGATGATGTGTGCATTTTGTTAATTAATGTTATGGGGGGCTCGGAGGGGCACCCATCCATATTTTAACCCTTAACTTTAAAACGGTTAGGCATTTTTTTAGATATGTTTTGTTTTTATCTTTGGGCCTTGTAAACAAAAAAGATACTCTTTGTTCATGCGGCTAAAACTGAGCCTTTTCTAGAAAATTGCAGTTGAATGTTAGGGTTCACATTTTCACTGTTTAACTAAATCATTTTTTTAATCAAATTGGCTATGATAAATAATAAAACTGTCACCGTTACATTGACATTTTGACATAAATTAGCAAAAATTTTGAAATAATAATAATAATGAAATATTTATATAAATGAATGCGCTGGCATACTCATTTATATGAATATCCATCACTCTTACTTAAGAATTTTTGCAACAAATAATGTAAAGAATTGTCAATATGTCCATGTAACAGTGACATAAAACACATTTTTATCATTTATAACGGCCAATTTGATAAAAAATATTTAGTTAAGTAATGAAAACATGAACAAAGAGTACCTTTCTTTGTTTACAAGACCCAAAGATTAAAAAAAACATATTTTTCAAAAAATACTTTACTGTTTTAAAGTTAGGGGTCAAAATATGGAGGGTCCATTATTGATGATCAGTTAATCGGGAGTTAGCAGGGCCAAAATCGTTCAAGATAGGGGGGGGGGTGGACTCGACCCTATAGTTTTACAAAAATATGAAGACTATGGCAAATTGTCTCAGCGATCCGAATCTAGAGGGCGCAATTAAATTCGCGATTGCAAACAAGCTAAAAAAAATATCGTGAAAATCGTGATTCTTAAAAAATGACGGATTTTCTGTTTTCACTGCCGTATTAGGCGTATAGAAATGACGTGTTTTAAAAATTTCTACATCAAAGGATAGCTTGAGTCTGCTAGAATGCAACGCCGGCAAGTAAATTCCAAAAAGTTTATTAATAATTGTTGTATAAATTATTTACTGACGCAAGGTAAGAAATGTGACTTGAAATTTTGAGACGCTAGGTATCTTCGAAACCGTCAGAGTTAGATACGGACATCTGCGGTTCGAAAAAAATTGAAGAAACGAAGATATCTGTGTCGGTGGCCCCAATAATGATTCGTTTGTACTTAAGTGTGGTTAGACACTGTATGATTGTCAAAATCATTGTATCTGCTTCATTATGGTGGCACAATTCTAATTCTGCCAGTTCTTTTGATGACACAATAGTGGTACTATTATTTTCAGACATTCCAGCAACAATGAATTTTACATCTTCAGAAATATTTACATGTGCATGTGTCGCTACTTCAGAAATATACCTAAGAAGACTAGCTTTATTCTTGTTGTTAGAAAAGACCGTTTGCAAGTCCGGAACTTCGAATTCTTGACCTTTAGTTTTGTGAGGCCTTCTGAAACAGCGACACATGCACACGTAAATATCCCTGTAGATGTAAAAATCATTGTTGCTGAGATGTCTGAAAATAATAGTACCATTATTGTGTCATCAAAAAGATTCGACAAAAGAGCTGGCAGAATTAAAATTATGTCACCATAATGAAGCAGATACGATAGTTTTTCCAATCATACAGTTTCTAAGCACGCTTAAGTACAAACGAATCATTGTTGAGGCCACCGACAGAGATATCTTCGTTTTGAGTTTATATTTTAAATGTAGATTAGATGTCCAAGAAATATGGCTACAAAATTTGATGTATTCCTACCTATTCACACGCTACTGTCATTGATGTCTGTGTCGCAGAGTGAAGAATATATGCTTTTAAGTGTATACACAATAACAGGCTGTGATACCCTTCGTTTTATATTCCGAAGAGGGAAAACAAATGTTTTAAAAACATGTCTAAAGCACCTCGATAATAATGGTTTGAAAGGTTTAACTGAAGATCGCCAAGCGGAAAATTTCAAGAATGCCGTAAGATATTTTTTTAAACTACTATGTTTGTGTTTATTCAGTACACAATAATAAAAACATTTGTATTGTTTTATTAGCTTTTCTATTAAACATTAACTTTCTTGAGGGAGTACTTTCCCTCAAAAATGTTGATCATTTAAATAAAAATTCAGAACTTTTAATACGTTCACGCAATCGAAATGATTGTTGCACCAAAATTTTCTTCAATATTTTCCGAACATTTCGAACAAGATGTCCGTATCTAACTCTGACGGTTTCGAAGATACCTAGCGTCTCAAAATTTCACATCACATTTCTTACCTTGCGTCAATAAATAATTCATACAACAATTATTAATACACTTTTTGGAATTTACTCGCCGGCGTTGCATTCTAGCAGACTCAAGCTTTCCTTTAGTGTTTTTAAATACGTCAAGAAAGACGCCTAATATGGCAGTGAAAACAGAAAATCCGTCATTTTTTAAGCATCACGATTTTTTCTAAAAAAAATTTTTCAACCTACTTGCAATCGCGAATTTAATTGCGCCCACTGTATTCGGATCGGTGAGACAATTTGCCATAGTTTTCATATTTTTGTAAAAGTATAGGATCGAGTGCGTAGCTCCCTGACTACGTCCTCAATTATTGATAAAAAACTTATAGGATGCTCTGCGTGAGGCACACCACTGCATTAAAGATTCGGTGCAGAAACGTCATTCTTAAATTAAGGAACGCAGGCAGCGTAATTTGCTGAGTATGTTAAATACACCCAATCCTTATTGTCCTATAAGCGTATACGTATACGACTTATAGCTGTTATTTTAATCTGCTTTTCATAACCTTTAGTAAACCTGCAAAGCTAGAACTGTGTGATTAGATGATCAAAAGACACGAACTTGATGAACAAAGTCGATATTTGCTGCAGATAAAAATTCATTTTATAACCCCTAGCTTTGTAACTACTAATCGAATTGCCGCTATGCGCCTTAGTTTGCAGAAGTTTTATGAAAATTCTCCGCTCTAAAGGAAAAGTAAAACTACGCCAGCGTGCTCTGTGATATAAGCTTATATGACAAAGTTAATATTGAGATAACGAAACGCAGTGATAAAATTAAGCATGTACTTCTTCATAGCTGCCTCCCTTTTCTTTTGATTACTGTGAAAATAACTTTTTGAAGCCAGTAAAGAATTGGTAGCTTTGAGTTTTCCTGGGCGTTGATTAACAAAACTTATAAAATATAAAATAATCTATGTTACATCATTTTTATATTTTATAGAAGTCCAACTATAGATACTGTCTCTTATCACACGAAGCCAATCACAACACTTGAAAAGAGTATCGCTAACCACCGCGCACCAGCGAACGAGGTAGACGAAGAAGAAAGCGCACTTGCTGCAGTCTTCAAGCAATGCTCGAATTCTTTATAGTCCACTTTCGTGATGGCACAATAGTGCGTGTGCGCACAGCTGGAATCACAGGATCCTAAATGCGGATTGTTGCGGACGAAGTTCGCCCTGTAGTATCTGAAAATTGCCGAGACAATATATTAGCACTTATAAATGGGACATATCAATAACATACAGCTTAGCCGCACAATAGGCAGCGAGGGCTATGCATTCCGGATTTTCGGAAGAACAATAAGATTGAAATTAATTGTTCGGGAACCCCAAATAAATTATAAAAGAGTTTAATTTATGAAGTACTGTAATACGAGCGCATCCCGACTAATTATATTTGATATACGACTGCCCCCAAATACGAGAATGGGAGGATTGTGGCGTAGGTGTGGCAAAAAATGTCGTTTCGTGAATACGAATTCTAAGCGGTGACGTTTTATAGTGTAACAATAACGTGCGTGGGTCAGCTATCTTCCTTCCTATCTATTACTGTTAACATAGGGGAGCAGGCTACTTAATCATTTAATAAAATAGCTACAGCTAGTTTTTTTTGCTTTATATTGTACAGTGAAACCGCTTAACAACGGTCGGCGATAGGGAATAAGAAAGTGTTCTGTTAAGATCAAATAATAATATTCTTGTTCATAAACTTGCCGCCTATGGTTTGTCTAAGTCTCTTGGTGCTTTAATTCGGTCCTACTTGCACGATCGCAAGCAAATTGTTCTTTATAATCAATGCAGTTCACTTCCATATATAGCGATGTCAGGGGTACCGCAAGGTTCAAATTTGGGACCGTTCCTATTCCTCATTTTTATCAATGATGTAACTGACGTTTTGGAGTGCGACAAACTTCTGTTTGCCGACGATCTTAAGCTTTATACCAATATCAATGTTTTCGAAAATACCCTTGACCTGCAAAGAAACATCGATAATCTTAGCACTTGGTGTTGTAGAAACCGATTAGATCTCAATGCTGATAAGTGTTTTATGGTAACTTATTCTAGAAGACGCAGTCCCATTGTTTTCCAATATAGCATAGGTACTCGCAT
The DNA here is from genome assembly GCA_025024175.1 of Rhyzopertha dominica. Taxonomy (NCBI): domain Eukaryota; kingdom Metazoa; phylum Arthropoda; class Insecta; order Coleoptera; family Bostrichidae; genus Rhyzopertha; species Rhyzopertha dominica. The sequence goes on from QCXZ01000137.1 coordinate 73,407,833, forward strand.
TTTGAGACGGTCTAACCAGATTATTTGGGCGTTCTTTTCGTCTCATCATTTACTTTCAGTGAACACATTCATAAAACAGTTTCATCAGCTTACAAGGCTTTGGGGTTTATCTACAGGAACTGCAGTGAATTTTCAAATGCAAATAACAGCATTACCAACCTTTATGTACACCTCGTAAGATCCAAACTTGAATACTGTTCACTGATATGGTACCCTATTTATATTTATCAAAAAAATCAGATAGAACGGGTACAGCGAAGGTTTATGAAATTTTTATCATACCTACTCGATGGTACTTATCCTTCCCAAGGTTTTGACCACAAAGATCTACTAACTAGACATCATTTTTCATTGTTGGAAGAATGTCGAATACTAGCCTCGATTGCATTATTATATAAAAGCTTAAACCACAGAGTTAATTGTGAAGCGCTCTTATCCAAAATTCAGTTCTTTGTCCCTAGGATCTCCTCTAGGCAGAACTTTTCTGCTGCCGTTTTAGCAGAACAAACCTGTATCAATTATGTGTACCAACTTTAATGCCGTCTCCGATATATGTGACATAAATTTTAATACCCTCAATAACATCTTGAGTATTGTATCTGATTATATCTCGTAACGTATTACCTACCCATAACATTTGACTTACTGTAGTTATAATTTATTTACTGAGTAGCTGTCCTATTGTAGATTTGTAATCTGTTTGGGCAATAAATCTTTATTATTATTATTATTATTATTATTAAATTAAATATTTTTAAGCATTTATTAATTAGCTTGGAAGTGTGTATTAAATAACACTAAACATTACGTACATAGTTATTGTTAACCACAAATATAGTTTTTAAAATAATCATTAATTTTTGTTTGTTTTTTCTTTACAAACCTATTTTTTGTAATTTAATTTTCTTCTACATGTGAAAGTAGTTCTGAAATTTTCTGCACACTTTCTAAATTATTATGAAAAATAAAAAAATTGTCCTTCATCTTCTCATAAGTGTCACTCAGGTTTTTTTACATCAGAAGTCGGAACGATTTCCTCTTCGCTGTCACTATCACTGTCAATCCCAGTTTTGTTGTCTTCTTTAAACTCTTGAACACAGTCGATGGTATCTATATTTTCTGTTTGAAAATCTTTGTCGACGTTGACATTATCGTTCATTGCAAATATATCGAAAGGGGTAAATCATCTTCTTCGTGACAATCATCAAGCAAGTTGTGACAATGTCCAAATCAGGCTATTAAAAAACGGTTTATTGTTTGCGGTTTTACTTTTTCCAATCGGCAGTAATCTGTACAGCTGTATTAAAAACAATATTGTCTTTTTCCAACTGTTCCATTGGTTGACATATAGAGGTCATGTTTGGTTGAAAAAAACAATAACTATAAAGTTATATTGGGATGTGACGTGGCGTTGTCCAAAAAGTGAGCACTTTTCCATTTTGTCTTTCCATTGTCATATGAAATTTTGTCAGCCGTTCCCTCATTATGTCCCTGGTCATCCACGTCTTTTTATTGGATCACCAATCAATAGGTAATTTATTTACGTCAGATCTTTTAAAACAGCGAGGAGTCTTAGCTTTTCCAATGATTAGAGGGTTGATTTTTTATCCAGTCATGATAGCACAGGAAGTTTTTCTTTTGACGATTTTCCGCTAGTACACTTTTCGTCTTTTAGTGCCAATGTTTTCTTTGGTAATGCCCTACAGAAGAGACCAGTTTCATCAGCATTAAAAACAGTCGCGAGTAAAACAATATATATTGTTTTTCTACACCGATTTCATATCTTACAGCATTAAAAACTGAAAGAACAAGATTTAGACTTATCTAAAAAGGAACTCAATAAAACACACTCTCTTTCTTAATAAATGCCTTGCACACAGTTTTTTTTTATTTGTACATATCCATCTTTTTACGGCCTCTCGGTTACAAATTCGTTAAAGTCGAATTTGAACTTATTTATAGCAATAAGTTCTTTACCTTTTTCACTCGCTTTACAACTGAAACTGGATCTTTGTCTTAGCCCAAGTATTGCATATTTTATKAATGGGCGGCTAAATGGTAATCTTATAACCAATGAATGACAAAAGATCAAAAACAGGAGATTTTGAGAAATATAATATCCTTAGTAATAAACCCCTGTAATTGCTTTATTAGGAGGAACTAGTGGGACCCAACTCGCATAGGGCCTTTTTTAGCTTGCAGATACACATGAGATTAGTGGGACCCAACTCGTACCTTTCCCCTTGAATAACGGAACACAGTTTTTTCACTGCTCCACTTCTTGTATTTGATTCACCACAAATCGTTTTTAGGCTTATGTTCCTGCGCTGGCAGAATTTTTCTAGCTGTCCATTTGAAGTTTTAAATACTTCCAACGCTTTTTCTTGCAGAATTGAACCAGAAACGGGGATATTTTGCTCAAATTTTGTAAAACCAACTGAAAACGATTTGATCTAGTGCAGATCGGCGAGAGACTTTAGAATTTCTTCTTTCTTCTTCAATATTTCACCAACTGGACTTTATCCCACTTTGATTTTTTCTGCAGCTTGACGGACTCAAGATTAATTTTTTTCCGTAGATTCAATAATTTCCATTTTCTCTTTAACATTAAAAAACTTTCGTTTTACAGAAGATGAAGCCATCTTTTCGATGTCATACTCTGTATAACACTCACTTTGCCGAAAAAAAAGGAATGTTAATTTATACCAATCTAACAACAATTAGCACCCAATATTTGAATAATCTTCAGTGGGCTGTTAAAATAGACAATTTCCAAATTACTCAATTCTGAGAAAAAAGATTTTGCTTAATACCACTCCCGGCTGATGTGTAAACCACATTAGGAGTCGTTTCTTATTGACCGCTATCTTAAAAGAGTTCCTTGGAAAAATTTGACCGTTGTTTAGAGGTAATTTTGCACATGGTATTATATACAAAATGTGAATAGCTAACTATCCGCGTCCATCATTGGCAGTMTCGTTTKTAMAGAGATTTCAATAGACAGTTTTGCATATATTTTGATAAGGCGAACGAAAAGTCTTCATTGTTAGGAMGTGTCCGCTGKTCAGAGAGGTGTGCGTTAAGGAAGGTTTTTCTGCAGTGTGAAAATAAGGCAACTTCGATTTTTTGTTTTAAAAAGATCATATTTTTCAGTATTTTGACGTTCTAAATGTTCATTTCTTCGCGTTTGGTGAGGGCATCGGATATATTTTTAAACGAAACCTTCCTATTTTTTAAAAACGATCCTGGCAGGGCGCAACTTACCGAATTCACAAATAAACACATAGACAGTACGCCATTCCTTCAACTTTCGAAGAAATAAATAAAAATTATTTCTTTTGCCTGCATAATAACGTGTAAGTATTATTTTTTTTATTGTAAAACGGATTGCGTCAGGTTAGGATAGACTTGTTCAACATATTTAAGCAGTTATAAACAAAAAAATTTGTGTCTAAAATCATTGAGTATCTACAAGAAATTAATTACCGAACTAAAATTGTAGTTTGTTAAATGTCAATTTTTGTATCTATGTTATTATTAAAATAAAAGGTGGTTTTGTACGTTTATTAATTTCTTGCTATGTCTAGAGTCGCTGTTAATAAGATAAAAACTAAAATAAAAGCGAATGCGTATGCGTGCGATTAATTGTTTTGGCGAGAAATATCAGCGTCGCGAGGAGATGCAAAAGTAGGCAATGAGTATTGAGGTGTCATTTTTGACAAAGAGAAATGTTCTTGAATTTGGCTCTGAGAGAGCGAGGTCTTTGGCCATGATGTGCCTCAGGCAGTGAGAGTAAGGTCTTTGGCCATGATGTGCCTCAGGCAGTGAGAGTAAGGTCTTTGGCCATGATGTGCCTCAGGCAGTGAGAGTAAGGTCTTTGGCCATAATGTGCCTCAGGCAGTGAGAGTAAGGTCTTTGGCCATGATGTGCCTCAGGCAGTGAGAGTAAGGTCTTTGGCCATGATGTGCCTCAGGCAGTTTTAAACCCCTAGCGCAGAGTGCCCGGTTAACAGCCGTGGTTCCTTCGAGTGGGTGACTTGCATTCCGGGGGGTAATGCGGGCTGCTCGAATGACATAGTTCTGGTGGAGAGGGTAGCCTTATTAGGTGCCCCCGATCCGGGCTATTGGAATGCGACTCTATAGGCCTTAGGGTGAGCGTTCGGGGAAGCCTCTACTATTTCAGGTTGTTGAAGAGAGAAAACTAGCAAGGTATTCATAACCACCATTGATAAAGATGTAATCTCAGGGATGAAGCCATAGACAGGACAAGGATGAGGCCCTGGGGTGAAAACCCCTCTGTGAGTCTTAACTGTATCTATCTGAGTTTAACGGATGAGTAACTTATGTTTTGTTTTTGCATCTCCCGCGCATATGTGAAACCGCCTTGTCTGTCCACCGGAGTGACCGCATTGTTATGACCCACGGATGAAGGCGGTGATAATGTAAGTTTTTCTTGGATATTCCCGCATTAGTTTTTCTATGTTTTTCAAGTTTTAGCTTTACTATTATTTTTTTTAGAAACATTATTTATATTATGTATTTAGCAAGATAGTTTATTTTTATGATACTTTATGCTTGCTTTGATTACATATTAAGAGCGGCGTGTTCTGCTCAAAAACTTAAAATGCGTCGCTAACACTAACAATAATTTTATTTAAAGTAATTATTTCTAATATTATATTGACTTCTGTTTTTAAAATGATTGCTAATTTTATTTTAACAGTAAAAAAACCAAACCGAATTGACTTGTTTGTGCTTTAAATAAAAATATCTATTCTTTTAAACGTCAGTTAAAATGTACTTTCCGAGCAAAATGTTACGACAGCGCTAAATTAATTCGATACTTGTCTAGTTCCACGAGAGCTTTAGCGATAGAATTATTGCGTGTACAATTTGCGCTCGTATATTAAAATACATACGCAACATAAGCTAAAATATCTAAGACACACCGCCAGATTTTTACAACAAAAATTTTAATTCCAATACGTCTTTAGAAACTTTATTTTTATTCCGTATTTATCACGATAGTTTATATTTATTATACTTTAAGATATTTCCAAATAAAAAGTAAAACTGTGATCCATAGATGCATTTGCGCATTCTTTGGTTTTGTTACAAACATTTGTTCATTCATTTCCGCAAATCGCCCATATATCGCTTCAGTTTGACACAAACAGTACGAAAGACTCACCTAAGAAAGACTGGATTTTCTGTGGGAATGGAGTGCGTGAACTTCTCGGCTAAATTATGTAGCGAGAGAGGTGTGATGTTGGAAATGCCGTAGTAGGAGCTGAAATTGTACTCCATGAACCATTCCGCTTCCCCTTTCAAGTTGGAATTGGCGGTAGACAAGTTTAAGTAATACTGCGTGTAATCCAGTATCTGCAAATTCAAAGGACATAATTAGAAATTAATTAAAACACTTCCTGTGAAAGCATCTCCGAAATTTATCGGATTCCTCGTTCCCCGTCCGAATCGCTCGAGCAACCTTGGTGTTCCACAAAACTAGTCGCGAACTATTTCTCGCCTGATGCGTCGATTGCAAATGCATCGTTTGGATAGCACAATGTTTTTCTAAACTTGCAACTATGCAGGCAGTTGGTATTTGAACCAGGCAGTGAAGGATAGAAATGATTAAAAACTAATACTGGAAAAAGCGTTCTTATTATGAAATCAATATGCTTTTTTCTTTGAATAAACTGTTTACCTAACCTAAATACAGGCAAGAATTACTAACCTGACCCGAAGAGAACGTTTAGGACAAGTTCAAACATTTTTTTGTATCTCAGTAAACATACAAATCAACAGAGAAGCGAAACGTTACTGAAAGAACTGACAAAATCTTAATTGATTGATTAAAAAAGCCTAACTAGCAGATATACACAAATGTACAACGGTGAATGTTTTTCGCATTCAATTATAAAACTAATAATTTGTAGGAAAGAGGCCATCCAATATTTGATTTATCAGGCGCTCAATTTCAAACCATTCCATACCGTCGTGAGCATTGATTTGTTATGTTATAATAGCAAGCTCCCTTTCTCGGAAAACAAAACTATAAAATTACTTTCCGTATATCAACAAATTCATAGACACCATTATCCATATTAGAATTTCTGGAAATTTCTACAAATTCGCTTATTTAACGCCTGTAATAATATTTTCCCTGTGTAAAACTTTTATTTTAACGTGTCTAAACGGGTTCTATTTTTCTTTTAGTCCGACCCTTGCAACATTTTCTGCAAAAACAAATAATTTGGTAACACGAGGGTTAATGCTTTCAGTGTCCGTAATGTTAGATAGTATGTTTTCGGAAGGAAATTGCCTTCCAAATGTTCTTTCAAACGCGTATTTAGGTTGACCTACGTAGCACTTGCCGCAAGAACAAGTAATTTTGTAAACACGTTCACTTTCTAAATGTACTTTATCTTTAGTAGAGCTATCTAAATTATCATACGTAGCATCAAAGGCTAAAATATCATGCTTTCAGAGTAACCTCAAAAGGCTTTGTGCATGAGGCAAACTCAACTTTAACTTACTTTGTCCTGGCTGAGAATTTAATTGATTTGGACGAGCACTTTTACTGAAAATTGACCAAATATTCATACTGCTATAACCATTTCTCACTAGCACTGATTTAAGATGATGTTACTTTTTGTAAAGAACATTCGTCTGGGATTCTTTCTGCTCTAACAAATAACGTCCTTATAAGACTATTCTTTTGAGTGGGAGGGTGGTGAGATGTGGCATTTAAATATCTCTGTGTATATGTTCTGTAAACCTTGTGTCCTAACTGTCCAGTGTTTGGATATCCAAGAAAGGTAGACTACATTGTTTTCTAATTCCATAGTAAATTTTATGCCAGGATGTTGTCTGTTTAGATGATTTACCTTGCAACCGGAAACAGTTAAAAAAACTTTTCTTCATTCGAAAGATTTGAAGTTATGATAAGATAACTAGTAATTATGGAAACTTTTGAGGTATTGTTACCACTTTTAGAATTGTCCTCCATGGCGTTACAGTAAAGAGAAGTAGCGTGGTTAGCAATATGCTGCTTTAGGTTTTGCTAAGCTATCATAGTTTGCAAGGCTTTTAAAGTTTGGTAACAGGGAGTCTGATATATCGACTCATTTTCTTAAAAATGCGTTTGTTTTGTGTCTTTTTCTTATTTCTGAAACACAAATGTGGTTAAGACTGTTTTAAATAGTAAAGCATCTTGTTTTCCAAAAAGGATTATACGGGACTGGAACTGTTTGGAGACGGCCCTGATTATGAAAATTTATGGTAGCAGCGCGTACCTGTGCAGTAAACCAATTGTTAAAGCGATTATATATTATAAACCTTATATGAATTGGAAGACTATAATTTTGCTAAATTTGATCTCGAGTTCATTACTAGCACATGTTTCAGACATTATAAGTTGAATGCTCTAGAAGGTGTAGTCATTGCAGGTTGTAGAACATTTTGAACCAAAGAACATGGAAATAAGCTGACCGCTTGGCGGTGTTTTCTATGTATTAATGGTCATTTTTAAAGAGCATCAAAACTGAATTTAGATGTGCATAACTTTGCTGGCATCCTTTATATTACACACAGGGATAACAAGATTTAGTCGTATTAAACATTTGGTCTGCGTTTGAAGCTCGAAATTATATAAGCATTTCTTGCGCTTTCAGACCTAAAACGTTTGATACCATCCTAGTAGTTATTGTAACATTGAAAAAAAATCATCAACTTACAATCTTCACTATCAGTTTTTTGCCTTGACAAGCATCATATACATTGCAAACCTTCAGGGCAGTTGATTTGATCTTTTGGCCTATACTTTTTCCTTGGACCTACCTCCGATTACTGAATACCTATTTCTTTTGAATCTTGTGTTCAGTGGAATTGTAGGTATTTAACTTTTGTTATAGATAAAACGAACTAGCAATACTTCTAACATTTTATGAGAAAAAAAATATATAAAATTTTCTTAGACATATGAACTTAAATCTTAATCTTATTTATAAAAAAGTTCTTTTTTTTCAATTTCGTAAGCTTACCTAACAGTTGTGCTGCTATTTAATGATTTTGGCTTTTACTGCATTGCATTTTTAAATATTTCCTAGAACTTTTATTGATGGTTAAACTGAACAACAAGCATACCGAATTTGGTTACCGGGCTGATTAACTTGATGCACATAAGGCTGAATTTGTTTTTATTAAGCTAGAAGTGTTTGGATTGAATTGTCTCGATTGATTTAATTAGAGCCGTCTACGCTAAACTAACTTCAAATTGAAGTACTGTGGCGGATTGAAGAAATTTTAGTACTTGCCTAATCATTAATTACGGTCGAAAACTAGGTATACCTATATTATTGAGTACACTGGATAGTTGGAATTGTCCCATACAGCGTCACCAACTTCAAAATTAATCTAGTTCAACCTCTCCTGCTGAAATAATTATGCCACTAAATTTTAGGAGATGTGAATTAATTATAAATATACTAATTGAATTTTGTCTACGTCAGTCCACCGAGTACTTGAGTGGAGAGCTGTTGTGCATTGGAGAGGCTGTCATGTAGGAATTAAAAAAAAAGACAATTCTTAAAAAAAATTCATAGCTGAGCGCTATTAAGACTGAAATGGTTTATTGCGTGTATAAGGTGTGTATAATATATTTCCTCGGCTCAAAATTATAGGCACTAGATGTGGTAGTGTTACTTTATCTTTATTTAAAAGCAGGCACTAATGTAATCTTTAACGATTTCATTGTTATCTTGCTTGCAATTAAAAATTCATGGATTACAAACCAGAGCTCCTGTTGTGGTACCCAAGTTTTGAATTTTAAAGTTCTAGATTATTTGATGATAATGCCCTTCCTGAATTATCCAGACATGATGGTTTCGTGCTGATTCCATAACTTTCGCTATATGCACTTGTGGATTAAAATCTGATCAAAATTATGCTGAAATTAAATAGCTCGACATATGCAAAACGGACCACGGTAAAACCTTGTTCGCATACTTGATCCTCATTTTAGTTTTGAGAATCATGCAAACAAAACTATAAGCACATACTAACAACTTGAAAATATCCTATTTCTATAACGTTGACCGTGTTCCATTGCCAGCTGTAACTGTTTCCAATACACTGCACAGAAATTGAAAATACCTTTAACGTGCTTGCCTTATCTGACCACACATCAGTAAATAGCATGAAATAAATTTATGCAACAAAGCTGTATTGTACATAATTTTATATGCTGCTGATTGGACACATCAAATATTATTTAGCATTTATGGGTATTTCATCTCATTTATTTTATTATTCCTTATGTAGACAAATACCCAGTTGTCACTGATATCAGGACTTAATTGTGTTTGTATTTGCACTAATCTATAAACAATCCAATAAACTGTGTCCATCCAATTATGTTATACTACGCAAATCTCACACTAAAATAGAGTAAAATATCTGCCTGGGAAGCTGCACTGTTCCTTTCATTATATTAAATTATGTATGCATGTATTTTTCAGGAACTAGACAATAAATTGTGAGAGATATTTGTCAGTGTAGCACGAGAGTCCAGTCATTATAGGAGTATTTCTTGTCAATTTTCATAGAATTTTATTTTATCGGATTATTGTTTTTAAGTTTAAATGAAAAAAACGTGGGCAATAGGGTTTCTAAGAAGTGGATTTAGTATAAAGGTCAAATTTTTTAAAATAAACCTTGATACCAACTCAAATAATAATGAACGTACAATGTTCATCATTTGAATTTGGAATACCACCTTCCATTTTCATACCTGAGGAACATTTGGTGTGTAACAATATAATTGGGACGTACAGAAACATAAAGAGCACATCGCAATCATCAATTATTGCAAATTCTCTGTCAGACTCGTATTAACAAATCACAATCAAAACAAACATTTCGCTTCTTCTACGAATATCACAAATAGACACAGTTTTCAGTAAGACGGGATCTTTATAAAAGTTTGTATACTTTATTTGTGGCATTCACGATCGCTTATAACTGGTATACATTCCTCTTGTAATTTTTATCTCGATTTACACTTTGGAATTAGTACACTAACGAGTGGAAGGTTTAAACTAAAATCCATTCTTGTAGGCTAATACAACAAATTAATTAACTATTGATAGGTATCTGTTTCTGCGCTATCCACTTGATTACTCTTCTTATACTCTGTGTTCTGAACACTAAATGAAACAAATTAGCAAAAATGCGTTGCAGCAACATTACCTCCATTACAAGAAACCTATTACATTAAGTATAATTTACATCGACAATAGTTATTTACTGTCAGTAAAATATAAGATCGAAAATATCTTGTTCCTATTTCTAATTCATTTTTTGATCATAATTAAGTTGTTACAAACTTTTGTTTGCAAAATACAACTTAAACTCCGTTTGCGACAAAGCAACATTATACTAAATATGTAAAGATTATACTGAACAAATCATCTCAATTGGCACAACTGGAAAATGCGTGCGCTACTGAGATATGGACTTGCCGCCGAGAGTAATTTAATAATTTATTTATTTACTCTACTGGCATTCGAAATAATTATTCTCTACTGTACGGAAGATTTGTAAACGACATTTGGCTATCTAAAAATCACTAGTAGCGCTCTAATGAGCAACCGAAGAAGTTCATTTCTATTATCATTTAGTAAATCGCTTGCATGTACGTATATGTCAATTAAGTTTTCTAATTATATGAATATTGCGTTTGGCGGCTCCAAAAATAGTAATTTGACGCGCGTAAGTCGCTCTCTGGCACTAAAACTTTCGGGAAACATTCCACGGGGATAATATGACCATAGATTTTTATAAATCTAAAGATGTAGATAAATATAACAATTCATGCACAATTACATCTCCTCAGCGCAAAATCGTGAACCTTGCGAAAACGAGCGCAGCAAATCTACTTCTGACAACAAGCCAACAAAAACTACGGACACTTTAGAACTCCACCATGCACTTTATAATCAGCCAGCGGTACGTTCAGCCGAGTTACCCACGAGTAGCATCCTCACTTGAGAAATGAAGTCGTTATTTTAGCTGCAAGGGTCCTTCGCAGTCCGGATGCAGGTACAAAACCTTCAATTTGAAATTCAAATCGCATGTGCTTACAACATGCGGCGGAAGTTTTCAGACAGACCGATCATAATTACAAGTTCCAACTCTGGCCAATCCCCTACAATTCTCCTGTAGCCCTTACCTGTCCAGTGCCTTTATCGAACTTGTAAAGTCTCAACCCAGGATTGTTTGTTCGTCTCGGCGTAACTGCTGGAGCTATCATTACCCAGGATGCGGGTCGCCCTGGAATCAAGAACGTTAATGTAGTTGTAAGATTACTAAAATGTGTACAATTAGCTACTGAAATATTATAACTAGGGTTAACAGTAGTGTTACACCTGTTATGCAGATATACAGGGTTTCTATAAATGATTCGTTCATTCAGGGCGCTTGTGGAAATTATCGATTACCATTTTGTGAACACAACTATTGCTTTGACGTATACTTGTCATCTGTCAATTGTTGAATTATTTGATATATTTTAATGTGAGAAAACGCATGGGAGTGTGTATTTTCAACATGTTCTGTAGTGTTTTGTGGGATCCTCAGCTTTCAGGTTGCAGAAAGCTCACATTTCGGAGCTGCGGAGTGACACGGCTTAGTATAACTTTTAGGTTGTGAATCGTACTTGTCGTGGCTACAGTAAGCCTGTTAAATAATTGCACTATGATGGACTGAAAGACGTTTCTAGCCTGCAGCAATGGTAAAATTCACAAACTAAGTAGTAGTACCGTTAGCTGTACTACACAAAGTTTCAGCAGTGCAAGGGTATAGACCGTAGAGCTTACCACAAGCCTACTAAACCAATAATTATTATTATTTCTTACCTTTAAAAGAAAAATAGAACCGTAGCTCGTTGAAAAATCTTTACAGAACCATCAATTGATTTGAAACCTTCGATACTATCGTGCTCATTGATATTGAGTTATCGCGGTGCTTATTGTAGCTTGGCAGCAGTTACAAAAAGGTGGCATAAGGAATAATTCAGAAATCAACGCCGCCCGCCTTGCATGAATTATTTATAGAAACCAATGCAGATGATGAACTGCAGTCCACCTGACTCGTTAGGGTATGGATTGTAAACATCGCGATGAAGGGCAGTAATATTACCAGAGAGTTTCTAATTTGTTTATACATATCTAGCATGAGTCTATATCAATCTCTAAATTCACGTTGAACACTGTGTCCAAATATTATCTTGGTTTGAGGGTTATTACTGTTTTCATTGTTTGTATAATGATACTGTTTTTATTTAAATCTGAACTATCCATTTTTCAGAACACTGCTTAGATTACTGTTAGAGAAAGCAAGAAATGGTTATGGAAAAACAATTTTTTAATGAATGTACCACTCAAAAATGTACCCCGCAATACCTTTTTGTATAATTCTAATTTTGTTTTCCGTTTGCAGTTCTTTTGATGATCCAAATTTTCATTTGTCTACAACTGCAGCTCTCGGTTTTTAAAGGCTTGCAGGCAGCTATGCTGTTTATTTGTTACGTAAACTTTGCTGTCCCCTAACATTCCAATAATGTTTTTCAATAGTCTTGTCTAGATGACTCCATTTGGTTGGATGATTTCTCTCCTTTGCCCAACAATCGTTAGCTTATAATGCTCATGAAAAAAATTAACCACCACTGAGCAGCTTGCTGCACTCTCCAGATAAAATAGAATTAAATAGGGGGGTGGTTTAGGAAGTCGTTTCTTTTTGTTTCATGAAGAAAGTCGTCAAGTCGCCTGCGATGGGACGCAACGAAGACGGCGCAAAAAAGTTATTCGAAAAATATCACTTTTAAAGGGCTGTATAAGCGACCTGATTACTTTTTTTAATAAAAACGGGTTATAATTAAAGCCAGTTCTTTGTAGGCACAGTCTAAATGTCTCGCTGGATAGTCTTTCGTTTAGTATTTATGTGAAATAGAGCTGTACGAGGAGCCACCATCTTTTATTGGTATATGTCACATTCTTTCCATAGCCTTTACTAAATCAAAAAAAAATTGCTCGCAACTAGCTTTTAATCAAATTAGGATATTCTGTTTTGATCAAACCTTGATATGCATTCACTACCGCTCCTGAACCTCTAAGTGCAAACGAAGCCTTTTATTTTAACGGTAGTTTTCCGTAGTCGCTATTTTTTTACTTGCCGAAACTTCTCAAAAGAAACAGTTTCATAGATATTTTCAGGCTGAATAAATAAGTTAACTTGTGCATTAGCATAGAAATATCGGTTTTTATCAAAAGACTGTTTAAAAAAAAGTGACGACGCAGGTAATCGAATTCCCATTTCAAAGGTTCAGAGTTTACTTGAAAATTCTGGTTAAAAAGATGTATATAAGAATACTAGTGAGACTAATATGTAAATATTTTTAAAAGGTCCTGCCCTTCTGATTTATAAATCGAAGAATAGAGAACACCATGGGAAACAACCGATAGTTATTGTGGTAGCGCCATTCAAATCTTAAACGCATTTCACAGAAGCAGAATAATATAAGGAAATAGCGAATACCATACTTCAGTCTGTATAGCCTATAAAATGAGAAATATTTAATATACATACGGCAGCTTTATAAATCTACATGTTCTCTGCAGTACTTTTAACGTGGGCACAATAAATTCGCTTGTCCATTATATTTGCTGTATTGAGGTATGTAGTTTTCAGAGATACGTTGCTAATGGTGACGTCTAATATGTCTGTTGCGTAGCCAATTTTCCTGTCCAATATTACCGTGATGCGTAACAAGCACGCCTCATAATCCAAATAGCTGGAAGCCGTCTGTCAACATGATCGCCTCCGCCACTACAGCTTTAATGATCGAAGACCAGTGATGCATTCGAAACAGCTAATGATTAAGGTTTACCAGTAGGTCAACACAAAGTTGCTTGGTGATTTCTAATTTATAGGTATGTGTCATGAAATTTCAGCGTGGATAGCAGAAAGAAGCATATAGGCGTCTTTATTTTTGATTAAGATCTAAATGATATATGAAAAACCCTAACCACAATAATTTAAAATAACGAATTGTGTGTTTGGATAGCTAAGCAACTTCCTAGAATATTTAGATGAATTAATCGGAAGATATTCTTTTTACCAAACTCTCATTGGAACTGGAGTCAGCTATTACACGTATCGTTAAAATATCTTGGGAAGCTATTAACCAGATTGCGAAAATAGCAACTCAAGAATACTCATAATTAATTGATAAGAACAATACGAATCAAATGCCATGGATACTAGTTTTTCTGGCAAATCCGTTTAGGGATCGAGTTGAAACAGTTGTTGAGTTTTTGCCACTTTTGACATATAGAACGTAACATCGATAACTTTCTGGAAAGCTTTAATTTCCGCTTCAAAAAGAAGAAATAGAACGTTTGATGTATGTAGAAAAAGCACAAATACATATAGTTTTTAATGCATCCTGAAACCATCTCGTTTAACACTGGCTTTTATCCCAAACAATACAATAAAAAAATCTTTTAGGAAACCGGAAGGATTAGGTGGATAAAAACAACAGGTCAGGTATTTATGAAATAGCTGTAATTTAAAATATATCGGGCAAATCAGGCGTTCTATAGTAGTTAGATTTAATATAAAGAGCGTATAGTTAATTTCAGGTTTGAGAAGTTTGATAAATCCACTGTCGCACAACATATGCGACTCACATCATAAATAGTAAAAACGTAAAATTAGTAAAACCACTTTCACAATGCAATACGGAGCTTGACCCATTTCAAAGCATTTGATTCGAAGAACAAATTTTAATTCCATTCCATGAATTCTAGAAATATATTTACATACCTTAAACTACCGTATTTGCTTCTCTTTGTTCCGCTGAAGTTTTTAAAAATTTATATAGTTTCCGCTTATTCAGGAATTGTAAACAAAATTATGGTAGTAGTTTTAAAGAAGATACTTTCGAATTTAGAAATCACAGTGACAAAAGGAAGCAAGTTATTTACACTATAATTTATTGCTCCGCTTTGGTGCATTTAAACATTTACGTACCTGAGTGTTGCAATGCAGGTATTATGAAATTTTTAGCACCAAATATACATATCGAACGTTATGTCGAGTATGCCGTTCCCAGGATGCAGCAGTTAGGTCAGCGTACTTGCATAATGCATCAAGTGTGGTTAGCAGGCATTGGATAGCCCCTTGATAGAATTCACATAACATAGTGTGCTTCTTATTTTTAAACTTGTCTGACATCGTACGGTTGAACACGAATGTACAAATAATTCACAACTGAATTACACGATAGGGTTCGTATAATAGTAATTTTCGTGAAGGGCTCATGTCATTCGTATAAATATATTTCGTGCTTGATAAACTAAGCCTTGTTCGAATCCGTAATGACACTTCAGTCGATAAGCTTCCCACACGCGCTTCAAATTTGCATGGTAATGAACTTTGCATAATTTTTTTGTGTGTAAGAGAGCATCTGCCGGTTCTGGAATTTCTGCCCATTTGTCAATGCAAATCGGCCCTCAGATAACGATCCATTGGATTTATAGTTTTCCGCTAATTGTAACTTATTACAGATTGCCCATAATTTATATAAATCCACTTCATCGTGGTAGAAATACTTTATTTACATTATCTAAAAAGGGCTACACTTTGGCAAAATGGAATGTAGAGACTCGTTCTGTTAGCTTAACATCCTTATATCATCACAAACATTTAGCTTCACTATGCTTAAATAAGTATTTTTGCTCACGACACCATCTTTTTCCCTTCAGCAGAGATTGTCATTTAAAATGATATAGATAATAAAGCTATAGCGTGAAGTACCTTTATTGTATTGCTTTGTTATATACAACAACTTCTAGCAGCTTCATCATATATTATATGAGGCAGTCATTTACTCCATTCATACACTTAGTGGAGTGATAAACATGAATGTCCATAGCTTATAGTTTTATTCTAGGATCTAGATCAGCTGGTCTAACGCTTTTACTCTGCAAGAAACGAGTAACAGAACGCTGTCTTTCCATAGTGCGGAGGTCTAGGGCAGTTGCAACACAACACGATATCATTTAGAGCGCTCTGGAGATCTCAAAAATAGCATTCCTGCCAACTTTTAATGTTCCACTTTGAGCGCCTTTTCCTTTTCCTATGCTTCACTCTCACTGCTTTCGCGTCCCGTTGTCTCTATCCTTCCTTCCACCCACCATTCTTCTTTCCCACACTGGAAGTTCTGTTTCTGCAGGCTTTATTAGTACTCCTACATGCTGATAAGTGACAATGACTGTCTTTGGAAGCTTCGCGGTACCTTCCTTTCACTTCTTTTCGCACTAAAAAGCCCTTTTAAAGCTATAAAAAGAATGCTCTTATCAGACTCGCTTGGTTTCTTCCTTGGCTCCATTTTTTTTCGGCGAAAAAGAGATTAAGGTATCTTATACATCCTCAAGCCTTATTTGTAGATTCCACCCCGTAAACCACACCATAAACTTGGGTTTGGTTACTACCAAACTACTTCTAATTCTCTTTGTCGAAAAGCAGTAGCTACTCTTTGTAGTTCCTAGCCGATTCTTACAAGTAGTACTACATTACTTACATTCACCCCGCTGGCATTCTTTTTCATTCTACATTTATTTACTTAATGCATTCTCGATTTCTGCAGCTCACATTTATTTAATTTTTCTTTTACACCATTCGCTGCGATACACTTATTATTTTTACATCCAATATGATATCAGTAATACCTTCTAGAGTTCTAGCCTCTTATTCCTCTTGCTATGCAACTTGAAGCTTTCCTTTCTTCATCAGTTTTCCTGATCTTGCCATCTAGGATATCATCAAAATATTCGGCCCAACTATTATTTACTTGCTTTGTAGAACCTTACCCTATGTTACTTTTCCATGACTATACTTCTCGGTATTAAAATTTTCCAGTTCGTTTGGCCTCTTGGTAAGGTCTCTTAGCCTGGTGCTTCTAAAATTTTCCTCCAAATGCAATTTTGTTGTTGCACTTCCTTTTCTGTACCACATATCTGTTTCGCTCGACCAGTAGGTTTGTAATTTTAATATTCGCAATGTCAATTGTGCCCTTTCCTGTATCTCCAGCATTTTTTCTCAAAGCAAGTTTTATACATCCGGTTTTTGGCTTTTACGTACTTCGGTATCTACGTTTCTTCATCTTTATGACAAAGGTCCTCAATTACAAGTAACGAATTACTGTAATTCAATTACTTTTCTCAGTAATGAGTAATTGTAATGAATTACTTTTTTAAAGCAATTGTGTTAAAAATTCGATTACAAAAACTTCTGTTGCTATTTTTTTATATTAATATTTTTCTACAATTCCATGGCTTGTTAAATTTAGGGCATTAAGTTGTCTAAAACCGCCTGTGACCTTTATCACGGTACACGCCATAAACATGAAGATCTCAAAGCCTAACACTGTGTGCGTTAAATATTTGTGGCTTGGAATAAAGGAAATTCTCCATTAAAATTAAAGTAAACAATTGCTGGTTCGTTTTTCGGAATTTGTACAACGCCTGAGCGGTGCTAATACCTGGTTGAACCGAATATATCTAATTTAAATGTACAAAAGAAGTTAGATCAAATGTTGTAATTGTTTTAAAATTTTGATTTCTTAATCTTGAACAACAAATAATAA
This sequence comes from Rhyzopertha dominica, assembly GCA_025024175.1. Classification (NCBI taxonomy): domain Eukaryota; kingdom Metazoa; phylum Arthropoda; class Insecta; order Coleoptera; family Bostrichidae; genus Rhyzopertha; species Rhyzopertha dominica. Next base: position 73,425,542 of record QCXZ01000137.1, read on the forward strand.
AAGCAAACAATAACTCTTCTTTAAAAATTGAAAACTGATCCATATTCTCTAAGTGGCGTTATTAATTAATTCTTCAAAAGAAAATATTCTTAATGTGAACTTCCACTTTATTTTTAAATTGTAAAGCGCTTTCGGCTACATGCTAGCCATCGTCAGTACAAACGTTAAAATGAAACTAACAGTTTGACAAAGTCAAAAAACAGAAACAAGCAAACTTGACTACAAACWGAAATGCAACCCACATGCCAATAACTCAAACGAAACATTAATTTAGATCAAACAAAGAATTTAGAATAGGACAATTGAAATTACAAAAATCATTTAGAATAGTAAAATTTGGTTCGTTAATAATTTTATAAATCTCTAAAATTTCCAAATAATTTAATTTAGATGATTTAGTACACAAATGTAATGAATTTAGATTGTCTAGCGTGGCAGTGTGTTTATTTACTAATAAATGGTTAGCTAACGAAGAATTTGTTGTAACAATATCTGTATTTTTATACTTTTCAAATTGTTTCAAATGTTCTTTACCTCTAGTTAAAAAGGATCTTCCGGTTTGTCCAATATAAACTGAATTGCAATCATTACATGAAAAACTATAAACGCCTGAATTATTTAAAACTGAAATTTGGTCTTTATTACGGACAAAACGGGAAAACACACTGCCTACGGTAGAAAAAGCAATATTTATTCCATTAGAAGAAAATAATTTAGATAGGCTAACTGAGACTTGACCAGCAAACTTAAGAGGAAACCAAACCTTAACTTTTTCATCCAAATAAGTGGTACAGAAAGAAAATTTAAATTTTGTCAAATACTTAAAATAAAGTTTTTCTATTAAATAATTAGGAATATTGTTATTGAAAGCAATTTGTAGTATTACACCCAATTAAATGCTTTCGAAAAAGAATGTTAGAACTGTTAGTTTCATTTTAACGTTTGTACTGACGATGGCTAGCATGTAGCCGAAAGCGCTTTACAATTTAAAAATAAAGTGGAAGTTCACATTAAGAATATTTTCTTTTGAAGAATTAATAACTCTTCTATTAAAAAGGTATCGATAAAAATAAAAACGTATATTGTAATTGTTAGAAAACGTATATTGTAATTGTTAGAATTAACTAAAAGGGTCTTATTATTTAGGACAACCAGGCAATGTTAAAAGTAATGCATTACTTTTCAAACGCAATTGTTTCAATCGCTGTCGATAACCAGTTCATCAAAGCGCCCTGTATCAACCACCCTACAGATAGCCTTTTCTAACTCCTAATAAGGTTTATGCTCAAACAATAAGCTTACCCATTACTGTCAAGCCATTTCCATCATTAAGTTTAAAACACGATGTTAGGTATTCTCTACAATATTTGCTCCTATCCCAGTTTCCTGATATTACTTTCAAGTCATACAATTTTTTTTAATTATATTATTACATTATACTGCATAAAACTTTCTAGTAGTCGTATAGAACAAAAATATGCTACAGGTGAATAAACAGAATCCACTGAGCCACGTTGCATGTCAATTAACCTCCCTTGCTAAATAGATAATTATTTTACACTGTATCTATTTGTAGGGTTATTACTTCACACGGGCTTCACATCACACACAGTTCACATGCAGACTTTAGTAATTGAATTTTAAAGTAAAATCCAATTTCAAAGGTATCGTGAATATTTATAAGGTTAATTTGCTGCCTGTAGGAGTTTGCAACACATTTTTTGTTGTGCTTTCCGTACCGAAATAAATCATGTTAAAATATGCTCACTGTGTTTGGACAACCCATGTTCGGCCTAATTGCACGCGTACCGCGCGTACCTCACTCAAACCCCCACATAAAAAAGTGTTTGTTTTGCCAAAGATAAGTAACGAGGGTAGCAAATCCGACTATTTGTTTTTGCAACTTGAAAAGCCGTGTCTGAAAAGCACTCGAATAATTACGCGGTGTGTTTGCGTTCATCGCATACACAATTCATCCGGCGAAACAGATTTGTTAAATCAGGAAAGGGACGAGCAGTGTTCAGTTAAATTGCGGATTCCGAATGAAAAATGTTCCTATTTCGCGGGTTTTCGTAGGCTAATTCAGAAGCGGGAGTTAAATAATGGATTGGAATACTTCAATGTAATTGCCCGGTTCCACAAATACGGTTTACCGCAATCGACCATCATCTACCCCGGAACGAGCCTGAAATATGCATTAGCAAAACGTCTAGAAGCGCCCAGTGGCGGCTATTGTTCGCCGCGTTTGTAAAATCTCTAAAACTGCACTGTTTGGACAGCCCCTGCGTACCCCGGGGGAATGCAGACGTTCTAATTCCGCAAATTTCAATCGGCCGACCTCGATGCATCGGTTGGGCATTTAAAGTAATATTTAATTAAGGTTCTGGCTACATCTCGCCTGCTCGTGCACATATTATGTAGTTACCATCCATTTGATGATTAAACTGTGATTAGGTTTGCTGGTCAAAAGCAAACAGATCTTGCATTGACCACTCTTTGAATTGTTACATTTCCTTTAGATGACCGAGCTTATATGAAAACCACTTTATAACTCTTGAAAAACTAGGGCCACTTTCCTTAACTTTCATACCTTTTACATGATAAAATTGCTTAGCAATTTTTGTCCACTAAGTTTTTGTTTTAGAACTTTTGTCTTTCTTACTTATAACTAATAGTTTCCTTTTATTTTATATCTTGTAGTGAGTGCTCTAGCTCTTTTCGTCTTTGTCGTACATACACATCAGGTATGAAAACATGGTCTAATTTAATTTTTTGCTACATTCCCACGCAACAAGAACTCATCATGATACTGTATAAGACTCTGTATATGTATCTGCAATTTATTGACAGCAAATGACGCACAAATTATGACAGTGACATCGCTTTTGCAAACGCGTTGCGTTATCTATGCGACCGAAAAATAAGAAGAGTCTGTTATGAACTTCAGAACGAACAATATTGCCCCTTTCTTTTAAGCCACACGAAATTTTAATACTATTATTTAATACTATTTTTTTGTATTGCTCATCAACTTGTAAACTCTTCATTAGTATTTTCGAAACAAAATAACGAATTCCTGCAAAAAAGGGTAAGTCTAACTTTCTACTACTATTAACCACTGCTTGCGCAGGTTTCCAGGTACTTCAGTGTGTAGAAATTGTATACAGTGATTAGTACTAAKTTTATTCATTTTTTGTTATTTTACTCTCCAAAGCAAGATTTGCGTTAAACAGTCAATGGCGATTAAAATTTTTTTTAATAAGATTGGTGGACAAGACTGGGTTGAACCGCTCTATTTATGAAGTTTTCTTTAGACAGTTCTTTTTTCTGAGTTCTTGTTGTGTTGAATATCTATGCCCCTGGTGTTAAATGCACACTTTCATTTGATGATTAAATTCTGAAGTCATAGTAGCTTGGTGTAGGTAACAGTTCCGAGCTTACTGGAAGTAAAGACCATTAAAGGCACATGCCATTTGTTTCTGCACTGAAATAAACACGATCCATCCTGAGATGCAACGACGCCTCAGCAGAAGCTAATTAAAGGCAATGTATTACCATATCCTCAGTGTTTAAGGCATGAAATTCCAAGCCCCCTTTTTGGGACCGCTACTGAGCGAAATCAGTGAAACTGGTTTTATAAAGCTATGGAAAGGAATAGTCAGATTAGAGAGACGTGGTTAGGTTATTGTCGTTAAACAATTGCAGTCTCTCTTTGCTTTTTAACATATAGAGCAACTTTGGTGTAACATTTTATTAGAAAGGTAGATAAATGCAAAATAATGTTGTACTGTTTGAAAACTACATGTTTAAATTGTGATGATATGTACACCCTGACAACGAGGTTTATTAGTGTTCTTGTTCTTCATACACACAAGTCAGTTTTGACCGTTTAAATTTTACACATTTTTTCCTTTTAAACTTTAGTCATTTAATACCAGTACAGGTTTTCAAAAGTTCTGGAAAAGCCGAAAATCGCAGTACCTTTAATGTTGGGGTAACTGAAGTGTGGTCTATATTGAAAGATATTTGATCTTTGTACAGTGTTTCTATAAATGATTCATTATGGAAATCATCGATTAAATCAATTTGCCACCTCTCAGGAAAGTGACGTATATTTATGATCTCTCGATTTTTTTTTTATTATTTGATATATTTTAATATGAGAAAACGCCTGGTAGTGTGTATTTTCAACATATGCTGTAGTGTTTTGTGGGATAATTAATTTTAAGGTTACAGTAAGCTCACATATCAGAGCTGTAGTAGACATTGATCTGCAACCTTCAACTACTATCGCCGTGCATATTGTAGCTTGGCAGCAGTTACAAAAATGTGGCACAAAAATAAGAAATCAACTCCGCCCGCGTTGCATGAATCATTTATAGAAACCCTGTAGATGGCCCTAGCATGGTTACCTTCATTAACGAATTTATAAAAATTGATCACTGGAATAAGAAAAGATATTGATTGCATTTGCCTAATCGTAGTACATAGTAACCATATAAAGAGATATATAAAACAAATGGTAAGTAGCTTCAAATACACTTCAACAATTATAATAAATTCAGACAAAGACGCATTATGGTTTATTTTCCCAATTCTGTTAGCAACAAAAAATTCGTGCTGTCAGTTGTTTTTTGTTGTCTATTGCAGAATCCATTTTGAATCATTCATTAGCTTACTAAGCAAGATAAGACCACATCTCAAGCGAAATCTTAATATGTTTTACATTTTCTACTGTAAGACAAAATATACGTTCTTTTCTGAAAGAAAATAATAGAGATAATGGCTTGCAATCCGTAGAAGAACATTATATGTCTATAAAAATCATTACAATCAATATACTGTGTTAACAACCGTAGCCTAATTTTCTCTCAAAACGCTTAAAACGGCTTTAATCTAAATATTCATGTTTACTCATTATTACTTTGAAAATAAAGAAAATCACATACGAATATTTAGGCAGCATTTCACTCCACTAAGGATGAAATTTTCAAAAAGTCTGGAACGCATATTTATTTACTTCTAATCAAATCTTAAAAACAAGGTTTCATGCTTCCATTTTCATAAATGACGGACATCCTTATAAACGTTTATAACCTATTTCCCTCCTTAGGAGTAGAATTTTCAAAAATCCTTCCAAAGTTAGTGTTTACGTTATGAAAGGACCCTACTGGCCAAATTTTATGTGCCTAACTTCAACAGTTTACGTTCGGCGATAATGAAAAGGTCATATAGTCAGTCCGTCAGTAATATGCTATTTTATTAGTATAGATAAATGCCCGTTTCAATGGTTGGTATGCTAATTTATAGTTATTTTAAATAGCAGCTCTGCTTTAGATATATCTGTTTTTAAAATGCGATATTGAGTTTGCTGTAAAACTAGTAGAGCTTGAAGTGTATGTTCGACCTAGGTCATTGCATTGAGCTTTAATAACATTTCACTTATTATATTACATACCATCAAAAAAGTCCGTAGTCACTTTGCAAGCGCGTTAAGGAAAATACCTATGCCCAAAAGTATCTTGAGATGTACAATGTACAATAATAATTATGAAACGCATATAAAGCCTTCTTTTTCTGTGTTATGTGGGCACATATTCACTGGGTAATGGGACTTATTTCGATATGATCGAAAGGAATGTGCTAGATAAATATAACTTTAATTGAAACGATTGTCTTTCTCTCTTGGCACAAATCGATTTTAATTTTGTTTCAGATCACAACAGCCACACCTTTCTATGCAGAGCATCTTAAACTTCGTTTAGTATAGGAACGATGCGATGGATGCAGGCAGCAACAAAAAAGTGAGCACAGAAATTTTGTTTCCTGTTTTGGCGTATGATTTGAAAGTCCTATGAAAATTCTGCTTATGATGTGTTTTTAAAATTTTTATTTAATAAGCAAGTAGGTATCGCACATCAATAGCTACATTTTATTTAATTCAGTTTACCTTCGATACATGTCAAAACAGATAAATATGTTGGTTTAGGAGTTTTTACTAATACAGTAAAGTCATCGACATTATTCTTTGTAGGTGTACTACGAAACACAAAACTCAGTAATAAATCTACAACAAAACACTATAATTTTTATATGTTAGCACATATTAGTATTTTAATGTAATAATATGTTTTACACTCCAACTCAATGCTTTCAGCTGTAAGTATACTCACCATGACTATCGTACATAACCCTAAAGGTGTCTGTGTGTAGATGACCGAAGAATTGCCCAACGATGATGTCCGCGTATTTTCGGACTGTGCTGATGTACCTCTTGTTATGGTAATCAGTGAGCGACATGTGCCCAGGAGGTACTGATCCTCTTACTCGCTCTCCAGAGCCTGGTGGTATGTGTCCAACCAGGTACACCTGAAACAAAGAGCACGGTTTGTGATTAAGCAAGTAGTTCTATGCCTTTTATTAAAGCACATGTTTTTACTCATGCTTAATCCAAGCAGTCAGAATTTCTGGGAACACATTGTTGTTGTTTCAGTTTTTGATTCTTTCGCTTACTTTGCAGTTGTTTTTCAAGATTTCGCCATGAGTTTGATTTTTGCCAAGGCAGAAAAGGAAACCCTTTTTATCACGTGTTCAACATTTATGCAAAAAGAATAATGTTACAGAGCCAATGATCTAAAAGACTTCAGGGTGCACTTAAGAACACATTTCTGGTTTTGTACTAATTCACATTTTGTGTGATATGCATCTGTATGGATATACACATGTATGTAAATTTAAGCATTCATCTCTTCAAAATAGCAATGGAAAAGTTTCGTCAGGTTTTCCAAAATGGAATTACTCCAAATATAAACTAAACGACAATGATCAATATGTCTTTTAAACCGTATATTGTTTTTAAAACAATTTAAATACAGAGATATTATACACCTCATTGCAATGGATGCTGAAACATAAGTCTTAGCGTAGAAGGTTCTTCCGGGTTTGATGCCGTGGACGTAGAATTTACTCAGTCAGAGTCCCTTCTGAAGAAGCCGAAAGTATGATCGGCGGAACGTCTAGAGTAAGTTGTACGACTACGGTATTAAACCCGGAAGAACCTTCAACGATGAACGAAGCCTGTATTGTATTATAAGTCTTAGCGCTATCTACCCAATCAAGTACAGCCCATCAATGTTAATCGTACGATTTGCGCATACAAACTAGTAATATGTCGATCACCAATGCTCATGGCCATCTACTTTTTAGCGTTAACCTTAATACCCTGGTTTCTGCATCATCTTCAAAATTAATTAAGGTTTATGGTTTATTACGTTGTTAGTTTCTTGTGACACATAAAGCATATACAACTAACGTCAACAGCATAAGGTGAATATGTAAACTTGCTACAGTATCAAGCAAGTCAGACGTCAACAGCAAAAATAGCACCGGAAAATTCCAGCAAACTACTAATAGGTCGCGAATAATTATAAGTTGAAAGAGACGTCAGTTTAGACAGGGGTACCACTAACAGATTTTCAAATTTCAGGAAACACACCATCCTCGATAGAAATGCTAATTATGTTTTTGACGGCATTTAAGCAATATGGCATCACTAACTAGATCCAGCATTATGATAATTGTGCCTTCTGTGGCGTATGTATTAGATCTTTTTTTTTTAATTTTTGGAGGTTTAAAGTAGCATTATTATTAAACCTATTCTGTCTATAAAAATATAGCGTTACAGTATCTACTCCATTTTGACCTGTTACGTTCAGGAAGAACTCATTAATTGCGTCCGGATTCTGGATTTACTAGTTCTTTGTGTTGCTTTGTGGGGACGACCGATTGGTTAACATTTTGCCAGAACTTTTTTTCTTATTTTTGTATTTTGCTATAAAAAATCTTATGTAAGCCAGTTTCTCCCGTTTGAATGCAGAGGTCACTTAGTTTCTCAAGTCCAAATAATATATTCGGGATGCTGTAGTTTTTTGTATAAGAAATTTTTTTGTGCTTTATTTGTTAAAAGTGCTATACCGTCGTCAATGCTGTTTTGTTATAATCGCGCATTCAAATCCTTGCAGCTATAGGTTGTGAGCGCATATCGCTTTGCAGCGCCCCACTGCAGGTAAGTCACACATTTCTGGTGGGTAATCCTAAGCTACAGCCTTCTGTCAAAAGGAGACTTAGTAACAGAAAATGGATACAGTGATATATTTTGGGTTACAAAGCATAAAATTTAATCATCGTACTGACGGGACGTATAAAAATACTAAACAACAATATTGGTAATTGTACAGAATACCGCACCTTCGTCAAATAAATTGAAATTTTGCACATTCCTAGAACATAGTGTCAAACAGAGAATATTTTCCAAATTTATTTCTATTCAATTCAACTATAATTCTTAGTTCACTTCATTGCTAACGTCAGTATCAGCATTTTTATGTTCAATGCACTTCCCGTGAACGGCGGATTATGCGCTAGTTCGGCAGTTTACGCGTCATACGATCTTTGTGACGTATGCGCTTATTCTAGTATAAATAGTGCAAYTAATTAATCATAAATCAGTCTAATACTTAGACTCGAAGACCCCCCAGGCAGGAGCTGATCCTCAAGCAACAATGTAAGTTCCGACAATGTTTGTTTGATTACTTTTGTCATTATTAATGTTTTATTACTTACTTCATGTACCTGTGTTTGTTTACAGATTTATTTTTGTGTTGTTAATAAATGTTTATGTTAAAGCGACCTAAGTCGTATCACTCCTGCCCTTGTCTCAAGTTCTGTTACAGGTTCCAATCTTCGTCAACACAAACAGCGCGCACCCTAAACTCCAGGGTGCGACAATAGTCTTCCGGAACATGAATACCCGTTTCTTGGAGTCGCATCTTATTTTTGAAATGTAGTATCTAGTGTTTTAATTTCCAATTATTTTATACACTCTGTGTTTCTCCCCGTAGGTACTGTACACATAGTGTCGCATGCTTCTTTAATGGTGCTTTTTTAGGTTCGGCCGTGCTACGCAAGCGTATTCAAACCATGCAAAAAACAGGGCCTAAATATCAAAATCTGTTTGAAACCACAGTAAACTGCAGTTAACCCACCAAAAATGCCAAGTTTCACGGATGGTGGCGCCAATTCGCTCATCGCCTATTGTTTGATTCCTAATTATAATTCTACGTTGTACCCTACAGATTAGTACAGTTTTGTCAAAGCCAAAGCTTTTTACATGAATTGGTTCGTGCTAAAACTTATCTTAATCTGTAAATGAAAAATATGTTTACGACAATTTTACCACCGTTTAATTTATTCATAGCTAATTAGATATAAATATCTCCTTGTGTTGTCGTATTATAAGATCTCATTACCCTGACGTAAATTGGCTTATTGAACCTGAATCAGCGAGTGGAAGCATCCTAAATTAAGCATGCATTTCACCACCCCCGCTATTAAATTCGAGGGTCTGCTTGTTTACTTCATGCGCCCGTCATCTTTCCAGAATTTGAATAGGAGCCCCGCGCGTGGGTGTGTCGACTTTTATGTCTTATCCAAAGACCGACACATGACGCGTGAGCTAAACGTGAACTGTGCCAGGCATGACGTGCTTATCAAATAACTAGTGCCGGGGGCTCTCAAAGAAATTCATATTTTATTCCGCTCAGTAGTTCCGGCATTAGAAGAAAGTAAATGCGATTTCGACGTAACGTACAGACATTTACGGAATGCGTAAGCACACATTGGGAGACGCAATACGTGAGGTGTTACGCTCACAAGCTTCCGCACTTAAAGTTTGCACATTCTGGGGGTTTAGCTGTGTACTGTTCTTGAGCCTTTCGAGCGGAAGTTGACTCGAGCTGGTTGTGGTATTAAATTTCCGGACGATTTGTAGGCAAAAAAGAAAGTGCTTTATAAGCGGCAGGTACACGAGATACGAGGTTTTAGTTCTTATTTAAATGGGTATTTTCCCGAAGTTGGAGGTCAAAACACGGCCGTTAGGGCACGTTTTTTTGCTCTTGCATATGTCTGCATGTCATTGTTCTAATGGACATGTGTTTAATATAAATTTATTAATACACTGCATAGCATATCGCTACTAATCGCTCAAATAGTGCTGAATTTCACATATCAAAGGAAATGTTTGATTCATGGGCTTCGTTAAACTTCGCTTATTTAGGCTGTCCTAATATAATTTTGTCATTTATAAGGTGATCTGTGGGATCATATTAGTATTAATTATTCTGCGATTTGTTAAATTAATATAAACGAAATGGATGAACCTTTGGTGAACTGCACGTATTTGGAATTATCGGCTATATACAGCAGTTCCCTAAAGCGCCTAAACATAGGGTATTCTAGACGTGCATTTTAATGTATGTCGGTTTTTGTCCGCTTGCAAAAAGTGCCGTGGGGGCCTGCTGTCAAATTGAATTATGCAGGTGCATGCCAATTTGCCACTTCCTTTAGGAAGTAGATCCCATAATGGCAACTAGATGGTTTTGTCATCATGTCGGTGTAATGCTGATAGATGGCATTGCCATCTAACTTCTTATGTAAAATCCTTATTTCCTACATTTGCATAAGTTGTTATGTGTGTTGCCGAATAGCATTGAGGTGTTTTGTTCCAAAAAGAATTGCAGCTTGCTCTAAATCATTTTGTAGAATTGGAGGTAGTCAAGAAACCAACCAACCAATCGTACACAGCTACGTACTTGCTTTTTTTTTGTTAGCGACATTCCATCGTATCTGAGAGTAAAGTTATCACATAAACATAATATCCATCAGCTTAGATTGCGCTAGTCACTTCACTAGTAAGATACTAATAGCTTTTGCAAGGATCTACTGCTTTTCATTGTGACCAGTTTTCATAACGCTATCAATAATGTAGCTTTTGGATTGTAATATTGTCTCTATGGTCGATTTTTTAAATTATCTTTGGATTAGTCTTAAGCTCTATAGAGTAAGTAGCAAGATGGTCTGATAACCCAACTTACTCCTGTCAAAAAGAATTCAAAATGTATTGTAAAAATTTAGTAGTAAACTAAATAAATACATATTGCAATATTAATAATACCTTAACCCAACAAAATAAGCATAATATACAGGGTAACTGAAAACGTACTAAGAATTAACATATTTAACAATTTGGTTTAAAATAAAGGATTTAGAGTTATAGTGTATATCGCAAGAACTACAAATAACGTTAAAATGGCGGCACATAAGCACTATTGGCGATCATAGCAACACATTCGATCGACCAGTGAAATAGGAAAAGGTTAGGTTCTGACGAGAACTGACGCGGGGCACAGCATAGTTAATCTTCTCAAGCAACCAACTACAATCTAAATTAAGTTTAACTAGATTATAAAGAAATGTGACAATAATACAAGTACGGCGAGTTCTCAGTGAAGCAAAATAATTAAACCTGCTTAAAAGAATTTGGTGATCACTACCTCTAGGCGGATAAAAACCATCGGTTAAAAGTGAGAAAAATTTAAGAAATTTTCTTTGTACATATTCGAGTTGATCTATATAACATCTATAAATGGGAAAACATATTAACGCCGCGTATTCTAGCCTAGTACGAATAAGAGAACAATATAATAGTAATTGTAAAGTGCGTAAATTAGTGAATTTCTTACAATTTCTATAAATGAAACCATAAGAATTGTATGATTTTGCAGTTATATCTAAGATATAGTCGTTAAACGTAAACTTTTAATCAAACACGACCCCGAGATCCTTAAACTTATTGATTCTATTTAGGACTTCATTATTCATTTGATATTGATAAACTAATATATTATGTCTACGAGTGAACGAAAGCACATTGCATTTTGGAATATTTAAATCTAATCTATTCAGTTCACACCACGTTGTTAAAAAATTTAAGTCGTTTTGAAGAATCAAACAGTTGTCTGAAGAAGAAATGTTAGTGAATAATTTAAGGTCATCTGCAAACAATAATTTATAACAATTTAATGATTCTGGTAGGACGTTGATAAATAGAAGAAACAAAAGGGAACCTAAATTGGATCCTTGAGGAACACCAGAGTTTGGCCAAAATGGGTTAGAGACAAAGTTAGCGTAGCGAACCCTATTTTCTCTCCCAATAAGATATGATTTAATCAGTTGAATAAGTGCAGGAGTGCAACCAAACCCTTCCAATTTAGCTAGGAGAATGTAATGATCAATTCGATCAAACGCCTTTCGAAAATCAGTAAATACGACGTCAACTTGACCTTGAGAGTCAAGTACTTCAGAAACAAATAGGTTGAAGCAGGCCATGTTGGTCACAGTGGACCTCTTGGGCATAAAGCCATGCTGAAATGGTGATATAAAATTATTAATACATTTGACGACGTTCTTATGCATTAGAGATTCGAAGACTTTGGCAAAGTTACAGATAAGTAAAATTGGCCGATAGTTTTCAATATTATTAATGTTACCTTTTTTTAAATATAGGACATACGCAGGTTGACTTCCAGAGCTCTGGAAATTTTGATGTTTGAAGTATAAGGTTAAAAATATAATACAGAGGAGTTGTAAAAATTGAGGCACAGTCTTTTAAAAAAAAGTAGGTATTCTATCTATGCCAGCAGTTATTGAATTTTTAGAGTTCTTTAGTGCATTTAAAATTTCATTTTCAGTAAAGTGATTCAAGGAGACAGACGTTGGATAGATTTTTGTTTTTAAGTTAAAAGTAGGGTAAATTTGACGAAAAACACTATTAAAAGAAGACGCCAAAAGAATTGACAATGTCTTGTGGATTTGAAGTTTCACGATCCTTAAAGCACATGACGCCAGGAATTCTGGTGTTTTGATGCTTATATGTTATTTATCTGTCAACACGGACATGGTAGAGCGTGACAAATACCTATTTAAAGTTTAAAGTATCAAGTAAATTATAAATCTGGAACTACTTGTTACTGAGATCTTGATATTGTCGCGACCGAACAACGAGCAATAATCAGCAACAGTTTGAAATAAAATACGTAATCGATTTCTTATTGTACTCCGTGATGGAAACAATAAGACATCCAATTGTGCTTGAATATGTGGTCTGGGGCACTAATACGTGCTAACATTTTCTTGGTTATAGTTCATTAGAATCACGGATGGACAGACACTGCAAAAAACTAAAACGAAACAAACTAATACTATAAAGTGAAGCCTACCTTGTAATAAACAAAGTGACAAAACAAAAAACAGAGTTCAACAAATTAACCAACATGATGTGATGGAAATGGCTCAAGGAAATCGAACTGGAGTATAATTTAGTGTAATTCTATTGAAATTACTTGAAACAAAGTTCGGAGACATTTTAAAGTCAAAATGTTGACATTTAGGTGAAGTAGTTTGGATTAGTGTTGCCATCTAGCAACAGCCGAACTATAATTTTGCAATAGATTTTGACACAAAAATGGCGGCGAGCTGAAATACCAGCGTTTTAGGTATCTTGGAAAGTAGGATAGACTTCACCAGTGCATTTGATTATTCACTAAAGTCCTATTACTATTATTATTAATATTACTGCTTAAGCAACTAATTCCTCGATGGCTTAGTATTCTCAAAATCCAAAAGCTACAGCAATAAAAAGTCTTCAGTTTACGTTTCTTCCAATGTTTTCGAATCTAGCAGCCATATCGATTTTTCAGTTAGCGCAGCGGCCGAGGAACTAAAATGATAAAGGGCCAACTTGTGGCGCTGGGGCGCCTTGTCATAAAATATATAGCGTAAATTATTGTGCTTATGTGTGTTTTAATGTGCAAGCCCAGCGGAGGGAAGATATTGTACCCTAGCCCCAAGGAAGAAGTTGCCAGCCGCTGTAATAAACTTCAAAGATACACTAAAACAAATTTCCTTTAGCGTCTATACCTAGCAAAAGCAACATAGCCTGTGCAGCAGTGTTGTATACTTCTCCCGGTCTTCTAAGGTTATATTGCAACAGCAAAATATTTTACATTTAACATAAATTAGTCGCAGGTATACCGGACAAGCATTGCTACAGTATCGGTTTTAGCCCAATTGAATAAGTTAAACATAAATCTTCAACAGGTACTTATACAGGGAATAACACAAATATGTGTAACAAATGTTACCCATACTTATAACTAAAACTGTTTTGCATGTCTTACATGTAATCCCATTGTGAGAGCGATTGATTTCTACACAAAAGGACCCCCTATGTAACCTTATACGAATTGGAAGACTATAACTTAAAAATATCCTCTTTTACTAATTGCACTTGTAGAATTTTATTTAAAGCTTAATACACACATTGTCGCAGCAATAAAATTTCAAGATTATGGAAAAATGACGTATAAATTTTTATATTCCTGAGTCGATTATTACGAAGCATATCCTTATCTCCTTGGTTTTAATTCTTTCAAAGTGGGATATATTTTCATTGCTAGCGAGTAGAAAACGAATACATGCAATAGTCTTCAGTCATTCCATATACTTAGTAGCCAGCCGATTACTTTTACCTATATAAATTCTAAATAAAATAGTAGCATTCGAGGTATATGGCTGTGTTTCTGCTCATAAAAACAAAGAGCTGTTGTATTATTTTGATAAAAATGGCATGTTATGTTATAAATATACCTAGTAACCATAGTTAAGACATCATTATTTGAATGTTACTTGAATAAATGTAACTATACTTTTGAATCATTTGGATGACGAGAACTTCGACCTACAGGAGAGACGTAATAGAAACAGAAATAGAATAATAAAATACATTAGTATCCCAGTTACCTACCTATTGATCTTCCGATACAGTATAATTTACATAACAACCTCTGCCCACTTGATGTGTAGGTAAGGGAAATAGGTAGTTAGTGCACAACTATGCCTCAATGCACGCAAAACATAAAAAAAAACGATTTCAGTGTATATGAAGAGTTAACTGTTTCGACGGCTACCCAAATACAATATTTTGGAAATAACAATGATTATAGAGATAGTAGATCACTTAAAGCAAAAAAGCAGCTGTTTTCAGGACACTGAAGTCATATTGATATATTATACTATACTCTTCAATCCAAGTCTAGACAATTTTTTGTTCAGGGGACCCTCATCATTAATAATCAGGAATCAACGTGCAGTATTTGTTTTTTAGTAAATAAAACTTTTATACACCGACAGATATTCTGGAATAAATTTTTCAGTTCTCATGTGCTTTTATTATTTTAGTTGCATAGATACGCAGAGTGCTAAACGTAAGTACAAACTTCTTAGTAGCAGCAGCGGTGTAACTTACTGAATTCGTAACCGCAAGAAAAATTGGACTGCTGTAACAAAGAGAGTGTCCTATCATATAATTGTAATAAAAGTGGGCTGTCAAATGACTATCCTACAGACTTAGAAGGGCAGTCATTAGTATCCTAAATACGTAATAATATTCGATACGTAAAACATAAACTCCAGAGAGACTTTCAGTACGCATTTGGTTATGCAGTGATTGAAACATTAAACAAAACTGCAGAGCAGGTAATACATGAGAATTTTGTGACGTAAAAGATCATTCCTTTATCAAATATTTTTGATTTATTTATACCCACTTACCACTTACATCACTGGCGTCCATCTGTAAATCTGTTACGACTTTAATGGAATATATATTTACTAATCGCATATTTAAGTTTTTTCTATACGATTTTTTTTATTAAATATGATATGAAACAGTCACAAGGCCTGCAAAATAGCCCTTATTCTTAATATTACATTATATGATATTAAACAACACATTAGTATCAACAAACAAATCTACTTATTTCTATTGTGTTATGCGTCAAAGTTTGTGTATAACCTTTAACGATATATTAAAAATAAAATTGTCCCATTCATGTTATATGTAGATATTTTTTCATTCCGGCTTTAGCTTCTCATGCCGGGTACTTTTCATTGACCATTTACCTACTTACTTTTGGGATTTTTAGTAACACATATAGTCGATTCTGGTCACAGTTTTGAAAATGAAAATATTCAGTAATCGGCAGCAGCATACCCACAACAAACCAAAGTTTCCACACGTGTGGTATAGAATCATATTTCTTATATTCCACGTATAATTTTAAAAGGGAGCAACTTTGCATAGCTACTACAAAATACATGAGGGGTGGTAAAGGGAGCACTGTAGCGGCAGGAAGAGTTTTTGTTCACGTCACACGCCGCGCTTCTCCCGTAAAGAATTTCGCGAATATTAGTGTTTCCCGCCCATAACGATCCCTTAATATTCAAATTTATTCCGCTCCATTTAAAATACATTCTGACATTCCCGCACTGCAACATTCGACCAACTTTTGCCCAGGCAGATGTGTGATAACGCAAAATTTTTGTAAACGGTGCGGACGACGTCGAAGTGTCAAGTATGTTGGCCAAATGTGAAAAATATGTTATATTCCTTTTGATTCTAAATCTTATACCATGGAATTTTTTTAATGCTTTCATTTTGACGCGCTATACTTCAGTGTACAAATGTAGACTGCTCAAACTACTGATTGGTCAATTCAAGTTACTTTGCAGGCTTTCTTTGCAGTTAAATTGAATTGATTATACATTCAGTTTGGTGATCTCATAGAAAGCATCTGACAAAATGACAATTTAACTTCTGGAGATTCAGAAATTTCTTGTTAACTTTTTTTCCTGCGTATAATGATAGGAACTTAAGGAGTGCAAGTTGCGAGCTTTAATAGGTTTTACCTTAGATTTTTCTATTCTAAAATGATTTTTACCACTAATGAGTTAGCTATTTAGAAAGCACATACAACCTACATAGATTCTTAATGTTCTGATACACATTTCTATTTTACGGTATTAAGAATTTTCATTTGTTGGGATCTTATTAATGTTTGCAATCTAATCATTCACGTACGTGACAGAATTTAACAATTCGTGATAAGAAAATGCATACAACGTTACGTCCTAGTACTGCTAGTAAGCTCAAATGTGGCAGGTGAATCAGCTATAATAATCTGATGTTGTAGGTCAGAGAACAGTAAGGCTGCTGTAGGTACAGTACAGATATAATAAAATAGGCAAGTAAAAAGCGGAAAGTTTATACTTATCACTGTCGAGTACAGAAATATTTTTTCTGCCTAGGTAAACTGTGTCGCTTTTGGTTCGGTATGTTCCATAAATAAATTTGATTCATAACAACCAGCATTTCAATGAATCGATTCGCATTGTGTTTATTTTCACTATTCGCAATAGGCACATCAAGTTTTAAATTCTCGGCTCAGGTTCCAAAATGCCGCATTAGGATCGAGAACTTAATTTACGTGTTTTTCGAGGTCAAGATCGAGAATGTCAACAACACTAAAACTCGATACTAATTCAGACTCATTTTTCAGGTTGTGCTACCCATACACAGCCATTTGTTTTTACCGTTACCTGTATTTCTTTCAGCAGCATTCTAAATAATATGGCGCCAGACCTGTTCTTTTTCGCTTTCGCTGCAAGTCTGGTATTGTGCCGGGCCTTTTGTAGTAACTCTAGCTGAACTTCCCGTGCAGACTAAGTCGCTTTGTTCCCAATTTTCCCAACTTCCGCATTTTAAGTGCGTAATAGAAAACTTCATTAACGTAATTTACAAAATGCTCTAAGTATAGCAGCTTTCTCGCGGAACGACAGAGGCTTCGGTTACGCCTCTTTCTTGACTTATTAACATAAATTGAATTTTGTATGGAAGGCGTGCAAGGAGGCGCTAAAGTAACGTTTTTTTCCAACCTACCAAAACACGAATGACTAGGCAGATAAATAAAAGTTAGATCAATACATATCGCGGTACAAAAGCTTTCTCAGCTGGAGCCCGGCCAACTAGAAAAAGCTGTTAATCACCTCTGTTCATAAAAGAAGCGTTGTAGGATGCCAGGAAACGTGCTGAAATCATGCGAACAGCAAACCTAATGGGGAAAAAACCAGGTGAATGTGAGGGAACGAACACACAGTTTGGGGCAGATACAAACGGCAAATCATCTTTGTCTCTTGAAACGAACGGAACAACTCACTTTAGCCGAATTATTAGTGAAAGGCACGTTTCTCTTGTTTGTGTCGTTAAATTCAAAATAAATGGCTACGGCGGGGACGCCATCCCGCCCGAAAGCCGGGTCACTTTTCTTTGTTCTGATTCCCTTTGTTAAACGAAATTTACTGCGCGACTCAACTGTTTGTGGGCGACATATTATAATTTTCCATACGGGTTGGGCTGTTTTCAATTCCTCCTAGTTAGGATTAGTCGCGATGGCTATTTATATGGTATGTGCGCAATGAGCATACTAACGTCCTAACCAAACAAGAGATAGTACGGGCTGGGCATTTAGAAATTTCTTTTATTATAATTGGATTGCACAATACTGCGCCCAAGGACATCACAAGCAGCGAACATTGGCGTATATAAGTGGGAGTTTCAAAATGCCCAAAAGCTACAGTTACGAGAACTTACACTACAATTTAGTGGACTGTGTGCAATCAGCCACACAGCTATAGTGAGCGCAATAAACAATATGTTAATGCAGACTGCATGTATGCACCTTCTTCACATATTTTCATATTTCTATAGGTAACCAAAGAACTGAATTTTGTTTTGCCCATAAATATACATCTACAGGGTTTCTATAAATGATTCATGCATCCAGGGCGCTTATGGAAATTATCGATTAAATCAATCTGCCACCTCTGAAGAAAGTGACGTATACCTGTCATTTGTCGATTTTTAATTCTTAGATATATTTTAATATGAGAAAACGCCTGGGAGTGTGTATTTTCAACATATTCTATAAAGTTTTGTGGGATAATTAACTTTAAGGTTGCAGAAAGCTCACATTTCGGAGCTGTGGTGTGACATTGATCTGCATATTGCAGCTTGGCAGCAGTTACAAAAAGGCGGCACAGAGAATTCAGAAATCAACGCCGCCCGCGATGCATGAATCATTTACAGAAACCCTGTATATTAAGTCGCCTTTGTTGCTAATTGTGTTCTATTTAACTCATTTCATTTAGCGCAGATTTTCTTGTAATTATGACTTCGGGTTGCCAATGGGGTTGTAGCCCTCGATCACAAATCGTTATTGCAACACATTTGTAGGTTTTTCTAGACCCAATTAAGTGAGATACTAGCAACAAAAAAATATTTCTAACGTTATATTGTCTTATTTTCGCCTTCTAAAGTTTTCCGCCAAATTCAAATATTGCTAGCAACGTCAGTTGACCCGGTTAGAGTGGGGAGTGTGGTGGGATGGCATTTCGCCACGGTACACCTACCGTGATTTCGCGTTTGACTCATAGAAGACATCTGTTCAGTGTTGCCAACTTAGCGGATAAAATTCTCGCCCAACCGAAAAATATAAGTTTTAGCGGTTAGCAGATATTTTAACGAAAGAAAGTTTTTAATTAATATTAATGTTTCACTTTGGCGTATAAATATGGGAAACTTAGATATGAAGTATCTACAATCGATTTATTTATGCTAGGTGACTCGATGATTACAGTATTCCTTGCCTGGGAAATATTATATTTCCTGCTTTTTTTACCTAACAATCCAAAATTTTACGAACGTCTCAATAGTGCTTGTGTGTTTCACGTTGCAGCTCAGACTGTCAGATGAGGCAGATATTATTATCTTAAACCAAGTAATAAGCAAAAAAACATATTTCTGGAAGGAACACGAGCTCGACAACGATATTTTTAACGTTATAGCATAATTATAGGAAACTAATAATTATTTATGTAAAATAAATAATAAATCCCCTTGTATATCAACAGATTACCCTGTCTTAAAAATTTTAGCGGATTCGATGCGGCAATCTAGCGGAATTTCTATCAGCCCCAGTGGCAACACTGTACAGATACACAGATGATCTGTTTGTTTACATTTACGTTTGGCTTGATTTTGCGAGGATTTTCTTTAACACAAGCGACTTGCTGTTAGTACCTACTGAKTAGCACCACAATTTTCGTCTCATTTTTCTTCGAGTACAATTAAAAATTTCTTCTCTTGACCAACAATACTAGTATTTGCGCATGTTGGCACAAAACATTTCTTTTCAGCAGCCATTTCGTCCGCGTTTTGAACGATATAATCGTGATCGATAAACAAAAGCAAAAAAACACACGAGGGTTACTGTTACTGAGAGGTTATGAATGACGCTCTTCGTCCGTTCGTCGGCAGTTGACAGCGAAAAACACGCTAGGCAACTGGAACGCTGAAAATTATTGTGCCCTGGCAACAACACACAGCTGCTGCCAATCACAAGCGGCAGGGTCAACCTACGTCACACATTCAAATATTTAAACTTTACCATTTTTTTGACGTTTATATAAGCGATTTGGAAAAAAGATAAGTTAACAGGGGTCTATTATTTTTTATGTAGATTCATATTCTGCAATAAAAAAATATGGTCTACAACCCCATTATATCAAAGGTTGTAAAAACCATATTCAGTCTGAAAACACTTTTAATCCATACATCTAACACTGAGTTAACTTAGTCACTCCGGGTGCTATCCCTTCTAAGTGGTTAGACATAATTAATGCTGTAAGGATAATTTAAAACCTACTGCTCCTTCTGAAACGCAAGGCAACCGTAGTCATAATACCAATCTCACGAAAAAAGTTCACTTAATCAGCGCGTTCAATTTGTCACTATATACGAGAAATGTAATATAATTAATAAATAAAAGAAACAGAAGTGGGCCAAGGTTGGAACCCTGCGAACAGACGAAACTAATAACTCGTATAATTACAGTAGCGGACATGCGGGCGCCTGCTACACAAATACTATGGCATCAAGAAAACTAGTAGCGGAGAAAAACCGAAACCCTTCTACTTTTCAACTAAAATACCACGATCAACCCGATCAAACGCTTTGCTAAAGTCAGTATCTACCACATCAACCAGACCTCTACCATCAGTGGACTCGACCAGAAGCTCAGTAAAACAAGCCAGGATTCAAATATATATTATTCGAAGCGAGCTATATTATCCCATAAAAAACCCATTTGTTCGCTCACTACCATAGTGTGGCCAATTACAAAGAATTAACGAATAAAGAAACAGTAGTACATAATAATTGTTTGCGGGACATTACCCTCMGGGATAATTTTATAAATAATAATAACAAAAATAACTCACCAGATGATGAATTAGAAGGTTATTGTGATTCTAGAGATCCACTATATGAAATTGAAGAATGTAATGATCAAATAATTTATAGGGACTCCAATGCTTCAGCATATAAAAACAGATACACTGATAAGTGACAAGTAAATAAGAAATAAAGAAGTGAAAGTAGAAAATCAAGAAGAGAGACAAAAATAACGAAAAAGAATACTGTGTGAAATAGATGTGACAGAAAGAATTAGAAAGTAAAAGAAAGCCGGTGGGGGAGTGTTTCTCTGCTAATTGGATAAAAGCTACACCTGAAAAAAGTCCTGAGGCAGCATGTCATAAAGAGTGCAAAAGAATTGCCAGCGATAGAAATATTTTAGAAAAGACGGCTTATATCCGGGTTGAGTTGGGACAAGAAAAACATCTTGTAAACAATGGAAACGTTGGACTTGTTGTTGTTGTTAACAAAGAAAAAAAAAATGCGCCGGTACACTCGACGGGCAGGAACTTACGTTGGAATGGGCGTTCTTCGATCGTCTTTTTCTGTGGGCTCCTTCAAAGCGGACCGGTGGCGTAATTTCTTCTAGGGTAAACTACCCGGAACCACAAAACTAAGAAGGTGGCAATATGTTCTTTTTCCGTAGAAAATCCATGCAAGTATTTAGATATTCTCGCGTCGATCTGTGCTCACTTCTTCCACTAACTCAGGATAAGGAACAAAAAGGGCACGGGAGAGTGCATGTGGGCGCATGTATGAAAGAATAAAACAACTACAAAATAAAGATCCAACAGGAAATATTAAATATTTTCTAAACACATTATATATAATCAAATAACTGTGTCTGTAACTTTGACCAAATTGCAAGTGGTCTTAGTTATATAACACCTGATCAGAAAGGAAGCACTCGCCTGATAAAATTACCTCTGTAAGGAATGCCATCAAAAAGTATACCCAAAAATTTCCTAGCATCAAATTGCACCAATACAGAAAGAAACCAAGTAAACCATATTTGGGTAGTTATCAAAATATTACAACAGTGTATGAAGTTTTCTAATGGAATATTCCCAAGCAATGGCTAATATATGCCAAAATTTTAAATACTGAGTTACGTTTATAATTTGAAGTGCCAAATATAGAAATAACATGTCATCAATGCGATGAATCTGTAATCAAATTAAAATAAATTTTAACACGGAGAATATCAACAATTACAAACTGAACATGAAGCACCCTTACTTGATGCCGACAAACGCTAAAATTAGAGTAGTGTAAAAATTAAAAAATTAAAATCTACGCTCAGAGTGTTTTCGTAGCCGACCTGCAAAAATTTCTTCCTGCTCCATTACTTATCAATTCAAAGCTCAGAGCTTCCACTTATTACAGTTTACACTTATGAACTTTTAATTATACAGTTACAGTGATTTTTATTCGTCGTAGATTAAACGTGTATTACTATTGTACAACTACTTTGTTTTAACAGAAGATAGGAAATCTAAATTTATGTCTGGTATTTCTGATGTCAACGTCAGTGTTTGTGATCAATTAGGAGGTTAATTGCATAATACGGAATGACAAAGACATGCTTGATGCAGAACAGCCTTCTGATTCATTCGCAACCATTTGAATTGTCTGCTTTTTGCAGTAGTAGCCAGCTCCGCTCATAGTTCAAAATTCTGCCAATAATCCGCGTCTGATTTATAGAACACCTGGAAAACTAATTCAGCAAACAGCGGTCTGCCGCAACCGAAGCAATGAGTTCCTCATTCTATTTCAGTGGAGGTAGCAGGGATTTGTTCACTCTCCCTTAAATATTACAATTGTGCCATAGAAATTCAGGACAGCGCTCCCGATTACTACCAGTCAAGATAAAATGACAAATTGGATAACGGAAAATCCTGCAAATCCCGGAATGTCTGGCACGGGCTGGCAGAAGAATAAGTATAAAAAGTCTCTGTAACAACGTAGCATCTGCAGACTCGATATCATTCAAAAGTTTTGTAATAAAAATCACAAATCACCGCATGGAAGGTAAGCGTATGGGTATATCTTGATGGATCTGCCAGAGAGTGTGGCATACTTTTTTTGGGGGATTCCATCGATCTTAGTTCAGACGCCTGGGGCAAAGAAAGAAAACGGCTGAGGGGAAGTGTCAGTGCTCACTTATTTCTCGGGATGTATGTCGTAGGAGTTTACCGGCAATGAAATCAGGATGTCTTGCAATATATTTAATTTCGTCTACTTCGCTATGTTTGCATATTCCAGTGCATTCTACAGTACACAAAAGATGGGCATCGAAGTAAAAACAAACAACGGCATTAGACATACGGTGTTTGTGTTTTTACCGACAGAAGCTTAAGTTATACAATTTATTCCATATACTGCGGTGTACATACATACTATCTGCAAATTATACGTTCACTGAAGCATTCCTAGTGTGCTTCAGATGTCTTGTAGATTCTAGAACAGTATTTTCATTATGTTAGAAGTTTACAGGTACCTACTGCTTTTTTGCTTCGAAGCACACAACATTATTTCTATGTATATTATAAAGATGCAAAAAATTAATCTTTTCAAGGTCTCTGCACACATAAAAATATTATAAATATTAGTTTGACGAAATTTAGCTGATGACAATACTTCCTGAACTAATACTTAGTTTTGACGCAGTTGGCATTGTCGATGTCCTGTAACATTTTTGTCATGATTGGAACTAGCTTTCTAGTTACTTCAACAATCATGTTGTCCAATTAGTTCAATATTACCTTCTCTATTTTTTTTCTCTAATTAAAAGCCATTTAACCTCCTCGCATAAATGCTGCTTGATGGAGTTAACATCAGATGATTGCAGAGTTGTCGCACATTATAGATCATCCATCCTCGAACCCAGTTTTGTGGTATATTAAGGAACATTGACTTGTTGTTATCCGGAATTTTAATTTTAATTTGTTATCCTGATTTTAAGACACTTTCTGATAAACTGACAGTCAGTAAGTTAGATGCAGAAAAACTCGTGAAAATTCAACATTTGTGAGGTAGACCAGAACAACCACATCAAGTACTCGTACATCAAAATGCATAAATAAGTAGAAGTAGAAAAAGTATGTGAAAATTAAACACTCATAAAGAACCATGCAGCACAGCAAGATCGACGAGAAATCAGTATCTATAATTAATAATCGTTCTGTTCAGACAGTATCCATCCCCTCAATCTGCATTTGAAATGATTAACATTAAATTTCCTCATTTTAGCAGGTAAATTATTATAAATCATACCAATGTTATAACTAAAAGATCTTTGAAATAAAGCTGTTCGATTTGCCTGTATTGTTAAAAGCGATTTTTTACGAATATTAATGATGTGCACGTCTGTTCTAAATCTGATTAGTTTATAGAGATAGGCTGATTTATGAAGAGTATTTACTGTATGATATAAGATCGCAGCATGCAGTTGTCGTCTATTTTCCATATTCAACCAACCCAATTCAGTTATTCTGTGTGAAAAACGTGTTCTCTGCATTTAATGCCACAAATAAGCCTTGTACAATAATTCTCCATCTTTTGTATTTTCATCGATGTGTCGCAGTCCAGACAGCGGCCATATACTGTACCATAATATGCACAAATGTGAGAGTACTAAAGCAACACAAAGCTGTTTAACGGTTGACTTGTTTAATATATCTTTACTTGCATCCTAGTCCACATTCGCAGTTGGCTGGTATGTATACCATGTACAATAGCGGACCCAAAATTGATCCCTGAGGCACTCCCTGATCTAACGCTAGAGCATTTTTGATTTTGACTATTTGCCTTGTTCCCCGGAGGTAGGTAACATTCAAAAAAGTTGATAGCACCTTCACTTATACCAACGTATCCCAAAATCATTAATGGAGTTTGATGGTTAATACAATTACACCCCTTGCTGTAGTCCAGCATTATAAAAACTGTAACCTCATCCCTATTCAATACTCATAATATATCATTAATAATTAATTGTAAAGCTGTGCCACAACTATGGCTTTGTCTGAAACTAGATTGGAATTCTGACAAAATATTATAAGTTTCAAGATTTTTTGATTTGTTCTGCTATAATTTTATCTAGCACTTTAGATAGACTAGGCAGAATACTGACTGGCCTCTGATTTAGAAACCAACAATTTAGTCTGTGTTGAAACGAGCTGATACTTCTTTCTAGTATGTACTCTCGCTTTGTTTTTTAGGTTTGAGATATACATATGCAGAAATTTTCATAAATCATTTATACCTGAATGTAATCATATTGAGAGTTGGAATACAACCAGGGTTATATAAAATATTTCCACCCTTTTTTTAAATACCTTTTCTGAAATCAGGTACGAAATATTTTGTAAAAGTATTTACATACTAATAAATATTTAGTTTCTAACTTTTTAAATATATGCTTACCTATTACCGGTTGTTATTTTAATAATAATAATAATAATAATAATAATAATAAATATTAGCAACAATCTAAATACAAAATTTATATGGTTATGGCTACGTATTTAGTTCATAGGCATATTTTATCTATAACAATAAACATACGTTAAATGGAAGAGCGAACGTTTTAGAAGCAAATGCTATCAGTTCGATAAATATATATAGAGAACGTATAGCTGTATGCAACCTTTTAATATAGAAAGGCACAACCGTCATGAGTAAAACAAAACGTACATTATGACTTCAGGTTTATCCTAAATACAAGACGCTTTCTAATATACGCTTCCACTACTGATTAATTACATGAATCTTGTTGCATAATTATGTTTTGTTTTTTTTTTATCTTTTTATATCAGTATCAATTTATAATCTGGTATAAAAATTTTGCACCTGGTAGTACAAATTCATTACCGGAAGCGTCGTACGTCTTCCGTGTTATAATTTGTAGCTCGTAAATAGAATTCTCATTGAACTGACTTTCCTCGACAATGGAAAAAATCCTTTGAACGTTACGAGCAGCAAAGCCTATTCGCACAATCCTCACTTCCTTAATTACTGGTAGCGGTTTTATCATTGTTTCCACATACCGCCACTTCCTTGTATAATCCCAAATAGCGGTTGCCTTTGAAAGTGACATAAAGAACGCCGAGTTAAAAGCACTTTGTCGCCGTCGTGAGATCACAGAGGGACAATGCATTTAGTCTGGCGATCTGCTTTTACGGAGAATTATCTCTGGAGTATTGAGATCGTTACAGACACCGTGAAAAATTTCAGGGGGATTTTGGCCCTCCTCTGAGATTACGCTGCGATATTATAGGATAATCTACTTTTCTTGTAGCTGTACAATGGGATTTGACTGATTTATATGTCGAATTAAATTTGGAAGGCGCAACCGCAGTGGAAATGTCACGGGCTTGGAAAACCCCTGAAATATCAATCTGAGTAAGCTATTTCACAAAAGGATGCCTTAATATTACGAGAAAATCTTCTGCTTACGTAGGTAGGTGTTGAAAATATCGTTTTTTATTATCTTCTTCCGCAGAATTACGCAGAATGGGAAAGTGAGCTTTGGCGAAACTCAATTATCGCTGTCAGATGTACTTGTGGTACCTACAGTTAATGTCAAATTAATCGCAAGGCGGTAACACAAACGGGTGTTACAGTACTATGTAATTTTGACGCTTTTAGAATTATTTTATTTCATATATGCATTTCCATGTGCTTCTATAATCTTTGTACTATGCTGTAACATAATTTCAACCTTGTCATGGCTTTACTTCTGCATTTTCTGTAAATGGAATGTTAGACTGGTTTTAGTACTTACATATTACATTGTGTGTGCATGACTGTTCATAGTACTAAAGTCAGCTACTTACTTAAATGAAAGTTTCCTACTATGTTTGTTGATGCATGAAATTAATATCTGCCGTCTCAGCGTTTGTGTAGATACACCAAGTAATCGGAGATAGCTAGCGTCACTAATAAAAACTTAATTATCATATATATCATCAAGAACGTTTTATATTTTGAATAGAATTTATCGCCTATGTAAGATATACGTATAAATATTTTTAGTGGTGTATCAGGCTATAAGAAACACATTTCAGCTTCGGCCGAGAATCGAACTCGGTCCTCTGCAATGGTGCTCCAATGTGCAAACCCTTATGCTACCGAGGCACGAGTGATACCCGGCCAAAGCTTATATTTGAATGATCTAATTATTAATAGTGAGCCCACTAACGCTACTTTTGCTTCAGTTGCATTGTAAATTGCGGGTAGGTAGTCCTTTTCTTATTATATTTCAGAGCATATAAAATGAAAAGCAATGATATAGGTAAAACTGCACGATGTGCCCTAAATTATAAATAATAAAAACAGTTACATAAAAGAAAGAAAAGATCCCCTTAGCACTGTTAGATCTGTATCTCCAGTATACTTTGTCTTTCGTCACTACCCCTATTTACTACATCTCTTTCTATAATCGGTGCTTCCTTTATGATATTCCTTTAACTTCATGTAATTTCTGACTAACTTCCTTTTACTTAAAACATTTCTTTCAAACACACTAGGCCTCAACACTACTAGTTTAGATCCATACCTTTTTAACACTACACTAATTCACTAAATCACTATACTGCATACACTAGCAATAAAACACCTCTTCACTGAGACTTTCGTTCGCTTGATAATTGCTACTCAAATTGAAAACTGCCCGCGCTCTCTTTGTCGGGCTATTTATACCCTCATCGAAAAACTAGAAGCTACACCTTCCAGACGCTGTCGAAACTTCGCGCGAAGGTTTTACTGATAGAATTATGTGGAGAGTCTCGACATTTTTTACCCTCTGTCGTTAGGAGCGCTACTTGCAGTGTCCTCGCTACACGGCTTATTCCGCAACAATATTAAGTTTTATTCTTCAAACTTATTTGCGAGATGCTGTTTGCAGCTCTAGAATTGCAGTCGCACTAATTTACATAATTAATTATAATTATAATTATATTATTATTTTTGAATGTGATTTCCCTCAATGTTACAAATAATTCGTTCGTTTTTTGTTACTTTGTGGTTGGTTTCTGTGATCCTGTTCAGCGCCCTTAATTAGTCCATAAATAGAAGCCCTGACGAAGGAGGCAAATACCTCCGAAAGCTTGGCGAAAAGTTAAAACGATTTGTAGTTTACTGTCCGACGCCATGATAAAATATAATCTACGAGTATAATAATTAACAACGGTCAATATTTTAAGTTATAACTAACCAATATTCCCACATCATCCACATTCAAAATACTCTGATGACGTTTTGTACAAATTGTGGTATTAAAATCGTGTTGACTAAAGTCGTTGACATGATGCTTATCTGTTTTTAAGCATATCGGAACGGAGTACCATTAAGTGTTAATGAATGAATATAATTTTGAAGGTGTATAGTGTTGTGAAGTACAGCATAAGTGATATCGTTTTTTAAATGTATGCAAATATAAAACGCGTGGAAAGATCAACTATGTAATACAGCCTATTCTTATACGAGGGTGAATGCTTTCAGCGTCCATAAATATAAGATAATATTTTGTCGGATAGATCGCTGTCACTTGAAAACACACAAAAAGTTAATAGTCTGACGTTTCGATTACACCTGTAATCTTTGTCAAAGACGAAGAACCTCAAAATTTGCCTGACACAAAAAATAAAATAAAATAAATAAAAGGTTTAAGTATTTGAGAAGCTGATATTTTGGTTAGTTTTGACGTGGTTTCTTTATTTACGAAAGTACCCATTTCTGAAACGATAGATATCATCAAATCCAAGCTTAATATCGATCCCTTAGGTGACACTATAGCCGGATTATCCGAACATTGTTTAAAATCTACTTATTTCTTATGGAATGATAATTTTTATGAACAAAAATCAGGTTGTGCAATGGGTTCACCTCTAAGTCCTGTAGTAGCCAATTTGTTTATGGAAAATTTTGAACATGAAGCGATAGACAGTTTTCAGCTTAAACCAAAATGTTGGTATAGGTATGTAGATGACACTTTTGTTATTTGGCCCCACGGTATAGAAGAGCTGGGTAGGTTTCTAAATCATTTGAACAGTCAAAATCCCGACATAAAATTTACTATGGAATTAGAAAGCAATGGTAGTTTACCTTTCTTGGATGTCCAAATTTACAGAACAAACACTGGACAGTTAGGACACAAGGTTTACAGAAAACCAACACACACAGAAAGATATTTACATGCCACATCTCACCACCTTACTTCTCAAAAGAATAGTCTTATTAAGACGTTATTTGTTAGAGCACAAAGGATATCAGATGAAAGTTCTGTACAAAAAGAAATATATCGTCTTAAATCAGCGCTAGTGAGAAATGGTTATAGTAGTAAGAATATTTGGTCAGTTTTTAATAAAAGTGCTCATCCAAATCAAGTAAATTCTCAGCCACGACAAAGCAAATTGAAGTTGAGTTTGCCTTATGTACAAGGCCTTTCGGAAAAATTAAAGAGGATGCTTAGAAAACACGATATTTTAGTTGTTGATAGTACATATAATAATTTAGATAAAATTTTAAGTTCTACTAAAGATAAAGTACATTTAGAAAGTGAAGGTGTTTACAAAATTACTTGTTCTTGCGGAAAGTGTTACATAGGTCAAACTAAAAGAAAAGTAGGTACGCGTTTGAAAGAACACATACGAGCTACTAGGTTGCAACAGATAGATAAATCTTCGGTAGCTGAACACTCATATTTGACTAAACACATGATTGATTTTGATAAAACAAACATTTTACATAGAGAAAAATATTATCACAAACGTCTAATAAAAGAAGCTATAGAAATTTGTAGGAATACTAATAATTTTAATAGGGATTGTGGAAATTATGAGTTAGGTGACATTTGGAAGGCTATTTTGTAGTTATCTTTTATCAAGTAGTTCGTGTATATCTAGTAGGTAGGTAGTTCCTTTTTCATCGTTAGGTTCCTTTTTTATCAGGTTGGCACGTTGTTTCTATGATGTCTCGCATCCTTGGTGATTTGTTTATTTACTTTCAAAATTTTGTTTGAACTTGTGTCAGGCAAATTTTGAGGTTCTTCGTCTTTGACAAAGATTACAGGTGTAATCGAAACGTCAGACTATTAACTTTTTGTCAGTGTTTTCAAGTGACAGCGATCTATCGGACAAAATATTATCTTACAGCCTATTCTTGTTTTAAATTTTACATGTATGTCTAGTTTTCTTATTCTAGTCTTTTTAATCTTTACATATACCCATTAATATTATGCCGAGTAAACTTTTTAATTTAGATAAATTTGTTCAAATTCAAATATCAAACTTAAAAATATTACTATGGAACTGGAAACCCCACACACCCACCACCGAATAGGTTGGTGCATTTCTATCATAAGTAAATAAGTAATTTGTAGTAAGACGGATGACTACTTTTTGCTATAACAGGAGTACGTGTTTCCTTTTTTTAAATGATCAAGCACCTTTAAGATGAAGTGTTCTTAAAACTATTAGCGTTCGTGTTTTGCAATTAAATTAATTTTTCCCTTCAACACCACTGCAGACAGTAAATCTGACACGAAACCTTTTAAGGTGACTGTGTTTTCGTAGTAGGTCAAGCAGGTGTAACAAGTAATATATCCGGTATACGAAAGCTGGGTTAACTTCGTGTTGAACATCCTTCTGCAGGGAGTAATGTAATTTGTTTTTTTTTTAATTTTAGCTCTGCCGTAACGTTTAAAAAGCTTTTTAACTTATCGAGGCCTTTCGCCGGAACCATTTAATATGATCCATTATATTTTATTCAGAATTGTATCAGAAAACTTTTCTCCCTCCCTCCGGGCGATTTTGCCTAAATCTAAGCCTGCTCTAAATTATTGCAACACTTCTGCGAGCTATGACTTAAACAGCGCAAAAACCCTTACGCACACCTTATGTAATCCTTTTTTCCGGAACCAGCTCCATGCGAATGTTCTAAAGAAAAAAAGGAAGCAACTGTTCACGGGTATCATTCCAGTCAAATATGAGCTTTGCTTATCCCAAGGACTTAAAGAAAACCTAAGTTATTGATTAGTTTAACCTTTATCTTTTGTTCGCAAATTTGCACAGTCACACTCCATCCGGTTTCGTGACTTTGAAGTAGCATTTTTTATTGACATCTCTGATTACACAAATTTCCCACTTCCTATCGCAATTGAAGCATAATTGAACGAACGTTTAAATTTTCAGATTTCAGCATAAATTGTTACAAGAAAAGGCTATTTCCAAGTACAATTTGCATCGAGAGGAGGCCGAAACGTATCGCTGAAATTTATTTTGCTTCGTAAATGTCGGTCCAGATTCGCCTTCTTCGCATTTCGTCCCGATGACGGTTTGAATTAATGTCCGTATCTCTTTAAACAACCGGGCTCTGTAATTGCGACTGCCGAGTCTAATAAAGTCGTTCTCTGTTTTATTAATTTATATTTCATTGAGCGCTAAGTTTCGGCCGCCGCGTTTCATTATTTAATTAAAAACTTGATAAGGATATTTATACCAAATGCGGAGCCGCGCTGATGGATAAAATCTGGCAGATGTTTTCCGGTCGCCTGAGGAGAACTTAATTTAGCTATAAGAAGCGCGTTGCTGGCTGGGGATCAGTTATCTTATTATGAAAAACAATCATTAACTTCCCTTCCTTGCGGGATTACCTCGAAAGCCAACAGAGAACTAAACAGTCATAATGAGATACTTATATATAATCGGCAAATAGACTTTTATTTATTTTTTTATTAAGTTATTCAAAGCATCTCCGTTAAGCCTTATACATTAAGCAGAACATTTATAATGTAATTCTAAACCATTGGAAAAAATTCTTCATCTTGATCTGCAAACCACTTGCACAAAGGATTCCATTATTTGTCGAAAATTTTTACATTTCTAACGTTTTTTGAGCTTTAGGACAAGCTGACGAAGATTTAGCATGTTCATGCAGGGTTTAAAGCCAAATTAACAACTTTTTTGCAATGCAATCAGCGACTGTGTGCAAGGAATTTATTTTGCCAGTAGATCATACCTTGGGCAAGTTTTTAACAAAATTTCAACTCACTATAGTATGCTCTCGTGACAGTTCTATCTTGTTCCAAGAAACCTCCCAGTAAACTGAAGAACCTTGCCAGCCGACTTTGGCACACGGATTTATTTGATTCGTGGAGACCCAAAACGTTTCCACTGTTTAGATTCTTCTTTATTTTCCATGTTTCGTCCATAGTGACAATGCTATCCAAAAAGCATGAGGGATCTTCAAAACTATGGCACATTTCTTCCTACACTCACACGAACACGTTTATGATCCGCGGTCAAGCGCTTCGTGACCCACTTAGCCGAAACCTTTCTCATTCCTAAATTGTGGTGAACAATATGAAACAGGCTTATAGGAAATCAGCAATGTTTCTGCTATATGCATGAGCCCAATTTTTTGATCTTGTAAAACCATATCATGGATAGAATCAATTTCTTCCGGAGTGGTCAGAAATTTAGGGAATTTAGGACACAGTTCGAATATTCTTTAGACAAGGATGTCGTGCCTGCTTGGAAATCGAAGAAGGGCAGCAATATTTTATGTAACTAAAATGTGATACGTAGGTATACATTTAAGTAGGATGAATGCTAAGTAGTTCTTAATGCACGCGACAGTAGTTACAACTAACCTCGCGCCGGTCGCCATTATTAAGTTTCGTTGTTTAACGGCGTCCAGACTCCGGATGCGACCACGACCTCTTAGACTCTTTCAAGGCTTTTAATTGTTAAATTAGTCACTTTCTCGCCCCCCCCCACGCTCCTCTTGTCCAGTAACAGTCCAGTGTAGTTTCATTTCTTTGAGTGGGGCGCTTTACTGAGCAAAACTCACCACATTCACGAAATTTTATGTTTTTAAAAAATCAACAAATCTGGAAATTCCAGGAATTACAGTTTTTGATTAAAATAAAGCTAACATGACTTTCAATTCTGTTGCTGATGAGTGTATGTATTCCTAATAAACAAATATTATTTTGTATGTACACGTTTACCAGCCAGTTTGTCATTCTTATAATGGGGTATGTTGCGTATTGCGATGTGTGATACTTCATTTTAATGATAAACTGTTCAACCCACAGCGTGATACGGCTATTTATCTGCTATCTGCTAATGTGAATTTATGCGGCCAACTTTTGGCTTCCATTTACAATTGCTACGTAGCGAATAAKACCGTCGCAATAACTGGACAAGCCGAACCTTTCGGCCTCAATATTACCAAAGCTAGCAAAATCGGGATAACAAGAATTTTAAGGAAACTGGGTTTTTAAATGTATTTTTCTATGCTCTTTCGAACAGCGTGCGGGCCACCAGACTCCTGTAGACGATGCATTCTATTTTTAAGAAAAAAGTTTTTCCACTAAACTTAAAGACTATTACAAACATACATTATTGTTAATAGAATACAGGCTTTCACAGCCGTTGTTATTACTGTTTTATCTGGTCTTAAGTAATCCTAATGGAAAGATATTACTGGCGTCTAAAAATGAATTGTAAAAACGCCATTTAACTGTCATAACTTTTAATTCATAACTGCACAAATCAAGGTAGACTTTTCGATATGTTTTAGCATTTCTTTATCCTTCCCAAATATCTACCGGGTGTTCTAAATTAAGTGCGTACCATTGCTAACTTTTTTATTGTCATAGATAAAAAGTCGGTTAAATTGGCAAAGTAATAGTACTTTTTCTACTGATTAAGATGGTGGAAGCAGAAAAACAATTGAACATAGCATTTCCGAGAAAATAAAAGAAATGTCTTTTATTTTAATGGAACACCCTATATATTTTTCAATAAAAAGTTTGCAAATTGTCCATAGAACAAAAATGTTCCTTTACGATGTAGTCCTAAAATTGAAAATAACCGAATTATTACCATATTTGTCATTTAGACAAGTAGGCTATGTAATTTCTTAAACAAAAGCTTTATACGATCTGTCAGAGAATTATTATTATGTCAGAATCAATCATTTGGTGTAATTTTTCGTATTAGACGTGTTTTTGGAGCTAGTTAGTTAAGAAGTTAGTTAATTAGTTAGTAGGAAATGGCGTTTACTCATTTAGAAAAATGCGATATGTTAGAAGTGTATCTTGTTTGCCGTAAAAATAGCGTCCGAGCACTTGAGCAATATGGTCAAATGTACCCTGATCGTGATCAACCAGATAGGAGGTATTTTTGGAAGCTCTACAGAAAGTTTAGAAGCAATGAACGGGTTTTTGTAAAATCTAGAACTACAAAACAGTTTATAATAGATGAACAAGTAGAAATAAATGTGTTGGCATATTTTGACGTAAATAAAAATAATTCAACTAGATATTTGGTAAGGGATAGTGGCTACAGTTTGTGCACAATTTGGAGGATTTTAAGAAAATATAAGTTTGTACCTTATAAGTACCGACCAGTGCAAACTTTATTACCTGGCGACACTGCAAGAAGACTAATTTTTTGTCAGTGGTTGGTAGATATGTGGATGCATAATCCCAATATTTTAAAGAATGTTCTTTGGACTGACGAAGCAAATTTTTCGAATCGGGGTATGTTTAATCGAAAAAACATGTATTATTGGTCTAGTGAAAATTTATTTATTCCTCATCCCAGAAACCCACAAGGACATTTTAGTGTTAATGTTTGGTGTGGGCTGATGGGCAGACAAGCAATTGGGCCAATTTTTTATGAAGGCACATTGACTGGAAGGAGATACGTCGACATGCTTTCAGAATTACTCGAAAATTATTTGGATGATATCAACTTAGAGACTCGGACCCAAATATATTTCCAACAAGATGGAGCCCCTCCCCATCGCCTTCAGGAAGTAAGAGCGCTGTTAGAGAGATGTTTTGAAGATAGGTGGATAGGAACAGATGGTCCTATACCTTGGCCCCCAAGATCTCCTGACATAACTCCATTAGATTTTTACTTTTGGGGTTATGTCAAAGATGAAGTCTACAAGAGGAGATATGCGAACCTGATAGAACTTAAAAACAATATTAGACGCATTATACGATCCATTGACGGCAGAACAATTTTTAGAGTTACTACTCAACGAGTACTGAAAAATGTCCGAAAATGTATTGAAGAAAATGGCGATGATTTCGCACACCTAATGTAAGCTTSTTTATTATTTAAGCTAAAATAAAATACATTATAAAGAAACAAATTTCGTTTTGTTTAAGAAATTACATAGCCTACTTGTCTAAATGACAAATATGGTAATAATTCGGTTATTTTCAATTTTAGGACTACATCGTAAAGGAACATTTTTGTTCTATGGACAATTTGCAAACTTTTTATTGAAAAATATATAGGGTGTTCCATTAAAATAAAAGACATTTCTTTTATTTTCTCGGAAATGCTATGTTCAATTTTGTCCTATGGACAATTTGCAAACTTTTTATTGAAAAATATATAGGGTGCTCCATTAAAATAAAAGACATTTCTTTTATTTTCTCGGAAATGCTATGTTCAATTGTTTTTCTGCTTCCACCATCTTAATCAGTAGAAAAAGTACTATTACTTTGCCAATTTAATCGACTTTGTATCTATGATAATAAAAAAGTTTGCAATGGTGCGCACTTAATTTAGAACACCCGGTATACTATAATATACAGAAATAACAATATGATTTATTGGAAAACGTACTATTTCTACCGACTACTATCAAGACTAAGTGAGTTCTAAGACTGAAACTAGATGTTACTTTAGGGCCTTCTCTTGGAATTTCTGATAACTAACTAATACATGTGGGCAGGACAAAAAAACTATTAATTTGGCAATAATTTATTCAAATAATAAGAACACAATCTTTATTTGGAGCATTTCTCTCAATTTTAGCATAATCAAGGATTTTAACACAAAGGTTTACACGTACCACGATTGATTTTTTTCCAATAAACTTTTACACTGAAATACTTTTGCAAAATATATTTTAAATCGACAGATGGTAGCATGTACACCACAGCAAAAGATATACCTAAATTATATACCAGGAACGAAAGAAATATTCTTCTACTCTCCGTAAAAGAAAGGGGAAATGTTATTAAATAACGGATGTAAGGCATTAATTAGAAGACAAGTTTAGAATAAGTATACTTCACCAATTAGCCACTTAAAGAACTTTTGGCTGGTAACGTTTATGTAACGAAAATCGATAAACTTTGAAAACTCATGCACGAAATCTTAACCCGTTCAAAACTAGTTCTTGGGTCAACCAAAGTATTCGGAATTTCTTGTTGCATCGCCTGCTGCATTAATTTAAAATGACAGACGCGTTTAAAATACGGGAGAAGCTATCCATTCTCATTTGCGCTTTCGTTTTATAGTTTTACGTCCCTTCTTTTTCAATTTCCCTAATTGCACAGCCCTGTTCACTGAAATAATAAAACCGAACTGCAGTTTAGCGCTAGATGTTCAGTCACAAAAAAGGCATTATTCTAATTAACTAGTCGAGGTAGTTAGAGGCTGTTTCGACAAAATCAATGCAGGCGAGTGCAGGTTATCTCAGATCTAGCCGGCTAAGCACGTACTGCGGGATACATAAAACAAATCCTGTGCCCCGGCCGCAAATACTGTCACATATAAAGCCGCAGTTTCGTCAGACGAATGTGTTAATAAAACACCACAGACGTGTCCAATTCCACTTGCAGATTTTGTGTATGATTAGGATCGCATTTTTATGGGCCCCACTCGAATGAAACAATTATCATCTGCTCGTCCTGAATACACAATCAGTTACCACTTGAGTCCAGCGGATTAAATGGTTGCTTAGATATCGCAATACCTACGTGCACTGCACTACGCACTTTTTTGTTTTAGCCGTATGTGTACCGCCAGTTATTTTCGAAAAGAGTTACAGAATTACCCATCACGCAGTTAAACACGTTGGAAGTGAACATGGTTATAGTATACAATTCGTCCACCCAGGACTTGGGATAACAAAACAAATGGTGAATGCCTCTCCCGTAACTAAGAGAATCATGCCAAAATTACTGCACATAAAATTAGCTTACAAACGAAACATATATTTTTAAATATTGCACTAAACTCCTTCGGTATAATACTTTTGCAAACCCAAAGCCATTTTAGTCAAAATGTTTCGGCAGTTGAAACGCATGCTGTTGCAGGCCTTCCATGCATGTAAATCGGACACGAAATTCTTTTTTCCACTGGCGGTACAGAAAGAAATCTGGAGGACTCATGTCAGCAGTTCTTCTCGACGAAAAATCCTTCAACTGACACTGCTTTATGCGATCAAACGTTGACATGCAAGAGGAAATTACACCGTTGCCTTTCAGATCTCGTTTACATCCTTGGAATCATGAATTTTAATTTTCTACGAGACAAGCACATTTGTTTATCGATTGTTTGTCTATGCGGTCTTCCTCCATTATTGTAGCCACAATAGTAGCAGAAGTGTTGTCGGCAGCAATACGAGGTTTCTATGAGTCATGTGGTCTTCTTTTAGACTGGTCCGACTTTCTAGAAAGCTTGCTCGATCGAGTTACAGTTAAACTATCCACACACGACTCCTGGAAAGCTGCTTGTAATGCACTGTGATTTGGGGCAGCCGTTTTTGCACGCAATGTTTGTCTTGATATACGTGTGTTAATCCTCTGCAGTGACACGTTCCATTGCATTAAACTACCCCGACTGGACAATTTTCTAGAGATAAACTAACTGAACTAACTACACTCTAATATAGCTAAGTGATGTCTTAGTGACAGACGTTTATAATTTGACAGTTCAGCGCCAGCTTGATATGTACAGGCATTATGACATGATTCTTGTACATGACCGATTCGCTTAGGGCACTACCAGGTATTTGGTGTACTAGGGTAGTAAGCACAAATGACGTGCACAGAAGGGGGAGGGGGATTGGAAGAGAAAAATTAATTAAATATATGTTTTATTGACCTTTGGCGATTAATATCTTAATTATTCTTCCTGAAATTCAAAAATCTACAGTAAAAATTACTTATTTTAACGTGTCCTGTCACCTCTTTATATCATGTTGCCGGAGATCGCAGTTTCTGATATTTAAAGCTAAAACGTAACATTCATTTTCGCGTTTTTGCTTTAAAAATTATGATTCTTCAGGGGTTTTGGATGAGATTCTAACCCAGGCCACTCGAAGAATAATGAGCATCCCTAGTAGTTAGTAACCAACGGCTATCACTTATAGGTGCTTCATTTGGAGAGGCGGTCTGTCACGCAACTAAGCCCCTTCCTTAACTAAATAACTAAATCACTATGAAACGTGGAGCACGCCGCCTGTCCATGGAAACTACCTGCTGCTAACTATGCAGCGGAAGCTGAAGCCCAAGCTTCGATGGATGCGCGTTTGGGGAACAAAGGGAGGACCTGTAGCAGGAAAAGACAGGCGTTTTCGCTTTTAAAGTGGCGAGCTAGGGACATTCACCCTTTTTGGAAAACAATAAATCAATTCAGGATCCGCGTTTACATGAACTCTCTATTTAAAGTTCCAAGGGACAAAAGGTGTGCGAGTATCAACTCTTGCTGGCGTCCTTGAATTCAAAATACCGGGGTAAGCAGGTCCCATAACGTTGGCATCTGGACCATACAAATGTTCTACCTAGAGATCTAGTGTACAAAGTTCTCCGATAGGTACCAACTTTGACCATCCGCTGGTGGAATCAATTTCAAGCTTCCCCCCTCTCATGTCGTAACAACTCTTGTGCCTGGTGCAAGCTTTGTCTTTAACATAGTTACCTAGACAATGTAGACAACCAAATCAAAGGCTTGAAAAGCACCGCGCTGAAAGGACCAGCAAGTGTAAGTCGTAATCTTGTGGTGCATCTCAAAACATTGAAAACAAAAGTCCAATTCCACTGATTTTATTGTACAATTTAAATGCAGAGCGCTTTTCGCGACCATCCGCATTGCTCGGTGTTGTTGATCACTGTTGCTAAAAACTGTTATTGGCGGGGTAGGTCATTCCGAACCTGCGGCCGCAGATCCCTCTTCTGGCACTCATCAGACAATAATTGAATAGGCAAAGCAGACTACAAATATATAATGTAATAACAGTTGGTTACTTACAATGAAAACGATGCAATTTGTAATTAAACGAATGCTTTTGCTTCCCTTGATCTAGTTAAAGTAATATATGTAAGTAATTCTCTAACCGATATGGCAGTTATATTGAAACCACATTACTTGCAGTGTCGCTAATGGAATGACGATTGCAAGATTATCATGGTCTGCGATCAAATATTGCTAGCAATGTAGGGAATTAAAAAGCCATCTGAAAAAAGGACGTATAAGCTGAATACTCAAATTTTCAGCCCAAACGTTTAAATACTAGCGATGTTTTCGATCTATAGTTCGAAAATGATGTGAATTTTCGATTTCATAAAAGTGAAAATTTGCAAATCCGGTACGATAGAATGTTGAAACTTGATGGTCAAAGAATTTACCTATTATTAGTCAACTAGCAGAATATTCTCATGTTTCCTAAATCGCAAGCAACTCTTGATTAAGAGTGGTTGTTGTTGGAGCAACCTGTCTAATATCGGGCATAGCAATTATTTCTAGATCACTTGAATATTGAATTTTTTTTTACCGGAAGCTAACACCAAAGATTCGTTTTCTTCCGAACTGGAGCCCTCTCCCAAGTTTTAGATTATAATGCACATGTCCACTGTTCTAAACTTAGCCCGTAAGGGAAGTTTCTTTGGGGTTAGGAAAGCGTACAGTATAGATGTGAACAGTTAACTGCGGATTTTGTTCACATTTTCTAATATGTTTTCTGAAACCACTTTGGTGTACGAAACCAACATTTATTTGCTACCCAGTACCAATTTTACAAATACACATATATACTTACACATTTGTATGAAAATATTATGGTGCAATTAAAAACATGTGTAAAATGAAAACTTAACAATATTTATGTAAATTAGTTCGCTATTCTAAAAGATCCTCAAGATGAGCACAGCCAGGCGCAATCTAACTTGTCCCGGCAGTGGCAGTTCTTAAAAAACCGCAATTAGGCCACTGTCCAACCTTTGCTTTAATGAAGGAATAAAAAACCGTATACAGCCAAATAGCACATCAAACGCTGAAAGCCACAATTGTCCTATTATTTTTAGCTTCGGGGTTGTACTTGATTCTCTTAAGCACAAAAAAATATATATTTTTTCAGAACATACGCCAAAATGACTAAATATAAGCCACATATATGGTCACATTAATATTACAGCCCAAGAATGCGGACAAGTTTGGTAGAAAGCCTTTTACTGTAATTTGAATTGTAGAAGGAAGGGACACCTAGGAGAGGGACACACTGTATACAGTAGAACGTTCCTTACATTATCAGTTCCTTAGCCATTGCAATGTTATAACAAGTTCTTCTCTCTCGACTTATTTCATTTCAAGAATTATCGTTATTCTCGTGCTTTGCAAGTAATCAGAGATTGTCTGCTTTCAAAGAAACACCTATGTATGTTGCTAGGATAAGCTGTTACTTCGAGAATTATGACTATACTTAACTCCTGCGAATGCTCTGACTAAAACATGGTTAGGTTGCCCGGGTAGCAATCCCTTTAGCATGAGGAACCTTCCAGCGGGGAAAATAGGGGTACAATCTCTCCAAAGCGATATTCAGCCAATTTCAAGATGGTGAACAAAAGCAAATTATCCGCATGTTGATGGCGACTATTTTTTACGTGCGGCGTCAGCTGCGTAAAGGGGAATCGTAATGAGGGGCGGTTTTTGTCGGTCAGCTTCCTGCCATCAGTCATTGCGGCGGAACATTACGTGTATCTGTCTTAGACATTACTTTGCTGTCGCCACACTTGTCACGATTTCCAAAGCCTTCTGAATTAATATCGCACCAAGGTAGTTTCTTCCCCTAACTATGGAAGTAAAACCGATAACGATGAGTGGTTTACGCCGATAACAAAGGAATAACTATAAAGCCGGCCGTAAGTGGTGGCTGTTAAAGGATTTGCACGCGAACTCTTGCTCTGCTGTTGCTCTTCGCAATTCCGGCTCTCAAAAATCTTGTTCGAACGGCACGATAGAGATTTTATAGCTTAAATTGTATCGTTGAAATGTGCAGCGACGGAATAGCTTATTGCGTAACTTTGCACAACAATTTAAGGACATCCTAGATTTTTTTTGCTTACTTCGTTTCATGCTGGGTAGTAAAATGTAGAAGTATTGAACTAATAATATTGCTATTGGCGTTTCTCCTGATATATCCTTTGCATTCCAATTAAATGTACCTATATGCTTGCTCTTATTTACTAATAATGTTTACATTCAAGACTCCTACGCATCCAGCTCAGATATTTTCGTTTTTATTCGGGAAATTTTTAAATACGTTTTGGTAGAATACCAAGAAGCCAAACGTTTTCCCTTGTACAGTCCATAAAAGTGACGTTTGTTCAAAAAAATCAATATTTTAGCTCTGAAGCAAGCAAAAGCTTGAGACAAGACCGGGACATTTGTATATTTTTTGTTGAAGCA
This sequence comes from Rhyzopertha dominica, assembly GCA_025024175.1. Classification (NCBI taxonomy): domain Eukaryota; kingdom Metazoa; phylum Arthropoda; class Insecta; order Coleoptera; family Bostrichidae; genus Rhyzopertha; species Rhyzopertha dominica. Next base: position 73,467,095 of record QCXZ01000137.1, read on the forward strand.
GGGCAATCCTTTTGGTTTTTTTGAAACAAGGTACACCGGTTAATAGCTACTCGTATACACTCAAAACTTAATTGAAATGTTGATGCCTTGATATTAACCATTATGAGACTCAACCAAATTCATTTTCTAGAGTCTATGATAAAACTTATGCAACCCAAATCGATTGCCTTCTATATCACTGTTTTTTAGCATCAGTAAAGTCATTTTAGGATTTATGTTTTAACAAAAAATGGCGGATGCGCCAGGTCTCCTATGTGTTTCCAATATACTCGGGGACTCAAAAGTAACCCAACACTTTGTAGATGTGGTTTAATTCAGCAACAAATATATGCACGTCTTGGATACAAAGAGAAGTGATTCCGCCTATACTACTTTATTTCTATGACTGCTGTACGATTTTTATACTTACCACAAACATAAAGCAACCTTAATAATGATACACAACCACTTAGGTGTATAACTTTAATCCTCTGGGTGTTCTTTTCGGTATTCCAAGACCTTGCTAAAATGAAAGGGAAAAAAGTACCCGGAAGACTCAAAAGTATATCTTCAACAGTGACTCTAGCCTGGAGAACATCACCATAAGTTAAAGTTTTCGTGTGAATGCTCAATTTACATATTAGACGATGTGGCCGATAAAGCGCATAAATTATGAACCAATCTTCCAAAGACTATATAATTATAAATATGGATATTTATATAACGTTCTTTATAAACTCTTGCCGTAGTGCTGGATTTTTCTGGCACTGAATATATACTAGATAGGAAAGATATTAAACGCCTCTTCATTTGAAGTTTAAAAGCTATATGACCATGAGGAAGGGGTCGGGGCTATAACCCCCTGTAAGTATCTCGTAAGCAATTCAAGGGTTGGCAACTTACACAAGAAAAAAAGGTGGATACCACACATATAAGGCAGAGTGTTACCAAATAACACCAATCACCAGTAGCAGGTAGCTAGGGGTTAGCATTTATTATTTACTGTTGTAACTGATTTTTCACTTATACAATTCTACAGAAGTAAACATTTATGTTAACAATGCCTACTTGCTTAAACTTTCGGCAATGATAACTAGCCTGAAGTAATGAAACTTAGTTAAGAAATTAACCTCAAAACCTTATTACATGGGTTATATATTATTAAGTTTTTTATCAACAATGTGTTGAGATCTGAAAACAAATTGTAACGGACTTCTTACAGAATAAGCTTTTGTGATTACTTCGAGCAATTTAAAATCTTTTTCGAAACAATTTTCACCCAAGGCATTAATTCCTAATTGTTTATCAACTCGAGGAACGGCACAATTGGGCACCGAATTTTCTACAATTATTTTTGAATGCCACATGCGCAACAGCACCATAGTGCCATTGCAAAAATTGCAATATAAGCATTAGTGCTTAACCAAAAATCTACCTTGCACATATAATTATATATGAGATTTTGAAAAAAAATGAAAAATCTATTTCGAAAAATGATTTTTCAACTTTCCTTTATTTTCTCGCGTAAAACAGCTCCTTGCGGTGAACAGACGTGTGACGTAATTGATCTTATTTGTCAGTTGCACAAATGGCATTTTTAGGGTTAATATACATTTAATAAGTCCTAACAATTCAAAATGGATTGAACACCAAAACATTGTAGAATAAATGCAAAAGGCACAGTCTAATGCTAAAAAGGATGTGTAAAATAAATTCGATAACTGTCTTACTACTTTATGCGTCACATCGTTTTCGCGCGATACTGCTTGTTTTTGGACATATTTCAAATGAGCATTGCTTAATAAATATGAAAGAATAATAATTGCAGTACTAGCATACTTATTCATATACATATGCATTGCATTGTATAGTTTTGCAGCGGAGGTGACTTTTTTTGTATATGACAAATTTCCAGTTCAAACAAGTATTGTTTATCATTCAGGAATGACAATATTATGTTGCTAGCAATAGCTGTCATTTGCTAGAAATACTTATTTTTGTATTTAGAACGCAAAACCGTTTCATGCTCGAAATACAAACAATATCTATTTAAAAACTGCAATAAATTGAGATAATTGTATGTATAACAATTTAATTTACATTTGAAATCCTTCAAACTACTGTTTTAATCAAGACATTTTACGTGCGGTGGCGTTGCCTGTCATAACGAGAGCAACCTAATAAACAGTAAACATAGTTTGTCAGAAAAAGTAATTTCAGAATTATAATATATTGTAATTATTCATATTCTAAAAGATGTGAAAGAGCGTCTAATTGATAATGAGCTCGGAAAGCGAAGAGGAGCATTTACCAGGAGAAGTATTGGAAGCGGCGCAAATTGCTCTTTCACAATTAATCCCTAAAAAATAGTCGAGACAGTGACATTTGTTTCATGTCCTAGACCGACAAATACTTTGGCATTCTAGAACACAAAACTATTTCGCAGCTAGGTGACAAAAAAGGTTCCCTCTGTCAACTGAAAATTTAGCGAAAKTGTCAGCTTTTGATMACKCAGGATGGATTTAAACATGGTATTAGAAAAATAAATCTACACTGAAGAATTTTGGGAAAAGACGAGGATGAAATATTTGGTAGTTTAGAGTTTACTACAGAACTAGAAGTAGGTTGCAATAAAATATTTGTGTTACAAAAAATAACTAAAATAATTGGTTATAAAAGTAAACGTTATAGGCGCCTTTATCAGGTACTATCTCCGTTAAATCTTGCCTGAATCCGTCCCTGGTGTAATGAATATTCATATGCTAACTAGTTACTTTGTAATGGCCAGTAGTAAGCTCAAACTGCTTCATATTAGTAACAGTAATTCTTCAAATATAGCCTGAACGCTGAACATTACATTTATTGATTCAAAGTTGCGGCTGAATCATATGCCAACTTCATAATTTACGTTAGATAAGGCACCCAGGCAGAGTTATAGCCTTTCGGGGAAACCTACAGTTTAATGACTTCGTTATCCGCACGTTCTCTATGCACAAAAACAATTAAATAAAACTGGCCATTCGAACTACCTCACAGATAACGAACTCATTAATTTTCATTTGCCAAAGAGTTCCTGCACTACATAATTAGCGCAGCCGAGATTCGATTGCCGTTGCTGGTTATGCTGGGCAACGTGATTCAATAACGTCCGCAAAATTTGCTAAATAAAWCGGCGGTGCTTTGTACTCACCGTTTCCCCGTTGTTTCTGCGTTTCAGTAGGACGTCGTCCAGCCATAACCATTGTTCCTCGGCCCTCTCGTTGTTGTGCTCACCCCTCATCAAATTCGTATTTAAAACGACTATTTGCAGCATTTGGCTCTTTCGCTCCATTAGATAGTAGCCACCTGGAACGAGATTGGGACATTAAATAGTGACACTTGTGACATTTGAAGTTTGAATTAATTGATATTAATCAATGGAAAACCCTCAAGAATACTGGAAAGCATAAATTATTCTTGCATTTGGTATGAGTATCGATATTACGGAGAATTTGGCGTTTATATTTAAGAATGCTTTAATTTGCAAGGAAAGAAATTTGCAATAAATAGCTCGTTATAAATATTAAGTAAAGTTTTAAGGCTACCTACATTTAAAAGTTTGGGACCATATGTAAAATTCAAAAAGGCCCGTGACGATCTGCCTAAAGTTTTGCGCTAAGCGTTAAGAGAACCTTCATCTGAATATACGAAAGTAATAACTGTGCGCGATGCTATGCCACCTATTGGCAATCGACAATGTCAACCACACGTCTTTATGGAAACCTGTACTCTGAACGCTAGTCCACTTTGTAGTATGCGTTTCAAAACCGAWATAGGTCCCCAAGAACGATATCTGCAAAGACGGAGTTCTCAGCATAACAATAAAATTAATATATGCCATACTGTCCGCAMTGGGTCTATAGCTATGTTGAGTCCTTATAAGCAACTGTACATAGACTCTAATGCAAACAACATAGCATAAACTAGTTTTGTTATTTTTTTTTAATTTTAGCTCTATTAATATAACCTAAACGAACAATGGCAGTAGAAATATTAATAGTTTTAAATCCATTTTGATTGGAGTTTTTTTTCAGTGGTAGTACCCAAGATTACGATATGGCACCTATTTTGTATTAGTGTCGTTAGGGGCGTCTTTTCAAGTATTAATTGTTTTACTTGCGCTGGAGATGTTAAAATGGCTAATTTCGGTGGCTAGTATACTTTGTATCAACTAAAGATGTATGTTGGAAAGTGCGAATTGTCGACAGTGTAGAATAGGTAATATGCACCCTAGAGTTGGTTTCGAAATTAAGTCTGTAAGTCAAATAAACGGCTTAGCTATATAAATTACATGGTTTCCCATACCGTTGAAGAATTGATGTTTTCTATAGGATACAATCTCGTCTACTTTTTTATGGGGGTAAGTAAGTAGCAATGGACCAAATGCTATTCACAAACTAGTGAACATTCCAGGCAATACAATATAGTAATGTTCTCCAGGAGATTCAGTGTTGAATAAGATAACGCCAAGAAACTAAAGTTGATATTAATAAACTTTGTTGGTTTATGGAAATAGAATAATTTGGCCCTTTATCGTTTTGGAATGCTCGATATTAAGTAAAAACGTATCCATTGTATCAACTTGGAACACTAAAATGCTTAATTTATTTTACTTACTTTGACGTTTTCTCTTTTTCCTTTTTAAAATAGTTTATTTAAATTTGGTAGATGTGTATCTAATCAATCCAAATGAGGCAATATGAACAATTATAGAAGGAGCTCATGACGCGCATTTATTGTTTTCTTTTTGTAATATCTTTTTATAGAGTAGATAATTATAAAACATTCTTGTTTTACTATTATTATTATTTAATGACAATTGTCAATTAAATAAAACATAACTTTTTAAAGATAAAGTCTTTTAAAGTAACAGTACAAAATACGGTATGAAAAACAATAATAGTAATATCAAACAATAACCATAACCATGCTATAGCATAAACGAATACAAATATTTACCTATTTATTTAAAAATTGTTCGAAATGCTTTCCGTTGCTTTGACATCTACATATTTCTGAAACCTTTTAAGAAAATAACTATACATTTATTTATGCCTTAATAAGGTCAAATTAAAAAAATACGCTTATTCGTTTAGAACATTTTATGAACATTAAATTTTTTTAGCGTACAGGAATAAATTGACAGATTTTTTTTGAAACAGCTCGTCTTAGCGACACAGGGCAAGTATACCTTTTTCAAAATATATCAACTAATTTTTAAATGTCAAAATGTTTTAAAACTAGTTATTTTGCATAAAGATATTTCAAATATTATACATTATACTGGCTTATTTAAACTGATTAGATAAAAGCATGTTCCAAATTAGAAGAAAATATCATAGAAAACAAGAGCTGACAAAATGGTGGAATAAAAAATGTATTGCAGGGCTTTAACTTGGTAAGGAAACAAAATTGCTCTAAAATAAGTTGCTTTATTTTGACCGGACGAAGCTACTGTCGTTACTGGACACCCTGTATATGTTTGTAGCGAATCCTTATTATGGTATTCAGAAACTTTAAGCACATACAGCGTAAATTTTGTATGGATGACCTACATCCAAAAATACTGAATGAAGTCATATGCATGGGAAGGTTTTGAAAACATTTTAAGCTCAGAGAAGGGTTAGGTGTAAAAGTCACCATTCCAGTCACCATTCCAGTCACTATACTCTATATAATTGTGAATTTTGCACAAATTTTAGTGATATAAGCTTTACTATACAGCAGAGACTCAATAATCCGTATGTTGCAGTAATTGGGATCGATATTATATAAATACTATGTATGTTGTAATCCGGATTTCTTGGTTTTGATAATAAAGTTATTCACCCGTGTGCTGTGACTGTGCAAGTAACTATATCACTTGGTTGCTATTAATTTGTACTTCAAACCTATTGCAACGTTATATTATTTACAACATGAGCAAACGAAAGCATATCACTTTGTTTATTAGTGGAAAAGACGAAATTTTGGATACGTTAAAAAGTGGTGCTAGAGAAAAAAAACAGTTAGCTGCAAGGTATAGTGTTGATACCTCTACTATATCTGATATTAAAAAGAACAGGTGGAAAACAAGGAAGTAATATTTAATTATACTATTAACAGTGTTTTTAAATGTTGTTTATTTGTTAGTTATATAGTTTTATATGGTGCTGCCACGTGTCTGATTTATTAAAAACAGAATATTCTGAAATGGAGAGAGCGGTGTATTCATGGTTTCATTAGCAAAGAAATCGACGTATTCCCGTGTCATTCGAATATATTACATTAAATATTCTAACAACGATACATTTGCGACTAGTAAAGGCTAGCTTCTTAATTTTAGAAAAAGACATAAGGTATCTTAGCGAGCGCTATTATAGCGAAGCTCTCTACAATATACAGTTGAAAGGTCTGGTTCCTAGATCTACAATGCAGATGAACCCGACCTTTCTTGGAAGATGTTGCCGGAAAAGACACCAGTTCATTTCAAAGAAAAAACTGCCCCAGGCAGAAAAGTGGTAAAGAACTTATAACCTTCTTAGCTGACAAATGGATGTGGTACACATAAACTTAAACTTCTAGTTATCGGAAAAGCGAAAAATCCACGAGCATTTAAAAACAAGTGGAATATAAATCTAGCTGCAATGCCTGGATGACGTCTCAGCTTTTTAAGGAATATGGATTCATATTTCATTTGTGCAACAGGTAAATCAATTTTTGAAATGTCAAAATCTTCACTATAAAAGCTATGTTGCAGATCACGCACCAAGTCATTATAATGAAGAAGAACTGAGAAGCGAAGATTTACTGTCTTTTTAACTCCGTTTCTTCCACCAAACTGCACAGCATTACTCTAGCCTATAGATAAAAACGCTATCATAATGACTAAGTTTATATTACAAAAAATACCTTTTAACATAATATCTCATATGAATCTTAGATGACGCAGAAAATAATGTCCACGGCTGTATAAAGACCAAAAATATTAAGAATGTGGGTTCTGTATAACATAATACGCAAAAGGTACGAACAAAATCATTAGAAAAATGTTGGAATAAGATTGTCTTGGGAGATTTCTTTCAGTACGAACAAGAAGATCTGATTCCTCTAAGTCAGTTAAGCCACCAGTGGCAATAATTAATAATGCAACTATAACAGATGAAGAAATTTAGGAATGGGTCGAAGAAACTGAAAAAAATATTCAGAAGGAAGTGAAATTGAAAAGTCTTAAAGAACTGATGGCGATGAAGAACAAACAATAAAAAACAGTGAAGGACTCAAACACAAAGAAGCAGTTGCATGCTTTTGCCGTGGTCTATACGGGCTGAAGAAAATAATATAGAAATGAAGTTAATTCTTTCTCTGAATTAACTTACAGTCTATGGAATCTCTACTGCATCTTAATTGGGCATTAAACAGGTATTGTACAAATTATATTTTATGGATCTTTAGTGAATTATTTTTGTTGGTAGTAGCATTCGATAAAGCATACTTTATATGGTTTCAACCGGGTTAATTAAGTCACGTCTTGTATATTAATAATTTAGAAACATAGTTCTCTGCTATAGTTCTTGCACTCGCTCCTCATAGCCACCTCTTCCCATTTCAGCATGATATTTTGAAAGGTCATAAAGCATTATCACATTTTAATCCCGATTAAGCATAACAGTATACTTTAAAACCGAAATACAGATATAAAGCAGCGATACATTAAGTGACTCACGTTTTTCCAACAAAACTGTACGCTTTAATCACTTACAGTTATGGAAAACCTATGGACAGCTAAACGGATTGATAGCAAACAAAAGCTTTACATTTGATGTCCAGATATGCAAATTTACTAGCATTTCGCATTTGGTACACGTTTCGTTTGATATCCTCGTCATAAGCCCGTCATTCGTACGGCAATATTTTGTAATACCACGGTTACTGCGTTGACTTATTGAGTTCCATTTGCAGGCACCCCTTTTTTCGTTTTTTAGCATCCCGTTGACAACAGAGCGCTATTATGGAGTGCCTGCCGGATTTGATTGAGCATACTTGGCTCTGCAGCGCGTAAACACATAAACAACGTACCTCTAGCGCATATTTGTTCATGCGCCACTATAAATTCCAACGGATGCATCCGAAAATTTCATTAAACACGGAAAGAACTGCTGCGAACTCCAAAAGTCCACGAAACGAGAGTTAACGTCTTTGTAACAACAGCAGTTAAAGTTCGCAGGAGTTCGCAGAAAGACATTCCTTCACTACTGCGTTCTGATATATCTAGATTATTCTTTCATAAACAATTGCGTCTCATCCCTTCGATTTATCTTGGTTCCTTACGTTGCATATAAAGGATAGATTAGCGCACGTGTGGTCATTTTTAGAGGGAAGCTTGTGTGAGACGATGTCGACATTCCGGATGCTGCACCCGACATGAATTATTTATCAACGTAATTTTTTGCACTAAATCACTGCCCGACCGTTCCGTGCCGTTTTTGGTACTCTTTTATTTCTTTAAATGGCTGTCTAGCACCTACCGCGAGCAGCATGGTGCTTTATTGCTTCAATGTGGCATGGAATATTGCACTACAACTGCTGCAAGCAATTTACGAGTGCTGTGCTTATAATAAAATGACAAACATTTGTAAATCTACATCTTCTAGAATTATTATGTTGCATCTGATAATATTGATTTCCTTACGAAAAGTCACTGCAGCTTTGTTTGCAAAAGACAAGTCCAACAAAGTGGGAATTTGTTCCCTCCGCTTTTTCATATGCAGATAAATATAATCCGCTTACCCTTGTTATATATGATGGTGTATTTTTCGATCCACAGCAGCCAAATGCTCGCCAATTTTTATTTTATGATTATTATGGGCGGGAATTTACATAGTAATACTGCAAAGTAAAATCTATTGCATGAATTAAAAAGCAGGTATCTAGCTAGGTGTTAAGAACACGGTTGCCACATGAGGTATATATCAGAATTATTATATTATTCCTTTGTTTCTTTTTTCCTATTTCGGGCAATTTAGTTCATTCACTAAAACGATACCTTTACGTGGTTATTTCCCCCGATTAAGGGAAACAATACTGTCTTTTTTTTGTTGAAGTTACCAAAATTATACTTTTGAAGCCACCTGCTTCAAATCGTTGGAGGCATCTAATAAAAAGGCATTACTTTTAGCATGTTTATTGGATTTTACGCGATAACCACCAATTGTTATATTTCCAAAACGTTAGGACGAAATGTAGCTGATCCCTTCAGTTGGAGATCGGTGATTTCTGCTCATGTCTCCAGCTTGCACATCTACACTTTTATGCATTTATTTCAGTTGATTAAAGGTAGTTCATGCGAACAAATCTGAGGTATTGTCAGAAGAGGCTGTAGAAATATTTATAAAAGAGGCTAAATACAAAGACTTCTTATTTGCCAAGGCAGGAATTAATTAATTCGCTTTGCAGTTTACTAAATAAACCTGCTCCTTAGGTAGCGAGATAATATTAGAAGCTATTGTGGCGCGTAGAAAAACTGGATTAGCGTTTTTACGAGAAAGAGAGGATTCAGGCGAAGATTAGGTACCATTCCGCAAACAAAGATGCATGTTATTCGTGAAGTTCAGATCACTGGGGCAAGTATTGCTGGCCGTGGTATTATCAGGATTAAAAACAAGAAAAGAAATAATAGACTTTTTACTTCAAAACGTGACAGATTTTTTTTGTAAAATATTGCTTGAAAAATGCTTAGTATAGCCTATGAGAATAAATACCTTCAGAAAACATACGATAATGATCGGAGTAAAGTAAAAAGCACAGAAGTTGGAAGCCTAATAATATGGTATAGTGTTATGTAGAAAGTTCTCTAAAATGAAGAATCTTAAACTTCTGATATAGAAGCAGATGTATGCAGCTGCAAGAGAAGTTAAGACTGTACCAGTGCAAGACAATGATCCTCCAGAATTATGCTTTTGAGGATTACGTCATCCAATATGGCTTTCGATGGACTGAAAATGTGCGCATAGGAGACCAAGTCGTTCAAGTTGGACGATTCATACCCTGATCCGTTTGACTCGGCTCACAGCTAATGAATCAGCGTCGTTTATATTTCAAACTCGAATTATGGTTGACCAGACAACGATGCTGTACTATATACTATAAAAAATAGGTATAATAAAAGTAGAATAATAATTATCCGCAAGGTTATCGTTAAAGCAATAGAAAATAAAACAAACAAGTTTCTCTATTTCAAATTTTAATCCTACAATTAATCGTGGGTGTAAAACGTTGATAAGCCTAAAAATAGTAGATGGTTTGAGAAATTATTCTCGCAAAATTACGAAATATTAGTGTAGATACGTATAGTTTATATAGTATATCAAACAAAAAAAGTTCTGAAATAGTTATCTAGCTGTATTTAAGCCTGTCTAGCGGCTCGGTAACTCGTCCTCGGTAATGATTCATGAACGATGTCGTTAATTGAAAGATTTCAATCGAATCGTATTTGCCAATTCTAGTGGCTGACGTTAGTCTTAATTATTGGATTCCTATGTCAGAGAATTAGAAGCTGCATTGTTTTATGTGTCTTTCCCTTAGACTGCCATTTCAAAAGTCACGTGTTCTGAAAAAGCGTAATAATAAGTCACCTGAACAAATTACATATTTGTGGTAATGTCGTTTAAAGAAATAAATCTAAAATAACCAATAAAGCATTTAACAAACTGCCGGCTAGACAATACCTTTACATGAACTACTCATAGACGAGGCAAGATAGTTGTAAAAACATTGACGTCACCTAATGTCAAAAAATTGCTTAAATAATCACTTTTATTAAAGAAATTAGGTATAGTTATCGATTGTGCAAAACGATGAAATTGTATTTGATCTTTGAGTGTTCTTTAGCGTCAAGATGACTGTTGAGATAATTAGGTGTAACGTTCTATTTTAATAGCATTTATACTAATAGCTAAATAGATGTAAGAATTATTACTAATCTTGTCAGGTTTTAAAATATCATTAGTATGATCATTACTAGGGTTCGTTGTGATTGCAGTAGTTCTTTGGTTGTTTCGGTTTGAAGATGGGAACGAACATGAAAAAACCCAAATGTGTCAGACATGTCAAATAACATCATGCAAATGCTTACAGATATAGCAATCTAATAATAGGTATTGCTTAAGAAATTTACGAATGGTTACAAATCGAAGAAATCTAAAGTTTTTGAAGAAGAGGGTAGACAAAGATTATACAAGGAGCTGGAGATGACGAGGGCTTATTTATAAAGATTGTTGCGATAATCAGTGATGGGCGCGTAGAATACGCCATGTAAATTACGCTATTATCTACGCGTAAACTATGTAATGTTCTACCTTAAAAGTCTACTGTAGAAAACAGCATTGTGTAGATAAACAGAACTCTAGAAATATATAGTTTTTTTTAGTGGTGTTCTGGTGTTCATCATCAGTACCACTCAAAACGCCTCAAATGCCAATATTATTTTGTATTTTATATTTATTCTTAATTAAACAAAATACTACTTTGTTGTAATTAAGATTGACTAGATAAATGTTTAAATAACAATAACTTGTTTGGGTATACGTCAATTATAGCCAGAAGACCTGAGTAAGCAGGCTAAGTGTGCTGTCCAAAAGCACTTTGGCGCACTTTGAATTTTATTATCATTATTGTCTATAAACGGAAATAAATGGCCAATATTGTATGCCACCCTTGTTCTTTCACCAAACGTTTTTAATAGCAGGTCAGTTTGATTGTCCTAATATATATGTATACTGAACTAGGTACATTGATCTAAAGAAGCAAGTAACAGGTTATAGTTGATTACAGTAGATACCTTTCTCTGGAGAAAAATCAACTTGTATATGAAACATGCTGTTCTAATTTGATATCATGTGAAAATAGGCTACTTAAGAGCGTACTTAATATAGTCGTGGAAGGAAAATATAATGCTTTGTCTTTTATGTTCCAAAGAAGACTATTATAAAAAGGAAATCGACACATGAAGAGAAATTAGAAACAAAATGGTTTCCATTCAGGTTTATCGCGTACCTACTTGAATTTTCTACTCAAAATCTACGCCAAAATGCTTTATCTACATTTTCTACGCGTGTAACGTATAAAATTTAATTTACGAGTAAACGCCCATCKCTGGCGATAATGGGCTTACATGGTGCATGTTAATCTAATGCTGATGAATTAGAAATATGTTATGCGTAGGKTCAACTATGAAGGATCGGTCGCTTATAATTACCAAAAAAGATGGTGTGACTGTTTTGAATATAGTGAAAGATTACACCACCTGTTACGCGGCACAAAAKGGTTTTGTAGCAATCCCCAATGTCGCGCAACAAAAAGGGGTAAAGAAAAAAATAAAAGATCAATGAGCTTGGCAGTTTGAAATTAATCCGCACACGAAAGACTAGTTGCTAAACAGCACCCACTAACACAGCGTAGAGGGGGGTGGGTTAAATAACCATATAACAGAATGTACCAGAGCAAAGGACGCCATCCGCTTTCTCACAACCGCTCAGCAACAGATATTTAAATAAAGCGGGAAATACAGTAGCTTAAAGTGGGATGATTAAACAACACTTACTGCTTCACTCAAGACTATTGATTATAATTGGAAAACCAAAATAAATAATACATGTCATTTAAATACGGAATACAATTTTGTATGAGACACAGACAATATTAAAGTATACTTTGGTACCAGGTATAGCTATACGAGGCGTACAAGATTTTACCTTTGGTTTATAGATAAACCCCAAACTACGACACGCATTTACCCAAGTATAGAACGGTAGGTATGAACCAGTAAGCTATTATAAATATTAAATTCTTATCTGGTTGTCCGATCGGCTGCGTCACAAGGCTGCTGTTACATAGCTGACCAGGCGGTGTTGTTCTAACGGTAAGGTAGATCGGCTCACAACCCCCTTGACGTCGTGCAAATGGTAAACCAAAGCCTCTACTACTGCTGTCAGATGGTGGGTCAGTCTCAAAGATACCGTAGATCGGCGGTTTCAACGTAACGACCAGGACAAGCAAGGTACAACCCAAATATAAGATAGGGGACCAACAGGAAAAGTAAAAGGAAACGTACAGGTAAAAAAAAAGGCCTTCGGATGTTATGCGGCCTTATGTGGATTGGCGATACAATGGTGATTATCGCTTAGAATGGAGAATGTGTGTAACTCAACTGCTTCCACAATATCCCACAAGTGGCTTGGTTCAATAAACACACCAGGAAACGTTTATTGCCACCAAAATTGCAGAAAACAAGGGCTACACGTATAATAAATCCGTCTTATGACGTTTACGACTCGAAATTAAAAATTTGAAAACCACCATGGAAACCAATGGAAGGCCGGCAAATGCTTCTAGATGAAAATAAACATTCGCCCAGATAATGTCACCTTTGGATTTGTGAAAACCAAACCAGCTGTTTAACATGGCGTTTGAATATTATGTAGACGACGATTGCCAAACCACTAATTTAAACAATAAACCTGATATTCGAAAAATGAACCGTAACACACCTTGTGCCCTAAAAACGTACCTTACAAGAAGTTTTTTTGTTAACCACCGAGAAATAAGGTGTATTATCCAACCTATAGGGGATATATACTTTTTATAATATCGCGAAGAAAATTGACAAATTTTTTAATTGCTGAATCTTGTGGAATCGAAAATTTTTTTAACTCTAGTTCAAATTCTACCCGTATTAGGTTAATAATTTGTAATTAAACACTGCTTTAACTAGCATTGATATTAAAATATTATTTTATCTACTATTTCTGCGTCTAAAATATTCATGACCTTTTGATTTGAATACATCAGAGAACATTTTAACATCTGCTATAAATAGTATGTTTTAATGCTAACTTCACTTAACATACATTTGTACGTCTGTCACAGTACATGTGCACGTTAGGCCTATCTTCTTTTAGCTCGTCCAGTAGTTTAGGTTTGTATTTTAATGCTGGGCATACAAATGCTACCGCATTTAATACGTCCAGTAAGCATTGGCGTCAACTTTTTACACTGTAGCGGTTGTACGAATTCGCAGCGACGATTTGAAGCGACCGAACAATTTAATTAAACCAAATGCTATCAAACAAAACTGTCCTTTTCAGATTCGATTATAATCCAAATGGCCAGTCCGAGTGCAATGTTTTTAATCAATCATGCATGAAACGGTCTCTGTAATTTACCCGTCGACTGCAAATATAAATTAAATATTCACTTTTATGTTGCAAGCGTACATGGTTGTAATAACCACACCAACGTTATGGCTGACAACAGGGGAGGTGTAATTAATGTAATGGCAAGCTGAAGTACCTACTTAAAACAATTCCAAATTTCGTGGTCAGTAGCCATTACACTGAATAGCTGATGCACTACTTTTACCGGTTTTACCCAACAAGGTTTGATCATGACCGCGCGTGCTTGTTATACAATAAAATTTCACTATTTATAAGCATTTGAAAAGAGGTATTTTTATAAAACTTTATTGTACTTAATAGAGCCATATATTTTCCCCCATTTATTTATTTCGGATTCTGATCTTTTTGTTTAAGAAGCGATGACTTTCTGAACAAAATTTTAACTCGTAACGAAATCTGTGTGCATTAGTTTGTATACTGAAACCAGAAACAGCGCATTACAACATCTTCACCAGGAAAAGGTATGCGTATTTTGGAACTTCGAAAGAGTTGTTTGCGTTCATGGATTTTTTGCAAACTCAGAATGTTATGATTAGCCAGTCTTAGTTTTAGCCGAGAAGTCCTCAAAAAAGGTTGAAGATCCGACAAGCATATGCAAAATGGTCTTGCGCAAGCCAACATAGGCTCCTGCCAATAAACTACCAGAAAAATTCTTAACAGGATGTCATATAGGATCAACTGCTGAATATTGTAGCCATCACAAGCGAGAAAAAAGTCTGCTGCTTGTCTCTCTTATATTTTCTCTTTCTGCTTGTGGTATTCTGTTCTGGGTAGATTTTAAGACCTATATAACTGGCTTCGATATCAGGTTGTATTCTGTTTTAGATTGGTGACTTTGAAGTAAAAGAGGAAAATGTTTTTGTTGATTTTGTCTATCTATTTCAAACTAAACATTTATGAAAGCTAAAAGGAAATTATTGAACTTTGGCGCCGAGGTAAGTTAGACTAGATGGTCATACTTTAGGTTTAGAAACTTGCGGTAGCATTTTAGTTCCCACATCTGCATTATTCCATGCGAAAATTGCGTTGTAGATAAAAAAACATATGAAAACATAAATATAATAATTATGAAACGCACCCCCATGTTCTCGTAATCCACCAGAAGGCTTGTTATGCCATGAGTTTCGAAATTTGCACTTCAACTGGGAGTTTTTCCCCTGCAACGGCGCAATTTCGTTGGATAAACTTCAAAACTTAACCAGGTTAAGATAAGGCAATATCCCCATTCATAATGGAGTTACAAGATAACCTCTGCCTTAATCAGCGTCGAATGCGGCGGGGAAAATAAGTACATAATTGGGTTTGTACAGCATTATCTGAGCAGGATGGGGCAGGGTGAACATAGGGCTAGGGCTTGAAACGGATCCTGGACTTCCGTTTTGATTATTCCTTTTGTGGCGCGTTGTGCTATATCCCGGGCTGAAGAAGATACAACGCAATTATTACAGTCCGTTTGTGACTACACAAAACCCGCACTTTACTGCTGAAACAGACGTCTGGTTTAATTATTTTAATTGTACAATCAGAATTGTTGTCGGAATTTTTAGATTTAGACATGGATCCTATAAATGATTGAATATGGGTACAATTAGTCCAATGGAGCTAATTACCGATACAGGCTTTAGTAGGTTTGTGTCTTCGTTAATTCTGAAAGTTTCCGTCGCTATGGAAAATTTCTACCACTGCTTCAATGTTTACAGCTAACAATCAATCAAATGCTGAAAATTTTCCTGTCTCTATTATAAGAAAGTTTCCATAAGTCTGAAGTCATCCGTCATAATTACATCGCTAATAGCATAAAAGATCTCGCTTATTTGCTCGTCAAGATGAATTTGTTTAGGACCATAGATGACGTGGTGTACATGATGCTTCTTAGAGTGAAGTTATATCACATTCTTTAATAAGCAGTCCCCTACATTATGCTCATTATTATAGAATATAATCGTTTGATCAGGTGTACCACGATAAAAGATTTGGTAGGTAGTATTCATAGTTATGTTAACTCAGGGTTGCGACTACTTCATCAGTAATTGTCTCAAGATTATAATATATTTTGGTACATTGAGATCAAAAGTAGTTCCAGCAGTAAATGGCATACTAATATTAATTTATATTTATAATGTTCTTGCTTCTACGGATCATTTAATTTTTAATTTGTTCTATCGTATATTGAACAACGGAAGACATTGTTATTAATAATATACAAATATTCACTCAAATTTACATTTTTTGTGATAAGCATTGAATACCCAAAAGTTCTAACGAAAAAGTAATGCAGTATTTCATCTTTGCGTACGTAGAGTTTCTGTTTTACCAAATAAAAAAGAAGAAATCACAATCTAATATAGCGACAGCATAATCTAATTTACCTGACAATATCCGATGTCGTGGACAAATAAACTATTCGAAAAATATTATCCTTTAAATTAAAGTAACAACTGGCAATAATGAGTTAATAAACTATTTCTTCCGTTGTACATGGACACAGCAATTTACACTGAAAAGAGGTTTCTACCTCTGATCTTTAGTCGAATTAGGACATCTGATAGTGTGATGATCTGAAGCTTTTTGGGTTCAATTCTCGGTCAAAACTTGAGTTTAAGTTATTTAAAGATTTCGTTTAAATCAGAGGTGTCTTTTGTTAAACTTTTCATACTGTGTGAGAAGTTTCTTATCTCGAATCATAAAATATATAAAATTTTCTGGAATATGGAATATAGCGTCTGCATTTCGATCATAAATGGATAGACCAGCATAGGTTAAAACTGTAACAAAAAAAATAATACATTTGTAAACCTGGTTTAGCTTGTTAAGCATTTTTGGGGTACTGGTTTAGGGTAAGTACCCAATTACGACAAGCAAATTAATTATATCTTGTTTATAAAATTAATTCCACACTTAACGAAAACGAAAAATCGTTCTTAGGAAAATAGTGGGACTTGCAACTAGCTCTAATTAAATCCTAGCTCCTCGTATCGAAAATGTAGTTGTATAGCATAAAATAGATACCAACGGCATTAATTTAATTCTCCATAATTACTCAATAGAGGCAAAATAATTGAGTAATAACACAGCCGGTGTGATTGAATACAATAACCTAATGGCCTGAAGAATGGGTTGAAGCAATGGCAACTTAAATGTTTTCTATAAAACGTTAGTTATGATTAACATTTTTAGTATCTAAAATGGGTAAAATTACATACTTAGCAACTGGTATTTATTGACTGGAAGATTTATGTACTCTGTATCAATCTTAATTAGTATTTTCCAGTTTTTTATACCCATTTGGCAATGAGGCCTGGTAATCTGGTAGCACGCTTTTTGGCTTTGAAAAATTATTAAAACACAGTTGGCTCACCATATAAGTAATTTTGGATGTACTTTACGTTATCTGTATAAAGTAATGGGGTAATGGGATAAATTTTAATTGTGGAAAACAGTAGCTAAGCTAAAATAAAATAAACAAATGTGCCCCGGACGCCGACGTATACCTCCTTAATTCTCCCAACAAGTCTTTTAATACGTACCATTTGGCCAAAATATAGCACTCACGCAATGTGAAAACTATTTTTTAAACCTTCACAAAAATATTAATAGTATTGTTAATCAATGCATAAGTGAAGTGTAAACAACTACAGAAAATGCTAACAAATTAAGTGGAGGAAGTAAGCCTCATTTCCATTAAAAAGTGATCTTGAAACCTGTGGAGATGTGTTTATTATTTTTACACGAAACGCTTGTTAAGAATGCTCACATTGGTCTATCTAAATTTATGTAAAGATTTTGTTAAGCTTTGCATATGAGAATTTATAAATAAAGTTATTGCCCAGCTAGAGAACATACAGCTCGCTTATATTGCCTCCCCTATGTGCATAAAATGCGGTAGCTTCGTTATATTATGATGTTATTTTTCCATCATATTCTCTGCATGTGGGCTACACGTCCATTAGCACCTTTTAACTTTAGTATGCACGGGCCTGCGCGTTATTAACCATCTAACGTTTGGGCAAATTTAATAGTGATGCGGTTTAGACTTTACATCATCGCTGACTTCATTTATAGATGACTTTATGGATGCCTTCATTACGAGAGAATATTCATAAATGCTAACAGTATAGTATGATAATGCTGATCCTCCAGAACAAAGCGTTTAAAACCAATTTTTCTAGTGCCAGATCGCAATAACTACTAATTAATTTTTCCATATACTTCCAGAAAAAGTTAATCCCTAATCTCGCGTTACTTAAATCTGCCCGAGCAATTAAAATGTACTTTAAAGTCTGATCTTTCTTTTGCCTTCAAACCTATTTAGTTCCTTCCAAATAGTCCAAAATTGTTTTTATATTGTTATAGAGTGTTCACATAATGGAACTGTAACAACAGTTTTGAGGATTGTTGTTTAGGAAAATTAAAAATAGCCTGAACTGTAAAGAAGTCGGGAGTATTGCGATCAACTAAAGTAATTACTTTTCCAGAAAACTTGCGTTTTTTAACCTGCCATTGCTACTCTGTCTCAAGTGCTATAGGTGAGAGGGCTGATGCAAACTATGTACATCTGATAAAAAMCGTCGTGGTAACAGCCAAAAAACTCTTGAAATAAAAAATTCAAACCACATGTTTGGTTTGAAAAAAAATTATACTGCAGTTCTACAACAAAAGTAAATGTTTTAAACTAGCATGTTTTGGTACCATAGAGTTAAGCTGGTAGGTATGCATATAAACATCCTTTTACATTAGATTTCCACCGGCGCATCTCCGAAGATGCAGTGCAACTGTTCTTGCAAATTTATTTTGGACGGACACATTCCTATTCCAATACGGTCGACCTGCTTACATTCCCTCAATGGCAGGCGCGCGTCAACGTTACTCCAATAAGTTTTTATTGAATTTTTGTGGCTTTGCCTACATCGCCCCTTTTACAGCTGCCGATTTTCTAGTCATCAGTGCAGACCCTCCAGTAAAACGAGAAAGGATGGAAAAGTTACTATGGGGAACAAAAAGATATCAACGGTACAACGGCAAAGATCGTAAAACCTCGCGACCTCACGCCCGTTTTTATCGGATGCATTACTTTCTCCTCCTATTTTCGAGTGCTAGTTCCGCTGGCTTTGGATGCTTTCAGAGTTGTATTGAATTTGCGGACTGGGTGTGACAGGACTTGGCTGCTAAAACACATGGAGTGCAATATTCGATGCCGGGGTATAAGTTTACCACTCACAGTGATACGGGGATGTCTTCGTCATGTCTTACAAAGCTGAGCGGTTAGCAAACAATTTCAGATTTCGGATGAAGCCTGATAATGTCTGCGACGATTATGTGCTTTCTCCCTTTGAATCCCTTTTATGTATTGCGAAAGCATGGCTATATTTTAGCGTTCTTAGCCATTTTAGCTTTTAGCTCCACAGCATAACTAACGGAGATTGCTTCCAACATAATAGGTAATTTAGTTTCTGCTGCGAGGAGGTCAATTTTCATTACTGTTTAACCATAAAGTATTAGTGACTAAATTTCAATGTAAGCCATTTGTATTATCCAGGGTCGCTACAATGTATGGAACCAGCAGGATATTTCAGGTTCTGCTCGACGGATTTTTCTGAAATTGTGCATATGCTTATGGGTAATTAAAATGCATACTCCGCGTCAGCTTTCGTTTCCGAGATATGGGCGCATTTTTTAAATTAGAGGGTCAAAAGGCACATCATTGAAAAGGATATTTTTTTCCTGATTTCAAAAATGTATCACATTTGTACAATTTATTGCTTCTGAGTTGATAAAAGTGTGATAACAAACTTGGGCCTTGCAAAAAATTTCGGGATAAAAACAATATTCGTTACCTCTAAGTAAGAGTAAAAACTCCAGGTGTCTCCATTTTCCTCGTGGCTGGTGATAATTTTCATTCACTTTGTTATTTACAATCGCAACGCCTCAGTTAACTGAATCGCATCGAAATTTTGATGATGATTGGTAATGGAAATAGAAGGCGAAGTTATTCGAAAGTAGTTGCACTCTACAATGCAATTATTCATGAGGATCGTGAACCAATTGCCAGATCAACAATTATTAAAGCATTGCAACGTTTTGACGAAACCGGCGGTGTTAAAAATCGTCAAAAACCAGGACGTCCAAAGGTTGCTAACAGTGAGGAAAGTAGCATGAATGTCCATTTAGATGTGTAAGAGTATCCCAAGTGTTCCGTACAACATGCTCTAACTCACCATATTAACAGAAGATCGATTCAGAAAATTTTGAAAAAAGTGAAGTTTCATCCACACAAAATTCACCTGTTACAAGAACATGATTTCGATCGTAGGATAGAATTTTGCCAAATTACTATGAATATGATACATGAATATAGGAACATTTTAAATTGGATTATGTTTTGTGATGAAGCAAGTTTTGCCTCAAGGGTAATATGAATATACATAAATGCAGATATTGGTCGCACACAGATCCACATTGGATGAAACAAATCCACACATAGAAGTGAATGTCGGGTGTGGTATTATCAGTAAGCACATTATTAGGTCTTTTTTCATCGATGGAAATTTGAATGCGGTCAACTATTTACAGCTCTTGCTCGAACACGTTATACCAGAACTTATTCGCCTGTACCATAATCGCGAAAATGCTGCGCGTCTTTCTGAACAGATACGGTTTGAGCAAGATGGTTCACTGCCCCATTTTACAGTCAATTTTAGTGGATATTTGAATGCGATATTTCCAGTCAGATGGATTGGTAGGCGCGGAGCCCAACACGTTCCCCTGATCTGACGCCGCTTGATTTTTTGCTGTGGAGGTATCTGAAAAATCGTATTTATTCTGATCGGCCACATAATGCAGAAGACAAATCAGGACAGAAATTCAGAACTTACCTCCAAATATGCTACAAAGAACATAAGAAAACTTTTACTCAAGGCTGCATTACTACCAGGAAGTAAAAAGGGAATATTTTGAGCATCTTCTGTAATGTAAATTTGAAAAAATACTGCATTTTTCACGAAATACTTTTAGGTGCCCGATTCGCAATAAATTGATCAGACTAAATAAAATTTTCACCTGTCAAGGAAAATGGTAATATCTGGCTTTTTTGTCCATTTTAGCGATAAAGAAAATTATTTTCATTCTTTTTGTTCTTCGCCAGGTTCAATTATTGTATTTACACTTTTCTCAACTAAGAAGCAATAAATTGTACATGCGTGTGATACATTTTTGAAATCAGGAAAAAATATCATTTTCAGTGATATGTCTTTTGACCCCCCTTCCCATTAAAAAAATGAAGCTTACGCCCATATCTCGGAAACGAGAACTGACATGGAAAAAGCATTTTAATTACCAATAGGCCCAGGAAAATCAGTCGAACAGAACCTGAAATATATTCTGCTGATTCGATACTTTGTAGCGACCCTGTATATGTCTTTTATAAACCATTACTGCATTGCTTTCGTACTGCCCATTATGATAGTGAGGCTCACTTTACAAATGAGCAACGCTTCCGCTTAAAATTCTTATGTACAATCATGGGAAAAAATCATGTAACAAGCCAGTCGTGAGAGAATAGACATGCTTTTCCTCCAACAAGGTAAAAGCTAGTAGGAGGGAAGTAGACGAAAATCATGACATGAGTGACTTCTGTATGTGACTGACTTCCTATTCAAAGCTGCACAAGGAAATTATATATTACACACAATATTATCGTGAATACTGGAGATAAATGTGATATATGTCCACAAGGTCAAACGTATGATTCAAACATTCATTATTACAAAGGTTGTCAAAACAATTAAATTTTACCAACAAACATAAAGTGGCACCTGAATATGGCTGCTATTACCCCCACTGTATATTTTTGTTACCTCTTGTTGTATTTTACCGCCTTGATTTCTTCTATAAATTTTGTGCGTTTGTCCGAAAAGCGACATAGCGAGGGTTGCATGGTTGGTTATCTGGTAACAATTTCTGCTTCATAGACAACCTGCGGCATTAGTATAGCTTGAAAACCCTATTTCAAAGGCTTGTGAGATCTACATGTGTGTCTGCTAGAGCCAACAGGGCCAGCTATGCCGCTAACTGCAAGCAGTTGGAAAATTTACTTAAGGATAGCTGGTTGACATAACTCATGTAGTAAAGCATATTAGCAATTCCTTGGTAGAATATTTGTACGAACATATAGATGCAATATTGGAAATAGAATACTGAGCAATATCTCATAAAAAAATTTAAGCCAATATTGAGTTTTCTGTACTATTACAATATGAGCCGTCATTTACTATTGTACGAACATATAGGTGCAATATTAGAAAGAGAATGTTGAGCAATATAGCGTGAAAAATTTTAAGCCAATATTGAAAACTAACTGTACTAGATTTATAGTAAATATTAAATCGACTGTACTGCTACAATATTGACCATAAATTACTACTGTAAGAAAATATAGGTACAATATTGATCAATGTAATTGTTAGCTCACATTTAGTCATCGTTTAATGTATATAAAGCTCGTTAAAACAGGTGTAGACAAGTTTGTGTTAATAATAATTATTTAATAATGGCTATTATGTTATGGAAAAATGGTGTGATTTTAATTTCATTTTGAAATAGTACAGAACACAATAATCATTGTACGCAATTACATATTAAGCAAGATTGGCAAAGACATACTGTCTTTTAATTAAACAAGGGTTAATGAATTAATGAAGGGTTTTGATTCAAGTTCTACAAGTTATTTATATGAATTCAAGTTTGAACTAGTCAGATTTTGCTAAATACTTACCCCACTTCACCTTACTTTTGTAATAAAAAGAACTGATCGAAACATTCACACAAGTACATTTGCAGTTTGTAAGGCACTTATTTACTAGCGATGTTTAGCTTGGTAACCCATTCTATAACATACACGTATTCTAACAATAAACTTCAAAGAGTAATTCAACATCTTTCTAAAACTAAGGGTTGCACCGAACTTACTCCTTAAGTAGCCTCTGGATTGTAATTTCAATTAAAAGAGATAACACCTTACATTTTTGCTTCTCTAGTGATTAACACGGATTGTCGTCTACTTGATTGATCGGTTAATTATGGTTTAAATAAATAAGCAAGGTAACCATCAGAATACTGGGATTTCATTCAGCGATTTTCATTCCCGAATTTTATAAAAATTTCTTCTAGTAATTATAATCGCATTATCACCAAAATATTTATTATTGATGAGAGTATAATCCTTTTATCTATTTAACAGCTAAATTAGTTCCCTAAGCGCAAGCGAAGGTAAGCTCTCATACATATTTTATTACAGGTAACGCGCACGATACAAGTCGAGTGAGCATGTAACTGAGTATTCTGTAGGAAAATAACAAAAACTTAACTCCTACAAGTCAACATAGCACTATCCCGTCCAGGTGACTAACCGTATACGTTTCGCTTTCCTATTATAAAGCGAGACAAAAGGGCAAGCGCTGAAAAATCCCGACTCGTCCCAAGGAACACAACAGACCAATTTGCCGTGGGTAGTTGGCCAGAGGGATAGTTATCTCAAGGGAGAAACCGAGACATCCCAGCTCAGCAGAGACACATCATAAACAAGACGACATATTGCCCTTCCTGATAACCACGGCGCAAGAGCAAATGTCAGCGTGTGTGCACAAGCTTCTGTTTACAAAAATGTTGATATACAGTGTTGAGCATTTGGGTAAACATCTATTAAAGGTTAGAGTGGAAAAAAAGTTCGGTTAGGGTATGGCGATGCTCCAACAGCAAGGCAGGCATATAGGTAATACAGATATCACCATTAAGCAACGTGTAACATATCTAAGCATAAAATCGAAGAAAAATAGTCTCAATTTGAACTGAAAACTAATGTGCAATCGAGTAACATTTGAATTGTTTTAAGCTTATTTTGTGAAATAACTATGACTCTTGACTACTATTAATACAGGGAATATAGTTTTAAAACATTACAATGTTTCCTTTTCCGGTAAATTCTGAATAATAGTCACTGTTTTTAGGATGGTCAAGCCTCTAGTCTTTTTGATATACCTTCATCACCCACTGATGCAAATTATTTTAGATTGATGGATGTAGCATTTAAAACGCCTCGGTGCAAAAGTTCCCAAGTTATATTTTCTTGACTATTTACGCCACCTTACCTAAATAGCTTAGTATGCAGTGTACGTATAAATCCTGAGTGTCATATTTCATTCATTAGGAAGGACGAACACGTTATCAGAGAAGTTTGTTATAACATTCTATACGAATTAGCGTGATTATACGCAACTGAAAAGAAAACGAAACAAATATGAAATAGAAAATGATTCTTATTGCAGAGAACCGTATATTGCTAGGGAATAAGACAAGTGTTTTCTTACACCAGGCAATTTTTTTGTTAATAATCCTCAAAATTCGAAGTTTTTGTCCATTTTTAAGAAATAAAATGCATAACACTATAATCATGTGTACAGTAGTTCTAATATTTTTATTATAATACGATTAGAAGACATAAAACGTCAAATATCGCATAACATTAACATGGATTACCCCAACAATCAGTGCCAGCTAAAATTGTTAATAAACTATAGTCGAAAGAACACGAATCAATCGATGCACGCCAGCCTCGAAAGACTAAAACATTAAAAATTGAGGGGGACATACTGAAGGTAAGGAATGCCCCCAGTAAAACAGGGGTCTGTCTCCACACTCGGAAAAACTTCAAAAAAAAAGAGAAAAGGCAAAGTAAACTATATTGCCAGACAAGTATGGCTTATATGGAATTTACGATCTCAGGAGGGGCAATTGCTCTCAGTGCCCCTTTACGAGACCGCCCTTGGTTCCTATTGATAAAAATAAAAATATATATAATACTTTAATGTGGTATAACGTCTATTTTTTGCATAAACAATTAGGACAAATAGAAATATTTTGTGTTTGTCCGTTATATTATAGAAATTTAGTCATTTTGCTACTGGAAGATTGGTATTTCTACTTTGCATTCGTTGTATTTTGCAGCAAGTGTTTACTATGCCGGTCAGTGTTTTTATTTCTATTGTTTACTTGTGCAAAATGGCTGAACCGTATAGTAACTAAAAACAGCAGTCTATTACTAACTTCTTCACATATTTTTAGTGATAAAAGGATAACAGTAATCTATTGATACCACCTGCGGCTGTTAGAGGGTTAGTTTACCAATACTTTTTGTTTGAAATCTTTTTACTTTTTAACATGTTCTAACAGAAAATTGCGAGCATTCTTCAAATCAGCATTGTACATCTGGAGGATAGATAACCAGTTCTAAAAATGCGATTTTGCAGAAGAACTGTACGTGGTTTAGACGACAACCAAAAACTAGAAATTAGTAATGTTTGTATTGTATGGTGGCCAGAAGTAAATTTATAGTAAAATTTTTAGAACATGTAACAATTTATCTGCTTTAAACATTGAGTATTCAGGGATAGTTTTAAAAGAAATAAGTTTTCGTTGTGCTAAAGACGATCCTTCTCAAAGTGTAAATATTATGAACCTTCCTAGAATTTCAGTATAATAATAAGAATAATCTGTATTCATATTGATAACCATATAGGTTCTACAAACGTCAGAAACAATTATAATTGTTTTAATAATATTAAAATAATAGGTTTGGACATCCAAAAAACATACTAAAAGACATTACATGTTCCTACAGTTTGTAATAAAATCATCATTGTTATAAAAGGCTTTAAATATTAAATAAGTCTTAAGACGACTTTTAAATTCTTTTATATCTAAATATTTAATATTATCAGGCAGAGCGTTATAGAATCTGATACCAAGATATTCACTACTCATTAATTTTGACAATCTGATTTTTTTTGACAAAGGTTGTCATTGTTTCGCGTATCGTGGGAGTGAATATCTTTGTGTGTTTCAAAGCTAGCAATATTTTTTTATAGCTAATAGACACTGAAATATGTAGTGCGAGGGCAGCGTTAATATTTTCAGACCTATAAAAGTTTAGCTTGACATTTTAAATTTTCTAAAATTCTAACTGCCTTTCGTTGCAGTTTTCTTTTTGCTATGCTTGCATGACCCCACAACATCAGGCACAAATGAGATTCTATTAAAGAAAAGTAGGCATTTCTTAGAGTGGATATTGGTACTTCATTTGTTAGACCTCTTAACAAGAACATATTTTCTTTGCCAGAGAGTCACCATGATGTTGCCGATTAAGTTGAGGATCGAGATGTACAACTAAAAATTTCGTAGATTGGATTTGTTCAACTGGTATAGTATTGCCATTTTTAATGTACATATCATAGTGATAGATTTATTAGAATTTAAGCTAAGTTTGTTTGCAGCAAACCACCTAAATGCCATCAACCGAGCATCCTCATTATTCTGCAAAGTTTCCGTTAAGGATCTGTTTCTACTAAATAAAGTTGTGTCATCCGCTAACTGAATACACTTGTTTCCTATAAAGGATGAGAAGCCGTTAATATAAATTAAGAATAGTAGCGATCCAAGGATCGATCCTTGTGGTACCCCATGTTCTAAAAGTAAGCTCTTTGATAGTGTAGAATTGATTTTGACTTCCTGCGTTCTGTTTCGTTAAGAAAGAAGTTATCATTTTGCAACTTTTTGGGTGAAGATTATAAGTGTACACTTTTCGTGTGACACACAGTCGAAAGCCTTCGAAAGATCTAGAAAGGAGCACACCGCATATTCGCTATTCTCCAATGTTGAGTTAGTTCTTCAGTTAAGGTTGAGACCGCTCCTATAGTATTACGATTCCTTCTAAATCCAAATGGAGTGTTTGAAAACAGGTTATTTGTTTCAAAATAACCATTTAACTGGGCAGCTAGAATTTTCTCAAATATTTTAGAGAAAATTGGCAACAAAGCCACTGGTCTATAATTTGAAGGATCCTTTGTATCTCCCGCAGTGTTATAAACGCATTTCTTATACAAATACATAAACAATTTAAATTCTGAAGAACCGCAACGATTTGTATTGTATTAGGATGAAATCTGGATTTTTGAAAAATGGACCAGGGTTATTCTTAGCACGATAATGACCACAGAAGTGTTAAACTGTAAATTACTGTAATTATTTTATTATAGAAAAATGAATCTGTTGTAGAAACATTATCTTGTTTGCGGTACCAAACATGGATTTATACCAGAAGTGATCTGAAGGTCAGATGAATGAAACAAATAAAGAGCAAATTTCGGGGTGTACCATCGTACATTTTTCGGCGTTAGCGTTAGCAGAATCGCGCACCTGTACCTTCGAGGAAAATCCAGGAAATTGGCCAGTTTTTTATCGGAACCAATTGGGGCAGAAGGCGGCTCTGATAATGTGTTGGTAATAAAATTTTTAATAAAACCCACCATTTCAGTGAGCGCATGCAAATTTATGTTAAAAGTTATCCGATAAATTGAATTAAGTCCACCGGCAGCCAAAAGGACCGAGCAAGGAGTGATACCAATTGATATGGCTAATAAAATTTATAGATTCCAATAAAAGGAGTGTTCGTTTTAATTCAAGCGGAGCCGCGCTTCACCCTTAGCACATCCATATTTACATGAAACCATAACACTCGCTTTTACGACGAACGCAATAAATCCAACTAGATGAAATAGCATGTCAGAGGTATTATTCATACTTTAGTTTGCCACTTATTTGCATACCAGCGGCAACGCGCTGGATGTAAAACTGAATTAAACTTCGGGGAAAGAAAATTGGAATAAAAAGGGTATTGGGGCGCGTCCCGGACAGTAGCAGAAGTAAGTTAGCGGCGGGCTCCGTTTGCAGTAAAAAGCAAATGAACGATATGGAATGAATTAGAACATATAATCCAAACAATTGCATTTCTTTTTTTACTATCCAATATAAATCGTTTACTATATGCAAAACTGGTGTTGTCTACTAATAAGTTAAAGTACTTAATTTGGCTCTATTTATTTTTTTTCGCTCTACTTTGGTGCCAGCGATTTGGAGTTCGGTTTGGGCGCTGGTCTGAGATAGACGTGTGTTCGAACGGCTCCCTGAGTTTTTCCACAGCTTTGCTACAATTGTTTGTGATTAATAAACTAAATTTTACAACCAGTTGGTGTTGCACGGTTATATAGTGAGGACAGGTGCTTAGCGTGGTGACTGCCCACCTGACCACCTATATATATGGATATACATGGACCACACGTGTGAATAAAATAAAATAAATAGTTGACTGACGTACTAACATAATAATTTTATTTTGCGTATGTTGCATATGGGTAACTAGCGATTTTCTGTGTATTATTTCTCCTCCAATACAACTAATATCGCATTCAGGGACAAAACAAACGTATTTTAGGAACGAAATGACGGTAGCCAGGTAGTTTCAAGCCCCCTGTTCTGACCATCTGGGATGCTTCGATAAGGGTAAAAAGGCCCTTGAACAGACAAGAGCATTACACCAAAAACGCAGTAAAACCAACCAGTACGTCTAAAAATAGGTCAAAAACAGCTACCCTGACCTACCCCACGCGCGATAATTGGATACTATCCTAAATTACAATAAACCCTAAGCATCAGAAAATCAAAATATATAAACGCTCATACCGTAGTCTTAACAACTAGAACGATCAACCAACTAACTAACAAATAACAAATGCAAGCCTCGTCTTTTCAGACGTCCTTTCAGTAAAAAGAACATAAAAGAAAAGAAAAAGGACGCTCTACAGCTACAAGAACTCGACGAAACCGAAGGAGGAGAAAACAGAATAGATTTAAAGGAAAAGAGGAACCGCTTAGGACGCCTATGACCTAAGATGAGCGTGGCGTTGAACAATCATACTGAATTTTAGAATTTTCGTTAACARGTTCTAGTGTTCTAGTGTTACATCCTTGTGTTTATGTTGCGGTTATTGCTGTCGTCGTTAAAGTGAAGTAATTCCGCGTATCTAGCAAAATGTATTGTACAAGAAATTATACAATTGTGGGTCAGAAACCGCCTGCGGAGCACATTGGCTCTCGAAATGGATACATATATGGGAGAACGTTGTCCAGCAATAACACAAAATGGGCAAGAAAATCTGTAAATCACACCAGACAAAACATGTGGAAGTTCGGAAGTAGTATAGAAGACACTGTTCACAGTCTACGGCTAAAATACAATTCAAAAGAATCCCAGCAGTGATAAACGACTTGGAACAAAAGGGCTTCAGAAGAAATCTTAGCGGCAACACTAGAAATAGGGAGCAAAAGTAACCACTATGATAGTGCGATAATCTTGCCTAGAGACAATAACCCACGGCCGTAAAGAATCTCTAATATATAAAAAAATGCACGCAGACAAGAATGACCCCTTAGAACATCACCCGACGTACCTAGATCTCCAGCAAGCGATCGGACAAACATAGATGAAATCAAACAAGAAAAGGTCAACATCACCATGAAACAGCAATCTAAACAAGCTACAGAAAGCGAAAAACTACATAAAACTCTAAAAGTTTAATTCACAATGTACCCTAGTGTTATGTACTTATGTGTATGTTTCTATTATATATGTTATTACTGTTGCGGTCGCTATAGTGAAATATATTCCGTGTATCTAGTTAAGTATAGAAATTACACAATAGTGCTATAGTCCTATAGTCCTGGAAGACGGAAGCAGTGTGCATTGTAGGTGTACATGTCCCAGCTGACAGAAGAGCTAACGCAGTGCTTAGGCAAATAACTCAAGAAATAACAAAATGATAATCTAAGGCAAAAATTTCATTCAACCAAATACATACCACGCATGCGGCAATAGCGAAACTCTTGAATGGCAGAACGATCATAAAAGATACAGGCATATGCGACGAAATACTAGGGACACATCCAGGAGAGAAGCAGACCACATATTAGGGAAGACCTGGGAACTAAGCGAGGACCAACGAAAAAGAAAAAAAAGCTGTGGTTTACATGGAAAACAACTATAGAGAGGATAATTCAGAAGTGAGAGAAGAACGAAGAATAATAGCTAGAAATCATAAGAAACAAGAAATTAATCGAGGTACTCTGAAGTGGACCAATGATGTCAACAGCACCAAAAAAAACATTCAAAGAAAATGAATGTACCTATATAACCTTCCCATTCCATTCCTTATATTTCCTTAACATGCGCTAGGCAGTCGCACTACTAGCAGTCAGCATGTGCCCCTCCAACCCAGCGTAGACGGTCGGCCCGGCGGTATATCCGGGAGTGGCAGAAATGCTGACCGTACGCTGGTTCAATCAATCAATCAATCTACTTTGGTGTCAGCGATTTGTTTTAGTAGCTTGTTCCTTTGGATGAATCTCCATTTTTATATTATCTTTTTAATCTGCGGATCCTCCAGTTAACACTCCTCAAAGTCAGATGTGAAAATTACAATGAAGATGTTATTAATTGTAACAAATTCTAAATGCTGAACAAACAGCTGCATATTATTACACAAATGGAAAGGAAGAACCGGAGACACTAGTAAACTTCAAAAAGGTAAAAGTGCATAGACACTGCACATGGCTAAAGCTAAAGCACCTAATTGACTTCACATGCGTAAGTAACGTGAAACTAAAATGTCATGTTACGTGAGCCTTACACACATACAATGTAAAACAAA
Organism: Rhyzopertha dominica; assembly: GCA_025024175.1. NCBI lineage: Eukaryota > Metazoa > Arthropoda > Insecta > Coleoptera > Bostrichidae > Rhyzopertha > Rhyzopertha dominica. The sequence continues at coordinate 73,497,918 of QCXZ01000137.1, forward strand.
TGAGTTAGTGATATTAACCTTAATAAATATTTTTCAGGCAACTAGCTATATTGTAAAGTATAGAAAACTGCAGTAGTTGAATAACATGGTCCATCTATTAGTAAATGCACAATACAAATGAATGCAAAAAGATTTTATTAAATATAGTGTCATTTCGATCCAAAAAAAGGTGTAGCCGCTTTATACACCACCCGGTCTTCCTTGTACTGGGTTTCTATGAATGATTCGTGAAACGAGGCCGGCGTTGAATTTAGAACTTTTGCGTCGCCTCTATGTAACTGCTCGCAAGCTACAATAAGCACAATATATTGTCAACTGCCACTTACTGTACTGAAGGTTTTGGATAAAGTAATAACCAAGAACTTGATTGTTTTATAAAGATTTTCCAATAATTTACAACAATGTCCATAGAAATCTATTATCAGAACGTTAGAGGTTTGAATTTAAAAATCAGTCAATTTTATTCTACATGCTGTGATTTATATTACGATATAATTCTAATTTCCGAAACTTGGTTAAATGATTCAGTGTTGAATGGTGAACTGTTATCGTCCCAATATAACATCATACGCAGTAATCGAAAATTCTCTGTTGTAAACCGTTCTAGAGGGGGTGGTGTGCTTATTGCTACTAAAAATAAATTTACCTGTGTTCAAATGGTACTCCATTACTTACTTGCTTTGTACCTTTAATCGATTTTGTTCTTTGTAAATGTTATCTTGGTTCAAAAAGTGTTATTCCAGGAGTTCTTTATGTTTTAATTGCTAATTCTAATTTGCTAATTCATACTCTCCCCTTAACAGCAGAGAAAGTCCGATATAAAAAGCAACACCTTGACCTTTGAATTCTTACTGGTTGATGTCGAAGGACTTATATTATTGATGACAAAGTTCCCAAATAAGTTCATTGCCAGTGATGACTTAATTCCCAGTTTTATTATTTGCGACTGCAGGTATGCATTTGCTCAGCCTTCAACATTTCCATCAAAATGGAAACGTGTTAGAGTTTGTCTTGTTCTAAAAAATGGAGATGGTTCTCATATTTCCAACTACAGACAAATCTCCATTTTGTCAAATTTTGCCAAACTCTTTGAACAGGCGTTATATTCCAGAACTTATAGCAATATAAAGAAGTATATTTATCCTAACCAGCATGGATTTGTTTCTGGTTGTTCCACTGTTACCAACCTTGTAACGTTCATGCAATATATTTCTGATACCATAGATTTTAGAGGCCAGGTAAATGTAATTTTCTCTGACTTTACCAAAGCTTTTGATAAAATTGAGCATGACATCCTCCTAGATAAATTAAGTTATTTTGGCTTCTCTTATAAATCTATGTTACTTCCACAGTCGTATCTAAGAGATAGAATTTTTTATGTCTCACGCAATTCTTTCCTTTTCTCAGAAATTCTCGTTACTTCTGGTGTTCCTCAAGAATCCAATCTTGGGCCTTTGCTATTTATATTATTTATAAATGATCTACTGTCTTCTCTATCTTGTTCAGTTCTTGCCTATGCTGATGACATAAAAATAATCAATTCCATCTCTTCTCAAGAATATATCAATTTGCTTCAAACAAACTAGATACTATTGGTGAATGGTGAGATAAATAAATGTCAAAATGTTGTACTGTTTCTTTTACATGCAGTCACGCACCTCTTGATTCCTCATATTATGTTAATGATGATGCTCTTGAAAAGAAAATAACTTATAAAGACCTTGGTATAACTTTCGATTCCGAGTTATCCTTTCTTACTCATCTTCAATCAGTTTGTAATTCTGCTTATAGATACTTGAGACTCGTCATGCGTGTTGGTAGAAACTTTTCTGATATTACTCTTTAAAAAAAATTTTATGTCGTAAGACCGAATATGCTTCTTTGGTCTGGTACCCTATCTATGTGTGTCAATTACTTCAGCTGGATCGAGTTCAACGGCGATTTCTTAATTTCCTTTCTTTTAAATTAGATGGTATATATCCCGATATAGGTACTGATCAAAATGAATTGCTGTGTCGACATGGTATGACTGCACTAAGCCATTTTATGTGCCACGCGTGTCATCAAGGCATGGAGCTACTTTCCGCCTTCCACTGGCAAGAACTAATGTCATGCGTCGATTGCCAATTTTTGTAGTTTGCAAAATCGCATATCGTCATTCAGAAGATTTATTTATTTAGTTTTTTTATTACTGTTATTAAGTTAGGACCAATGCAATATTATAATTTTATAACATTGTCCTGTAATTGGATTCCGTTGGACAATAAAGTTTATTATTATTATTATTATTACATTGTTAATATGTGGCTTATGAATTGCGTGCGGAGAAGAAGGAGAATAAAACAATATTATTATTACTATTAAATACTTTTTAGTAGAATTTTTTTTGTATTCGACTACGACTCCAATGGAAACATTTATTTTGGATCATTATAGTATATGTACGTAACACTTGAAATAGGTTACTATTTGTCATAAACCTGCAAACTACAAAAATGGCTTTAGTTAGAATAGTTGTCCGTGCATCTCGCAGGTATAAAATAATAAAGAAGACATGCCAGTGTGTATATAAATAATGCAATGTCACCCGAGAGACGAGCTTCGTAGTTGAGTTGTGTCAAACGAACGTAAAAATTCGAGTGCCTCCAAACAGGACGCCTTGTTCGCTCTCTGTCATAAACTACCCGCACACACTGAACTTCGTAATCTCGTGAAAAAGGCACGTCGAAATAATTTAACTTTTTGCTCACCCTTTTCAAAAGTTTTCACTGAATCCGGCGGCAGCCATCTACTGAACATACTGCTCATGTTCCGCCTGGAGTGCGGATCGTCATGACCCAGTGCGGGAAAAACAAACTGAGATTTAAACGATGTTAGCAGCAACTCCGTTAGGTTTTTCAGCATCAGCTGCTGGATCCTTTCCTCCCGACGCTCCCTCGCCTCGTGTGACATGGCGTCCCTGAAACAATCAAATGGTTTTTACAGATACGCATAAGTACAAGTAATAATAATAATAATAATGAGGTCTTTATTTCGGCAAAAAAAAATGGGCGGAGTCTACCATAGCTATTCTACTCAACGCAACAATATACAAACTTAATTCAACAGAGAAGTAGATCCGAGTATTGATTGTTGAAAATTTACACAAATACAAGGTAAATGAGGGTAAATATTACATATGACGAACTAATTTATACATAATTTTTTTTAATAACAGCAGAGTAGTTCACAATGACTGTTAAAGCATTTGACAGCATTATAAGAAAATGACCTCTGACATAGCGATATTCCGAAACCACGCATATACAAGTGATTAACATTTGTAAGTGTTAAATATGTACCATAAAAACTTCGGCGACTATTAAATTTATTTCGTAAGCATAAAGGTGTCGATGTTTGAAACACGGGAAATAGATGTGCTGCGAAATGATAATGAAATATATTATCAACCATCAGCCATTTAAGCTACTTACTAAAGTGATCAAACTTTTTCGGTGCAAAGATAAAAAATGTTCGGCAGTTTTAATGTGAAAATAATGTACAATAGTTATTTTTGTATCTAAAACGCGAAATGATATCTTTGCGTTCAAGAAAGGAAATTATCCACTGGAGAACGCAATAGCACTTCGCGTTCGAGATACAACCAATATTTTTTCGAAAATTGCAGCAAATTAAGATAATTGTATGTATAACAATTTAATTTATATTTGAAACCTTTAAACTACTGTTTGAATCAAGACATTTTAGGTACGGTGGCGTTGCCTGTTTGCCATTTTTTGTCAGAAAAAGTAATTTCAGAATTATAATATATTGTAATTATTCATATTCTATACGGTGTGAAAGAGTGTTTAATTGAAAATGAGCTCGGAGAGTGAAGAGGAACATTTACCAGCAGAATTAATCCCCAAAAATTGTCGAGTACGAGATCGCCTACAGCGAACTTAAAGCGTGGCTCAGTTCAAAGAAAATTCAAAAAGTGCCTGAAGCGGTACTACTGGCATATTTCGAACATAACATTAATAAAATATCAAACCTTTGACATTATGGTCAGTATATTCAATGCTAAAATTTACACTGAATGCTAAAGAAAATCTAAATGTCAGGAAATTTTCGAAACTAATACAATGTTTGAAAAGCAAGTCATTTGGATACCATCCAAAAATGTCCATAATTCTAACGAAATAAAAAATTGAGAGATTTTTACAAAAGGCACCTGATAAGAGATTTCTGCTAGAAAAGTTAATTCAAATTAGTATAAATATATTCATTTATGAGCAACTCTTCAGGTCATTTTAATTATTGGTGTTTGTGGTGCTTTGAGAAGACATGAGCTACTCAAAATAACGCAGATGATGTAGAAGACAGAAATTCAATTATTATTATAAGAATTATTGGTTCCAAAACTCATACTCCAAGATGTTTTGTGATTTCAAGTCCAGACCAAATGAAAATATGCCGCAAATACTGTGCTTTACGTCAAGCAGTTACTACAAGTCCAACATTTTTTGTTAAGTATGTCAAAGGAAAATGTGTTAACTAAGTGGTTGGCGTCAACAAAATAAGGAATGTGCCAAAAGAAATAGCAACGTATCTCAATTTGCCTGATCCAGAAACTTATGCAGGTCACTGCTTCAGAGGTTCTTCCGCCACTCTGTTAGCCGACGCAGGCGCCGTTATTACCGCGATTAAACGACATGGGGGGTAGCAGTGTGGTACGGTAGCGGAGACTTATATAGAAGATTATATATAAAATAAAATTTCAGTCGGAAATAAACTGTTACCGTCTTCAGCAGAGCCTACAGAACTTACCAATAATACAACGTGCGCAGTAAACTTAAATAATTATAGCAACAGCCTCATTGAACACCCAGAACTAAAAGCTACGATAACTGATAGCACTAGATCTGGCATAAATTTAACTCACTGCAATATCGGTATTTCAATTTACGTGTAGTGCAAAATAAATTGTAATCGTTTTGTTACTGCCTCTTGATATAATAGTTACTGTTTTGTTATTAAAATGTTATATTATGTAAAATGAATATCAATAAAATCATAAATAACTTTCAAAATAATGATAAGTTATTTTAACATTTGTTTTATGTTCTAGACCGACAAATACTTTGGCGTTCTAGAACACAAAAGCATGTCGCAGCTAGGTGACAAGAAAGGTCGTGTCCTTTGTCAACTGAAAATTTAACGAAAATGTCAGCTTTTGATGACAGTTTTCGAAAAAAGCATGTTGCGTTGCTAAAGTCTAAATTTCTCCAGTATTCTGGATAGTTTCCCTAATCTCTACTGTGCTTCCAGTAGCGAGGAAGCTGAAATAGTTTAATATTTCAGAGGTAACGTAAAGATTCTTTGTCTTTGTTTGCCTCTTTATAATCATATTTTGTGAAAACTACTGTAAACCACAAAATCTCAACAAACAAAAATGCTAGGAGAATGTTTTTGGTCTCCAATAGTAAACTTATCCCTGGGTTTCTTGCCTCAGAAATGAGTCATGCATCTCCTACTTTTATCTTGCGTTTATATTACTTTTCCTTAGACTTCTGGGTTTTCGTAGCTTGGGACTTTAAGAAAATATGTCAGATTATGTAAGTAAATTGTTTAAGTGATTTTTGAATTTTCTTTTTAGATCGTAATTGCAGGTGATAAACAGGATAGGTCCGAGTATACACCCCTTTTGCACTGTTGGATTTTTGGATTGGATATGATAACTTCTCGGATAATTTCTTGTTCCATAAAACTGACTGATTTTTTGCGAAGGCTAGTTTTATTATTATTTTATGAAGTACTAATACCCCTAATCTCGTAAAAAATCATTTATACAGTACTTTCTTGTAGAGTCTATTGTTAAGGGGGATCTACCCCGCACAGTTCGGCTCTGAACAAGACCAAACAATTGTGAACTACATGCGGCATAAAAATGGGAAGCATCAGCACTGCCGTCTATTTAAGTTCAATTATAGTAAGTAATTGCTACTGGAATTACACATGCTAATGTGTCCGACCGGCCTGAAGTACAGGCACACGACCGCTTGAACCAAGCCGCAAAATTGCTGTTTTTGGTTTCTAATTGCGTAAACACCGCTATAGATTTTGCCACATAAATTAAAGATGTTTGTATATGAGACATTTCTAGAGCTTACTACATTGTCTGGTAGTCAATTAATCAAATATTGCCAGGTTTTTTATATTTTGCTTGAATCTTATTCATAATAGGTCAAATAAGATTGTTATTGTTAATAATTTCTGTCTGTTTCCAAATTAGTTTCACCCTTACTACCACTTCATAGATTTTGGGTAGGATCGTAGTAGCAGCGATCGGCCTATAGCTTGTGGGAGCTATATCCTCGCCATTTTTAAATATTGCTAACATTGTTGCTAGCTTAAGTTGTTCCGGAATTATTTCTAAGATTAGAAAAGTAAAATTATAAGTGACGGATCTATCAGTTGCAAAATTTTCGACCGACTACATTTCCAGCATGCTGCAGTCTCATTAGTATTTTTCAACGGCTGTTCAGCTCATTACTTCATCATGCGATACGCGATGTAATGAAATTAAGTATATATTTGCAGGTACATTCAATGTATTTCATAATTAAACATTTTTGACACTTTGTCTACAACAAGCTTTTTTGCATTGTTTGCGCTTAAAATATTAGATCTAACAGATAGGTATTTCAGCACCATTTTGTTAGATTGATGAGATCCAGCGCAGGCGTTTCCTTGCCTCGAGCCGAAAGCAATTTGACAAAACATCTCCCTCCGAAATATGATCCAGCAATTAATGTAGCTAAATTATGTTTTTATCTGATACTCTGGGAAACAAAACGTACGGGTCTCAGACAGAATTCCGAGGCAGATCCAATCAGGAATGACAGCTTCATTTATATTTCATAAACTAAAGTAACGTGATATTCTAAGAGACTAAGATAAAAAGTAATTATATGAAAATGTACCCCGGGCTGGAGCTTTATGTTAAAACAATAACGAGTCTGTAACGTGGGATGAATCATAGTGTTTCAAAATTGACCTATTTATACAGTCTAATTATAGTTAGTGAGGTAGTTTGACTTCTTTAGACATATGGAATAAATATTAATTTTTAAACGTTTTAGGAGGTGATACAAGGAATCAGCAAAAATGAATTGAAAAACTCGTCTCGCAGATTTACAGCGATCTACGCTGTGGTCTCTAATTATTTTGTTAGTAGATAGTTCCGCCGTTTAAACCTTCACTAGCTAATCCTAATACATTGACTTTAAAAACAAATCAGCTGTGTACTCAGTGTCATCATGATACGAAGATTACAGTATAATATACTAAATCGTCGTCCCAGTTTCGTTTGCGCTACTTATGACGTCAGACGAAGGATAAGGTTTGAATTCAAAGGTTATAAGACTTAGAATTGAGAAAAATTACATACTTGAATTGAAAGTTTTATCGAATGTATTTACATGTATTTACACTTGTAATTTATACCAGTGATTTATTCAGAGCATGTGAAAAGATAAGCAAATGTAAATTATAATACTGTAAAGCTTAATTTTACATTCCCCCATTAAAAGCATATATATCTCATGTAATTTTAAACAGCTTAAATTAAAAAGGCGACTACATATATGTGTATATAGGCCAAAATAATGGCATTCCTATACCATAAAAATTTTTTTTCGACGTTTTGTATAAGCAGAAAATAAAAAGCCCATTTTTTAATAAAGTGTGGTCAAAATTTGAATATTTTAATATAACTCATTTTCTAACTTCAGTTTTGATATTCATTGGAGTTGAAAGACGCTATACGAAGACCCTGCAAAGGATAAGCAATATTCTCATCGCCTCCTCATGCGCAGTCTTAAAATCCCCTACAAATACTGACATCCAAAACTTTGAGAGACCCCATCTGTTTTCATATTAGATCATTGCTTCATTATTGCCTCGAGATCGAGATCGAGATCGAGATCGAAATCGAGATCGAAATCGAGATCTGAAAAGTATCTGTAAAACGCCCTTGAGCTTTTTTAAAATAACCTACGGCTGAATCCTTGATGTCATTTCACGCTTTTTCAAAAACAAATCTTATTTTGAGAAAGTAGCGCCCCGGTACTGTTTCACTTTGCGTATTCAACGCAAAAGCTTCGATTCAAATACTGAAATCATTAGGTAGCAGTAATTATGTTGGTATGCTTTCTCTGTAATTCTTTATTTCTTGCTTTCACATATTAAAAATGTCAGCTAAACAAAGGATATGCGCAACGCACGTGGACTTTGTAAGCTAAATCCCCGAATACATGCCTTTGATCAATGTAAAAATTTCAAGCTCAGCTTTGAATGCCCCGGTTCAAATCATTTCCATGTGAGAGCCAGCTACCTTCTGTATAATACATTAAGTTTGTATATTTTGGCTTTGCTGTTTTTACATAATTTGTGCCATAATCGCGTGTGCACTGTGCATGTCCTTTAACAACATTGACTGTCTTTTGTCTATATAACAATGTGCATGACGACTTCCGATACGTTTCAGAACCAGAGGTTGGTGACGGATCATAAGATGATTAATTCTTGATTTAACTGCTTTGCCAAAGCAGAAGAATCACTAGCAATTCCCATTATTTCTGGACATTTTCTGTTATTCCTTCTTTCATAACTTTTGCAAAGGCAGTGAGTTTAGTTCAATCGTTTCTTCCTCACCAGTTACCATACATATCATTTGTATGGCTACTGTTTGAACCATTGCTCATAACTCAAAACTTTCCGTTTTAGAGAATAAACAATAAAATTGTACCTAAGGTGCTAAACTGTATATTGTGACGCCTTTTTCGTTGAGCGGCGGAACGGGCCTTCGGCTCGGAGGGCGGACGGACGGACGGTTACGCAATGAGCGATACGATACGGTACGGTGGTGACGTAAGCACTAAGCTCGGCGTCGAAACGGTTTCTCGGGCGCCAGTTTTTTATTATACTGAGGTATGCTCCTCAGATTGCTGTGTGCTAACCCCCTTAGCGCACAGACCAGGGCAGCTACAGTGGAGATCGGCACTCCAGGGAACAGAACCCGAGGGTGGATGCCGTATGCTGAAAGAGATGTTAGCGGAATGCGGACGGTGTGGTACAGAAAGAAAACCAACAATAACCTAAAACACAGTTTATTCGTATTAATGTCGAATAAAGCAACAACTTAAGAAACGGTCAGCGTAAAGAAACAAACGTGCCCCTCCCTTCAAGCGTTAGCCAAGCTACGGTTACGTAATTTACGGTGCAGTGAAACAAGCGGACTACTGAGTACTACGGTTATAAAAGCGGTACGGTATGCAACATGCAACAAGCGGTGCTAATTAATACGGTTACGGACTCGGCAAATGATGCGGTGTGAGTGATGCAACAAGCGGTGAAAAAGAGTGAGCTTATATACGAGTGGCAGGTCGGATGGATTGTGGGGATGCGGTGTGAAAGAGTTAGATAACGGACAGAAGAACAATCAGAAAAGACAGAAAAAGAGCGGAGTAAAAGAGAACGGTACGGTTACGTAAGAGCGGAAATAAATATGCGGTAAGAGGCAGTTCYCCGGGTATATTCCGCACGGAAAAACGACCTGTACGGAGAACACCCAACGTCCTGSGCCGCTAGAGGAGTATAGTCTGCACGGAAAAACGACCTGTACAGCGTACACTCCGCAGGCGACTGCCTCAACGGTTACGTAAGCGGTTCGTAACGGGCGGAACAAGAGATATGCGGTAAGAGGTAGTTCGCCGGGTATATTCCGCACGGAAAAACGACCAGTACGGAGAACACCCAACGTCCTGCGCCGCTAGAGGAGTATAGTCTGCACGGAAAAACGACCTGTACAGCGTACACTCCGCAGGCGACTGCCTCGACGGCTACGGTCAGGACCAGCAGAAGCTGGAAGGATGGTAAGTGGAGCGGGGAGAAAGCCACTGCACTCTACCAATAAAGCTATAGCTCACTCACCTGGATACGGCTGCTGCTTCACCGGACGGCGGATCTTTCACAACTTAACTTAGCAGCGGTCGGCCGTCCTTTTGATTACTTTGACTGGAGCCGGAGGAACAAGAATGCTGACCAGTAGCGCCAGCAAGCGTTGTTCTCCCGAACTTCGCGGACCGCAGACCCAGACGGATATAAGCCGGCGGATTGAAACTAGACTAAACGCGGAGAAACTTGGCTAAACGCTAAGGAAAATTTGTAACTTCGTTACATTCTCCTCTTACTTCGGGAGGGGGGAAAAGAACCCGGAAACTAACATTTTATTTACCTAGCGGCTACAAAACTAAGATATTACATTATATTCTATGTATCCTATTAATACAACAGAAAAAAAACGGCGGATTCTATATAAACTAAAAAAAACTCTCGCGGAACGCGGATTTATTTGGTCCTAGTCGGGGGGTGGAGGCCTTCCTTCAGGGTGGAGCGGTTGCCCTCCTTCGGGATGGAGCGGACGCCCTCCTTCGGTGTGGAACGGCCGTGGAAGTGTCTCCGTCTGGGCGAGTATCGGGGTGGACGACGTCGGTCTACCTTCGGTTTGCATGCTTGCAGCACCTTTTCTCCGGCACATAAACAGTCGTATGACTGCACGGAGTCTCCCTGCTTTTACAATCCTAAGAACGATAGTGGGGAGGCGGTACCCCGAGTGGGGGTATAATGCGTGCGCCACTTGCCCTGCTTCGGAAAATAACGGGATTTGGGGCCGGGGTCATCCTTTGGGAAGTTATCCTTCGAGGGTGGATCCGTCTGTTCGGTGTGGACTGTTCGAGCGAGGCCTCTCTTTCCCTCGTTGGCCTTCTGGGCTCTGTCGGGCAGTCGCAATTTCTGGACATGATGCCAACTGTTCCGCATCGGGAACAGAATAGCATCGGTGGCTGTAAACAGCCATTACGTCGGTGACCTGGCTCGCCACGTCGCCAGCATTGGCCCGGCTGAATAGGGATCCTTTGGCTGGACTTGGAGGGCGTAGTCTTCGGATGCTCGGTTTGGGAGCTTTCTTCCGTTGCAGGTCGGAGTCGGTCGGTGCTGACGGGTTTCCACCGGTTGCGGTTTGCCGTTCGCTGAAGCAGTCCGTGTGGCCTCTGCTGTGAAATTTTAGCACCCTGGCAGTGGTGGCATCTACGGACGTACTTTACGGCGTCCCGAAACATCCCTGGCCAGTAAAATTGCTGGGCCAGTCGGAATATCGTCTTGGATACCCCTAAATGTCCGGCGGTCGGTGCGTCGTGGTTCTCTTCTAACACACAACGGCGGAGAGGCTTCGGTATACATAACTTCCACGGTTTGGACAGCACCTTGTCACTATAGTGGCTGTCTATGTGGCGGTAAAGTCGGCGGTCGGTGATGCGGTAATCGGGGAATTGATCTGGATGCCGCTGGACTTCCGTGAATCGGCGTCGGTACCAAGAACAATTTGGCAACTGTTCGGTGGCGGCATCATTTTCTTCGGTTATGTCGGTTGTTCCTATATCGGTGACTGGTACGGGATCCCTGGGTAGTGTGCTGTCTACCTTGTTGGGGCCTCCCTTGCGATGCTTCATGGTGGGTTTAGTCGGTGTGAGTTCGGTGTTATCGGTGGCGGCGGTGTCGGTTTGCTGGATGGTCCGGTCGTTTGGTAACGAAATGTTGCGGTTCCTGTGAAACACGAACCCGGACTGGAAGTTCATGTGCAGGTTCATGGTTCGGAGAAAATCCATTCCGAGTAAAACTTCGCAAGTCATCTTCGGTATGTGCAGGAAACGGTGTTGTCGGACTTCATCTTCTATGCGGACTTCTGCCTTGTAGGTCTTGGAAATCTGGACCTGGCGGCCATTGATGACTCTGGCGGACGAAGGGCCTGAATTTTGTCCAGGAACTCCGGTGCTTTCCAGATGTCGCGCAACGGTAGGTCCTATGCATGAAGATACGGATCCAGTATCGATGAGTGCGATGAACGGTCTCCCCTGTATGTGGATCTTGATGTGTGGCCGGTTTTCGGAGGCGGTGTGTACGGGCAGCAGTTCAGGCCTCCGGGCTGGCGTGCTGCCATCTAGTTTTCCGAATTCCAGCATGTGCAGTCCCGTGTGTAGATCCCGCGGCGGCCACACCTTGAGCAGAACTTCACGAAGGGGTTCTGGCATTGGTTTCGTGAGTGGCCACTCTGGCCACATCTCCAACATACGGGACGGCTGGTGTCGATACGGTCGGATGTATCTTCTCGGTGGCGGTGAATGGGGCGGTTATCGTGCGGTTGACGAGTTGGTTGCGGTATCGGTGTCTGTTCCGGTGAATTGAAACGTCTGTGTGGCGGTTCTTGTCTCTGGTGATATTCTTGGGGTTGTCGGTATGTCGGTGGATTCCCACGATCAAGTGGAATCCTCGGTAGCGGGACGGGTCTTCTTTCTTCAGGTCTCTCGGCTACATCCTGGGCGGTAGCGGTTATCTGGTCCTGGCGGAGGGTCTCGAACTCCTTGGCGGCGGACAGCAGACTGGCAACGCTGGTGCATTCCTGGCGGCGGATGAACATGCGGTACTCTGGCAACATGTTCCGGTGTAGCCAGTACAGCTCCTGGGTCGGTGTTATGTTTCCATGTCGGCGGATTAATGTACGGAGTGCGGTGCTGTATTCTAGGGCTGTCTCCTGCGGTAGCTGGATACGTTGACTGATCTCCCGTTCGAGGTTAATCTTGTAGTCAACCGGATAATAGTTCAGCTCGAAGTCGGCGATGAAATCTTCCCAGCCCCTCCAATCGTGGCGGTTGTTGCGGTACCAGGCCAGAGCGAGTCCCGATAGCAGTTCGGGCAGGATCGGCATTACCTCCTCGTGTGAGACGTCATATCGGTCCATGACGTCTAACAGTTGCTCTATGAAAGCAACCCCATCGGTGGATCCATCAAAGCGGATTCCCCAGCGGTGCGGCTTCAAATCGGAACGCATGCGGACACGGCGGGCTGGAGTCGGTGAATCCGTCTCCAATGTCGCGGGATTCGGGGCGGTGTCGTGGCCTGGCTGGCTCCTGGTCTAGTTGCTGGCATCTGACGGTCCTCCATGTGTGGACTGGGAACTACGTACGGCGGTGGCTTATATTCATGCGGGCTGGTCACTCGGAGAAGTGTCCCGAAGAACTTCTCGATCTCGCTTCTCCTCTGTAGGTCGGCGACGGGTGGTGGCTGGTACAGCTGCTCGCTCAGTGCTGGCCTTTCTGGAGAGCCTGAAGGCAGAGACTGGCTCGGGGATATCCTCGGTGGACTGGTGACTTGATGCTGTGGCTGCAACTTCTGCAGTGGCTGGCGGGCAACTGGCTCCTGCAACGGTTGCGACGGTACTGATGGCTGGATCGGTGGTCTTTTCGGTGGATGGTCGGCTACTGTCTTCTGCGGTGGCTGGTTATCTACTGTCGTCGGTGGTTCGGTTGCTGGCTGGATCGGTACGGTCTTCTGCGGTAGCTGGATCGGTACTGTACTCGGCGGTGGCTGGCTCACTATTGTGCCCAGAGCTGTGGGTATCGGGCCTTTGTAGGCACTGGTGACGATTGTAGTGGACGTCATCGTGGTGGAAACGGTGTAGATCGGAGAGGGGGCCGACACAACGGTGGGGATCAGAATAGCGGTGGGATTCGGAACTTCTAGTCGGAGATGTCGGATCATCCGCTGGCGAAGCTCCTGTACGGCCCCTTCGGTGGAGAGTTTCCTCTTCCCCAGCTCGTGCATCAGCTGGTGCCTCTTCAAACGGTACACCCAGCTGACACGGACGTCGGCGCAGTCTGAGTCAGATGACTCGTCTTCGGTGGTGTGGATCCCTTCAGGAGGTCCTCCGGTAGCCATCTGGTCGGGTCGGTGTTCTCGGCTCAACTGATGATGGCACTAGATGGGGGACCCTTGATTTGTTAGAAACGAGCCCCCACTCGGCTGGTCTCGGACAACGGGAAGTCGGCGAAAATTCGAAATTCCTCCGGGTTACGTAACAGTTCGGAACAGGTGGCGGCGATCGATGGGGGAGGCCTTACTTGTGAGAAACGAGCCCCCACTTGATATGCCTCCGGAGTCGGGAAGTCGGTCAAAAACACCAAGTCCCTGATGTTACGTAATCGGACCAAATCGATGTTACCAATCGATAGAGCGGGTCCGGTTTGCCAGAAACGAGTACCCACTTGCCGGGTCTCTGATGACGGGAAGTCGGTAAAAAAACGGATCTCCGTTACCTTACGTAATAGAGAGATGGCGATTGCGGAAATCGACTCGGCGTCCTCGGTTTAGTCGGACTAGAGGGGTCACACGGCTATGCTACGACGTTCCAGAGTCAACTTCGTAACTAGGGGGTGGTCGGGGGTGAAAGTCGGTTTCCAGCGAACTTCTTATGCGGACTCCCTGATGGAATTCGAAAATCCGGTGGAAAACGGCGCTAGCGGAATTTTTGAATTCCGCGCATGCGTGAACTCGGAGACGCTGGAAACGGGGTGGTATTCTTCTGCTCGATGGCGGTTACGTAATTCCGGCTCCTCCTCGAAGTAAAAACGGTCCCTGCTCGTCGGGCGCCAAAATGTGACGCCTTTTTCGTTGAGCGGCGGAACGGGCCTTCGGCTCGGAGGGCGGACGGACGGACGGTTACGCAATGAGCGATACGATACGGTACGGTGGTGACGTAAGCACTAAGCTCGGCGTCGAAACGGTTTCTCGGGCGCCAGTTTTTTATTATACTGAGGTATGCTCCTCAGATTGCTGTGTGCTAACCCCCTTAGCGCACAGACCAGGGCAGCTACAGTGGAGATCGGCACTCCAGGGAACAGAACCCGAGGGTGGATGCCGTATGCTGAAAGAGATGTTAGCGGAATGCGGACGGTGTGGTACAGAAAGAAAACCAACAATAACCTAAAACACAGTTTATTCGTATTAATGTCGAATAAAGCAACAACTTAAGAAACGGTCAGCGTAAAGAAACAAACGTGCCCCTCCCTTCAAGCGTTAGCCAAGCTACGGTTACGTAATTTACGGTGCAGTGAAACAAGCGGACTACTGAGTACTACGGTTATAAAAGCGGTACGGTATGCAACATGCAACAAGCGGTGCTAATTAATACGGTTACGGACTCGGCAAATGATGCGGTGTGAGTGATGCAACAAGCGGTGAAAAAGAGTGAGCTTATATACGAGTGGCAGGTCGGATGGATTGTGGGGATGCGGTGTGAAAGAGTTAGATAACGGACAGAAGAACAATCAGAAAAGACAGAAAAAGAGCGGAGTAAAAGAGAACGGTACGGTTACGTAAGAGCGGAAATAAATATGCGGTAAGAGGCAGTTCACCGGGTATATTCCGCACGGAAAAACGACCTGTACGGAGAACACCCAACGTCCTGCGCCGCTAGAGGAGTATAGTCTGCACGGAAAAACGACCTGTACAGCGTACACTCCGCAGGCGACTGCCTCAACGGTTACGTAAGCGGTTCGTAACGGGCGGAACAAGAGATATGCGGTAAGAGGTAGTTCGCCGGGTATATTCCGCACGGAAAAACGACCTGTACGGAGAACACCCAACGTCCTGCGCCGCTAGAGGAGTATAGTCTGCACGGAAAAACGACCTGTACAGCGTACACTCCGCAGGCGACTGCCTCGACGGCTACGGTCAGGACCAGCAGAAGCTGGAAGGATGGTAAGTGGAGCGGGGAGAAAGCCACTGCACTCTACCAATAAAGCTATAGCTCACTCACCTGGATACGGCTGCTGCTTCACCGGACGGCGGATCTTTCACAACTTAACTTAGCAGCGGTCGGCCGTCCTTTTGATTACTTTGACTGGAGCCGGAGGAACAAGAATGCTGACCAGTAGCGCCAGCAAGCGTTGTTCTCCCGAACTCCGCGGACCGCAGACCCAGACGGATATAAGCCGGCGGATTGAAACTAGACTAAACGCGGAGAAACTTGGCTAAACGCTAAGGAAAATTTGTAACTTCGTTACAATATTTCTGCATTTATCAAAAATTGAAGAAAAAAGAAACAGTTCATAGGCAGGATGCGGGATAACTCCACCAAGTATAACGAACAAACTTTACGGATTGCCAATAGTTGGTGCCACATGTTAAACGAATGCTTTTTTTAGTTAGGTTTTATTCTCATTTCAAGTAATAATACTACAAATACCAACCATTGAGTTTATCGTCGTAAGTATAAAATTACCGTATAATTAGAACATATATTGTAATATAACAATTAAAAAGCTCATGTACTAACAAACATTTATTCGTTTGTCTGCTCTAAGCGAATGTTAAACAATGAATTTAGCCAAACTCAAACTAAAATAAAWTGAAAAACACATATTAAAAAGCATATCCTTGTAAGTAGCCGCCATCTACCGGTGACATTTGAAAACTCTATCAATCCTCTTTTTAAAGAGGGACATTTTTGTAGCATGAAATATGGTTAAAATCGTTATTCTTAAGTAGAGTTATCCATACATGTAATAAAAATTTGTTAGACACCTTGCCTTAAGCTTGGTAGCTATGTTTATTAATTTGTTTATGTCGATATGGCTTACAAACTAGGAACTTGAAGAAGCATTTGTAAATTCGTTGAACTAGTCCCTTAGTCTGAATTAATATGCATTTTGAAATCACAATATATGATGTGGCAGCATTTATTGGACAAATGGTAAACGTAAGCAAGATTTTCCTTACGTGAACCTAGTAAAGAGTGAAAACTAAAAATTTCTAACAGAGCAAGATCCGAAAAATGTGATAATAAAACCAAAAACAGACTAAGTACTTCAGTAACGAAAATGGTACGCCAGTATCGCACATCTAAGAATAACATATCGCGTGAATTGCCGGATAATCTCAAAAAGAAATCTCGATATGTTATCGACATTGATAATGCCAAATATAAAAAAATACTTTTGATATTTGTGCCAAACCTGATGGGACATATGTTAACATTGCAATGTGTTGGTAACTTCGATATACTTATGCTGTACAAAGATTTGTGATAAAATTAGTCATAGAATAATAAGCGATAACTTGACAAGGATGAAGTAAGGGCCATTGACAAGACTTTTAATTACATTAATAATAASAGTAATTTAAACAATCTTAACTGTATGTAGACGTTATTTTTTTTTGACGTCAGATAGTACGACTCTGGATCACTTACGCATTAGACGTCCTACTTATGTAACAGCATGAACAGTTGTTATTGAGATCAGCCTTTTTCCTACAAAAGGCAACGCCTCCCAAAGTTTTGGAAACTTACATTTTTACTTTCCATACAACAATACTGCAATCAAAAGTGACTGCCGTTACCTCTTAAAATATTCTTCATAATATGAGAAATTCTTGGGATGCTTTTTATACTATTTATTATTATCACTGAATTTGTTAATATAGAGGTTGAAGACTCCGTCGAAGATTTCTATATTCTGGGTAGATTTAATTAGATTTCACAGGGCTCTCAGGTGACATGGTTTATTATTTACCCACGCAAAACTGTACTGCGCGCAATCAACGTCATCTTGCAAGAATCTGTCAACAATTCCAGGAATTCCTCGGGCGCGATTAAAGCTTTTGCGTCGCAGCAAGGTGCTATAGACAAATGTTTATGGCGCAGCGTAAGTTTCATTATCTCACGGGCTTTACCGTAAATTGCGAAGAGCGAAATTCACACATTTATTTCACATCCTGACGCAGCGAGTGCATTTTTATGACGTTGGTGTGTGCTAACAGTGTTGCCGTGGGACTGCACTCGAGAACTTTGTCTCGTATCTTACCAGTTTAATTCTCTAATGCCTCTACGGAGTCTTATCTGCAATCGCTGGGAAGTTTAAACTACTATTAATGTTGAAACTAACTTCCGTATGGAGTTAATTGAAGAAGCAAAGAAAGTATTAAGCGAGACTGAGATTGATCCACTTCATTTGAACAATAGACTGTGATTGTGATTTTAATCTATATTTATGTTGGTATCTATATAAATTTCACGTTAGCATTTCGGCGGATTATTCCAGAAATCAGAAGAACATTCAATTGTTGTTTGGAAGATTTTGATCATTTGGAAGAACGCGTGATTGATTAAAAAAATCGTAATTTGTTAATAAATATTTCACGGCTGCTACTTTCTGTCCCAACCAGATTTTTTGTTCTGTGTTATGTTATTATAAAACTCATCAATGTAAAAAATAAAGAAGTTGCTTTACATGCTCACTTCTAGCTTGTGTATAATTAAAACAGCCAGCTACAAAGTTTAATAATACATATTCGGTACAGAAAGTGCGAGGGCATATTGATCTAGCTTACCATGTAAAACGACACAATACTTTAAAACAAAATCTAATTTGTTTAACGTAATCTCCTTTGAGACTTATTGGTACATTTAACAGAACGTTCATTACCACTCCTGAACGGCGCATATGAATTCTTTATTTGTCCAAAATCTTTTACCTTTCAAATATTTTTTTAACTTCGGAAATAAATACTAGCTTGACGGTGTTAAATCGGGAGAAGATTGGGCATCATCAACTAATTCAAAACCCATTTTAACAATTGTTTTGCAATGCAATCAACGACATGTTAGGCAAATTTTCCGCGTCGCTTTTCAAATTTCTTTTGTGTAATAGTAGTTAGCAATTCAGTATAATTTTCTCCCGTAACAGTTCTACCTTGTTCCAACAAAACTAACAAAATTATCTCATTTTTGTTCCAGAAAACTGCAGCAAGAGCTTTACCAGTCGGTCTTTTGATCTGTGCCTGTAGGCAGAAAAAGTAAGTTAATTAACTATAACACCCTATGTCTGTCTTTTATTCCTGCATATAACAAATCTATTTGATTAAACCACTTTCTAGGTACGGGTAACGTATATTTTAAGGGATATTTTTTGGCACAGTGCCTTTCTTTGTGTGTAACGCAACATTCATTATGGATTTTAGCTGCTCATTGGATCAATGAGGGCAACTTGTCAAATAAAGCGAAAGATTCTAATACTTTTCCCACTTGCACCATTAAAATGTTTTTATTTTCACAATTTTGTACCTTCGCCATAATAGTTTTGAACAAATAGAGCGAAGCAGTTCCAGGATTGCACTTTTGATGGACCGTAGTTTCCCAAGAATCCCCTCGCCAACAAATGATTATTCTAACGATTTATAATGATACTTCAAAGCCTAATCCGTGATCTAAAACAGTAAGGACCCAATATTGGATCGTTGAGGTACATACTTCGTTAGCTTACCACACATGTCGAGAAATTTACACTGTCACGACTAAGAAAACCTACAGATGTTGCGAGACAACAATGAACAAATTGCTGTGAAGTGTGCAAAATCAAAATAAACAAATATCACTACTGTAGCAGGCAGTTGTGTAATAAAATGTCGCTTTCAATAAGATGAACGGAAGATACCTTAACATAGTTGCATGCAGCAATTTTGATGATGCTGGCAGTCTGCATCATATACTTCACGCTACTCGGTCTGATCATCTACAAAAACCGTACAACCGCAGCTTATTCTTTCTAATTGTCGTAAATGATATCCAACCAAAGAAATTTTAGGTCTATACAATTCAGCCAAATTTTTTAATTCTTAGTATTAGTGTTAACAATAGTAATATAAAAAAAAAACCTTCTAACTACGACCGGAACTGATTGTTTGCGCAATTGAAAGATACGTTTTTTCAGTTTCTTGCAAATGTCTTTCGAAATAGGATTCTGAAGATAGTTATTACCCTTTTTAACAAGTATTAAATTTTCCGGAAAAAATGGTCTTTCTTTTTTCATCCGATCAATATTTTTCTAGAAAAAGGCGTCATTACGGATAACTCCACTTAAGGATAACGATACTTGTCTGTCACGCTAAAAAAACGGTCCCCCTCAGAAAGGGGATGGATTGAGGTTTCAGATGTCACCGGTAGATGACAACAATACAAAGATATGATTTTTACATTTCTGCTCTTTTTTTGTCATCGTATTCAGAGTAAAACACGTATAATGATCATGCGATAGAAGAATATGGCTCTGAGCAGTTACGGAATAGGTTAAGTTGCACTTATCTCTTAAGAGTTTGGATCTTATTTTATTGAACTGCTTAGAGCAGACAAACAAATGTTTTGGTAGTACATAACTGTTATATGTTATATTACTATACGGTAACTTTATACCTATGACGATAAGCTCAAAGGTTGGTATTRATACTTCTATTAAATGAACTGAATATAAAGCTCAATTTTAACAAAGTAAACAGAAAATTGGGTCACTTTGTTACTAACTTATTCAAAAGCATATTTTTAAGATGTGGCGCCACCTATCGGCAATTTTTTGTCGAGCGCTTGCCCGATGGCTCATTTTTATCAAATTTTTGCACTTGATCATCTGATGCTTCTTCTTCTGTTCATTCTGACAGAAAATTGTGCATGCTATTGTTCACAAACTTCGTCAGTGTCATCCTCTAGGTTAATTTCAATAGTTTTAGTATAATTGCGTCTTGATTTCTGGAACAACCCTGGGTACATTTTCGGCAATACCATAGGCTAGTGGATAGTGCTTACTGGAGACAGACCATTCTTTGGATCTGATAAACAAATACTGAAAAATTCAAGAAACGGTTCTCAAAACAATACTACCTTACTTCGTTTAAACAGTGTTGTTGTTTTTATGTTAATGTTAAGTTTTTTATGTGTGCGAAATATGTATGAAGCTTAAAATATAGCTCTTAGCAGTATTTTGATGAATAATTGACAGAGGATTACTTATTTATGAATAAGTGTTGCACTACTACTACAAGGTTTTCGTCTGATAGACAGGTGCTATCGCGGCGAAGATATCGTGTATTCTCGACCCGCTCATGGTTTTCCATAAACTTGTATGAAATCTTCATTCTTATCTATGAAAAGGATATCTTTCCCGCAACTTTCGATGAACTTTGGCGGGTAGTATGTTTTCAGAGGCAAGGAATTTTACAATGATGCTTTAAGCAACAGGCAGCGGCACATTTTGTCTTTTTACCGAAATAGTGAATTTTGACTTTACGTTGTAAACCTTACCCACAATCTGGGGTGGGACGGGCGGTAGTCAGTAGGCAATAAAGTACAAATTAAGGATTCCGTATTTCGTCTTCCTCTTCAAAACAGACGTTGTTAAACGGGTTTAGGGTGTAAGGACCAGCATGTAAAAATACAAACGTAAATACAGTTTTGCATTTTATTCCCGACTAATCCCCGTCTGTCCCATCTCGCTTTGTTGGCAAGATTTACAACTAAAGTCAAAATTCACCACTTCGGTTGGACGACTGTACCTATCTCATGCTAAATAAATAAAACCTAACAATTCATATTGCTCCACCATACGCATCTGTTCCTCCCGTCGCTAGCTAGAGTAAGGCTCGTTTATATTTGATCCACCTAATAGTATGCTCACGTTCAATTCCACCCTTTTATCTCAGAAAGTGTGGATTGAATTGGAAATGTTGTAGACGTTTTTTTGTAGAAATAGATAATTTGTTTGTCAGAATCGTAGTTCGCGGGATATTTACAAGAAACGTACCGGAATTGGAGGATTATTTTGTATATTCCTCTTGTTAATATAAAACTAAGCAATTAACAGAAAGAATTGGCTTACTTAGTATTATTTCCACCACTTCCATTTAATATAACTAAAAAATCATGCTGTGTTAAAAAGAACAAAACAACTTCTTCAAATTAACTCGCATTTTCCCTTTTTTTAGTGGCTATACAAAAATATTTGAGTCTGGACCCACTTCTTCATCAAAGCGTGGAATGGTCGTTTCATTTGTAATTAAGAATTAAAGCACCCTTTCTACCACGGCCAAAACCACCAATTAGAATTATACGATCAACGTCAGGTCCACTAGCCTGTTCCCGTAATTTATGGCCGCGTCCTGCATTGTTCGGTAATTTTCAGTCTTATCCCCTCTGACATCTTCCATATCGCCCGCTAAGCTCCGCTGAAGTCTGCTGTCATCTGGTTCCCGCTGCGCGCATCTTTCGTTTAAGGGTTTGTCTGATTTCAGCTTCGATCACAGGAAATGTGTGTCTGCTATGAACGAATCTATTCCTCCTCGACGTCCTGATGAAGGCGTTCCCTTCCACCTCCCACCTACATATGTAGCTCAAAATTGGATCGTTTCCTGACAATATTTTTAGATACGTCTCTCCCCTTTACTGCTGGGATGTTTACAGGATACACGTATTCGATACTGAACCAATTTGGAAAATTTCTGGCAGTCCTATTTTGCCGGAGATTCTTGCTTTTAAGTTCAGGTACATTTTAGCATGTGTCATAATTCATACATTTGTGTTCAGTCACAATTATTATTCCATTTAAATGAAAACAGTTTCAGTGCAATGTATTTTTTGTAATATCACACAACACGTATTGTTGCAAGTGCAAAACTGCCTGCAGCTGTATGTTTTTCGAATATACAATAGACCCGCAATTATGTGCATTGATTAAAACGGATCCGCCCCAATCGTTCACATAAAAAACTTTGTCATAAAAGTTGCAGAATTTACAAATATGTTTATTCCTTAGTTTAAAAAGCACTTCACATTAGTAAGACTTATTTATAAGTATCTACAAAAAACACGTAATTTTACGCTGTTGTCATTTTGAGTATTTTTTTATGTACGTCCGTAACAGATACCTCTAAGTATATGACCAATTATTATTGCACAAGTAGTCACTAAGATGGTATTTTCGATAACTATAAAAGTTTATGCACACCTGGTTTACAGATAATCTTAATGTCATTTTATTTAGTAATCTTCGACCCAAAAATTGTTTCTCACACCTACAAAATGCATATTATTATTTCTCAACACAAACAGTGTACTATGATAAATAATAACAACTAGAGTGTATCATTTACGATTCTCCTTGGAAAACTTAATTGTAAAATGAAATTCAATTTAATTTCAATGTGGTAAAGCACATTCGGCTACCTAATTAATTAAAATTGAAATAAAAAGAAACTCACAACCATCTATAGTTCTGATGGATTTCTTAAGTAGATAGAACCAAGCAAACTTGACCTGAAACCGAAAAGCAACCCGCATGAATATTGTAATACCTCATAATTAAAATTACAGAATTAATTTAAAATCGCACAATTTTAACTAGCAATAAATTTTATATAAATTTCAGAATAATTTGGTTGTTAAATTAATTAAATCAAATTGCGCAGCCGTTAGTTTCTGTTTAACAATAAATGGTTTCTTAAAGAAGAATTCTTGTAACAATAGCTGCATGATTACCTAATGTTAAATGTCAATTTTTGTATCTGCGTTAATATTAAAATAAAAGGTGTTTTTGTACGTTTATTAACTTCTTGCTATGTTTAGAATCGCTGCTAATAAGATAAATACTAAAATCTAAGCGAATGCGTATGCGTGCGATTAATTGTTTTGGAGAGAAATATCAGCGTCGCGAGGAGATGCAAAAGTAGGCAATGAGTATGGAGGTGTCATTTTTGACAGAGATAAATGTTCTTGATTTTGGCTCAGTGAGAGCGAGGTCTTTGGCCATGATGTGCCTCAGGCAGTGAGAGTAAGGTCTTTGGCCATGTTGTGCCTCAGGCAGAGAGAGTAAGGTCTTTGGCCATGATGTGCCTCAGGCAGTTTGAAACCCCTAGCGCAGAGTGCCCGGTTAACAGCCGTGGTTCCTTCGAGTGGAGGACTTGCATTCCGGGGGGTAATGCAGGATATCTCGAATGACATAGTTCTGGTGGAGAGGGTAGCCTTATTAGGTGCCCCCGATCCGGGCTATTGGAATGCGACCCTATAGGCCTTAGGGTGAGCGTTCGGGGAAGCCTCTACTATTTCAGGTTGACACTAGCTAGTTGTTGAAGAGAGAAAACTAACAAGGTATTCATAATCACCATTGATAAAGATGTAATCTCAGGGATGAAGCCATAGACAGGACAAGGATGAGGCCCTGGGGTGAAAACCCCTCTGTGAGTCTTAAATGTATCTGTTTGAGTTTAACGGATGAGTAACTTATGTTTTGTTTTTGCATCTCCCGCGCATATGTGAAACCGCCTTGTCTGTCCACCGGAGTGACCGCATTGTTATGACCCACGGATGAAGGCGGCGATAATGTAAGTTTTTCTTGATTATTCCCGCATTAGTTTTTCTATGTTTTTCATTCAGGTGTGGGGTCAAACAATCGGTTCACAGATTCGGTGAGATGAATTCAAAAAGTTTAAGCACGTTTTATCGCAGCGCAGTGGTTTGACAAATTATAGTTTGTCGTAATTATAATTGGTGGTCAAACAATCGGTTCACTGATTCGATGAGATTAATAATAACGTATTCAACATTTTTAGCACGTTTTGTCGCAGCGCAGTGGTATGACAAGTTATCGTTTGTCGTAATTATAATTAGTGGTTAAGCGGCGGCTGACAGTTTTTGTGCAAAATACGTTTATTCAGCAAAGTTCTCTTTTGTTTCGGCGTGATTATTGGTAGATCTAATACCTCTATCATACATGTTTTGCATATTCTTCATGTTCATACAAATATGGGTACCCATCATCAACATCATCATCATCACTATCATTTTTCTTCATTTCTTGATGTTTAATAACATTTTATGATAACATCATACAGGCAGTTGCCCGATCGAGTAATTATCAAGCGCTGTTGACCTTTCTGAAATCTTGCGATGAGAATCAACCAAGTACATTTCTTATTTTCTATTTAAAGATAAGGTAATGCACAGCGAGTAGACGTGATCCAGCGATTCTCCGGTTATTTGTGTTTTAAGTGCCCAGTTTATGTGATTTAAATTTTTATTTGGAAGCCATAGATGACTTTCATCGGGTGGTAAGTGTGAATACTGGAAGAGATCGATCTAGAATCGTCAGATTCTGCTCAAGGAAGTATAGGCAGCTCATATTCTACATATTTTACAAGAAGTTGTTGAGAGGAACCAATATTTCCATAAAAGGAGATCTCACGAGGAAGCGCCTAGAATTACTAAAACTCTGCAGCTCTGAATTTGGTCAAAGTAATAGTAAATGGTCATAAATACTCTGTAAATTCTGTTGACGATGTAGTCAATATACAGAACAGTATTGGTAGCAGTTAATTGGCAACGTTATCTTTTTATTATTTGTGGCGCAGATTTGTTGCTAGCGTAAAATGTAATGCTTTTCCGGAAGCTACCGTCGGTGGTTAAGTATTAATTTTGCTTTTCTTTAATTTAACAATTAAACAGACTTCAATACAATTTAGTTTAATTAAGTCAGGATGTATTTGTTCTCATTTAGAGGTAATGTATTGTGTATTAGTTTAGCTTATATTTTTTTATAAAGGTTGCACATCTTAATGTAAGATCGCTCTTAGCACATTTTCAAGATTTTATCAATTTAGTTCAAAGTGCAAACTATGATGTTGTTATGGTTAGCGAGAGATGGTTGTTTAATGAAGTAGATTTATCTATTTTAGCAATACCTGGATACAATCTTCGCTATACGCATCGTGCCGAGGGACGAAGTGGCGGCACTTTTTGTATCTCGTTAATAGAGTTCGATTTTGAGATTAATTCCTTTATTGACTGTTTGTTTTTTAGCATCCGCGTAGGGACTGTAAATTATGCATTCGGCGTATGCTATCGTCCGCCTAACTCCAGCTTGGGCAATTTTGTTGAAACCCTTGATAATATATTTGGTTTTGTTTGCGGTATGTATGATTAATTTGTCTGGGTGATTTCAACATTAATTTCTTAAATATTTCTAACCATATGAGTGCACGTTTGGAGGCGTAAAACTTGGTGCAAGTCTTGGATGAATCGACTATAGTGACTGGTAACTCAAGCTTACTGATTGATCCTTTATTCGTATCCCATTCTCTGAATGTTACAAGATACGGTTCGAAGAACTGTGACGATATTTCTGACCACAGATTGGTTTATTGTGAATTTAGTTCACCTAAGGTTAAATGTGAGCCCAAATATGTTGCTTATATGTAGATCTTTCAGACGCTTTGAAGTCAGTGAGTTTCGAGAAAGTTTGGAATCTATTGAATCGACTGATGTGATACGTGAAACCAATATTGATAAGAAACTTGAAAATTTCAACACCTTAATTATTTCTCTCTGATCGGCATGCCCTGGTGGTAACGTTTAGGGTAACAAAGTCCAAGGCAATGTGGTGTTGTTCTGAACTCAAATGTCTCATGAGCAAACGTGATGCATCCTTCCGTAAATACAAACGAAGTAAACTTTCTGAAAATTTTGCTGTATACAAGATGTTGAGGAACTTGACTGTGAACTCTGTTAGGACGGAGAAAAGTCGTTACATAGGTTCAGTTGCTTCTAGTGGAGATATACACACTATTTGGTCGGCTCTGTGCAATTTAAACATTGGTACTAACAAAGTCAGTTCTAAACTGCCTTCTAATCTGTCTAATAGCAATTCTATTAATGCACATATTTTTCAGTTAAAAAAATGATATCTTCTTTAATCATCGAATGCAATATTGTGAGAATGCTAGATTCCCATCCCTACAAGAATTTTCCTTAAGATTGATTACTTTAGAAGAGGTACACTCCGCACTCTTTAACGCAAAAAAGAAATAATTGTGTCACAAACAACATATCGTTGAAAATGTTGCGCTTATATAGCCCCATTATTGATTTAAGCCTGTTACACATCTTCAATTGTATCGAAAAATCTTATTTCCCCACAATGTGGAAGAAAGTCATCGCAATACCTCTACTTAAAAAGTCTAACCCTGAAAACTTGTCGAATTTATGTTTGACTAGTATCTTACCTGCAGCTTTAAATTGGTTTGAATCTCTAGTCTACGAACAAATATATGACTTTGTCTTTTCTAGGAAAATCATTCTCGATGCTCAGTGCGGATTCAGACGCGGTCGAAGCACTCCTACTGCACTAGCTTCAGTCATTGATGATCTCATTTCAGCTTATGATAAGGGTTTAGTCAGTGCTTTGGTTTTGCTCGATTTTTCAAAAGCGTTCGATACTATTAATCATGGTCTGTTATGCACCAAACTAAAGTCTTACGGTTTCAACAGTTTGTAGCTACAGTTTATTAGATCTTATTTGATGATAGAACCCAAGTGGTAAAATAAATATAGTGTCTCTTTTGAATTGTCAGTTAGATCTGGTGTTCTGTAAGGCTCCACATTAGGATCTCTGCTTTTCATAATATGTACGTCTGATATAGCGAGCTCAGTTCTTCATTGTAAAGTAATAACTTACGCCGACTATACACAGTTGTATTTTAGTTTCGATAAGCATGATTTCGCAAGGGCTGAAAAAATTCTGGACAAAGAACTTGAAAAATTAAGAAAAATTGTCTGCTGAACATGGCCTTCAATTGAATTTGTCTAAGTCGTAACTGATGGTCTTTGGTAATAAAAGTAGTCCGAAATTTCTTAAATAATATTTCAATATTTTTATACATGGCATAAGATTAAATGTTGTTGATCATACTTTGATCTCATTATGGACACTCAGATCCTGTTTAAGCTGCATGTAACTAAGTTAATACAAAAAATCATTTTTAACCTTAAGCTATTTTTATGCTTGAAGACATTTTTAACCGTTAATTTGAAAAGGCAATTATGTGATTCACTCGTTCTCGTTCTCTTTAATTGTCGCAATTTTTATATTACCCCTGTTTGAATTCTGTTGATAGAAGCAGGATTTAGACGGTTCAGAATGCACGCTGTCGCTTGGTTTTTGGCTTGCAACGCTGTAAGGCGGTAAGGCTATAAGGCTGTAAGGCTCACCCTTCGGAGCGAGTTTAAAAAAAAAACTAAATATTAACAAATTTAAATTTAAACTAAGACAGTTATTTTTCGATCGTCAGATTTCATGACCATGACTTACTTCGTTCGTTCGGACTCGATGAGGTTCGTTGACTGCTATTCAACTAGTATTCAACTAATAGGTTGTTTAGTATCGCTTTTGAACTTGTGCTCTATTTTGTTTATTATTGATTCTATTTTTTGCTGTCCTAACTAATATAAATAGTTGAGTTTACTCTAAAGATTAAGTAGAATAGCTTCTGCTAGACTTTGCCTTTATTGATCATGTATTACTCTGAGTATCTGCTCTTGTTTCAATAAAATCTATTTATTATTATCAAATCTATTTATTAGATCAGATACTACCGATGAGGACAGTGGCTCAAATGAAGTGCCATTGTCTAATTTATCCGAATCAAGTAGACATATCGAATAATTATGTCGCGAGGACACGACCATGTTAGGTTGGCCGAATGTTAAATGTCAATTTTTGTATCTGCGTTAATATTAAAATAAAAGGTGTTTTTGTACGTTTATTAACTTCTTGCTATGTTTAGAATCGCTGCTAATAAGATAAATACTAAAATCTAAGCGAATGCGTATGCGTGCGATTAATTGTTTTGGAGAGAAATATCAGCGTCGCGAGGAGATGCAAAAGTAGGCAATGAGTATGGAGGTGTCATTTTTGACAGAGATAAATGTTCTTGATTTTGGCTCAGTGAGAGCGAGGTCTTTGGCCATGATGTGCCTCAGGCAGTGAGAGTAAGGTCTTTGGCCATGTTGTGCCTCAGGCAGAGAGAGTAAGGTCTTTGGCCATGATGTGCCTCAGGCAGTTTGAAACCCCTAGCGCAGAGTGCCCGGTTAACAGCCGTGGTTCCTTCGAGTGGAGGACTTGCATTCCGGGGGGTAATGCAGGATATCTCGAATGACATAGTTCTGGTGGAGAGGGTAGCCTTATTAGGTGCCCCCGATCCGGGCTATTGGAATGCGACCCTATAGGCCTTAGGGTGAGCGTTCGGGGAAGCCTCTACTATTTCAGGTTGACACTAGCTAGTTGTTGAAGAGAGAAAACTAACAAGGTATTCATAATCACCATTGATAAAGATGTAATCTCAGGGATGAAGCCATAGACAGGACAAGGATGAGGCCCTGGGGTGAAAACCCCTCTGTGAGTCTTAAATGTATCTGTTTGAGTTTAACGGATGAGTAACTTATGTTTTGTTTTTGCKTCTCCCGCGCATATGTGAAACCGCCTTGTCTGTCCACCGGAGTGACCGCATTGTTATGACCCACGGATGAAGGCGGCGATAATGTAAGTTTTTCTTGATTATTCCCGCATTAGTTTTTCTATGTTTTTCACTATACCGTTCAAATTGTTTAAAACCCCTTTTCCTTTACTTTATTAAAAAAGATCTTCTCGATTGTGTATCACAAACTGAAAACAACAACAACAAAACAAACTCTGAAAAAAGTATAAACACCTGAACGTTTCGGAACTGAAATTTTGTCTTTATTACAGACAAAAACCAATATTTAATCTATTAGTAATAAATAAGTTATATATAATAACTGAGACTTTATCTATCAGCGAACTTAATAGAACATTTATATGTTTTTTTATTTATCAAAATTAGTGTAAGTGAAAGAAAGCTCTAATTTTGTCAGTTATATAAAGTTGCGTTATTCTATTAAATATTTCAGAAAATTGTTATTAAAAGCAATTTTTAGTTCTACACCCAGAGGTATTTTAAAAAGGTAGGTCAGGTCAGGTGACTCTGTACATGTGGATTATCTAAGAATTTCTGAAGAAATGTAATAAAGACGAAATTGTAGTTTCGACTCAATTAGGCGTTTATAGCTTTTAACGGAGTGGTTGTAATTCAGTTTATATTGAACAATCAGGAAGATCTGTTTTAATTAGAGATAAAAAGCAGTTAAAACAATTTAGAAAATATAAATAATAATAAATAATTTAAATTCTTCTTTACATTTATGCAATATGGATATAAAGAAGCAATTTATAAAGTTATTATTTGAATTCTTTTTACTATTTTGAATAATTTTTGTAGTTTTAAGCGTGTAGTACTAAATTATTTGTTTGTACTTTAATTATATTACTCTTACGCTGCTGGTGAATATAATGCTTTTTGAAACTGTCAAGGGGTCGTACCTATTGTAAATAAGGTGTATTTAACTTTAAGATATTTTTTTCAAAGAAGAGTATTATAACAAGTCCACTTTAAGAAAAGTATCAGTTTCTAATTTTTCTACAAAAGCTACAGCCTATTAGACGGCTGTGTAAATTATATATTAAAACAAAAAGATTCATATTGAATCTGTTAGCTTATTGTATAAGTAGAGTTTGCAGTAATTTTAATTCGACTACAGTTTTTAATTTTTTTGTATTAAAAACAAGTGCGTTTGTTTTAAATGTTACACTTACCATGAGATGGCGTGACAATGGAAATATCCTTTGTTGTTCTTTATACCAGAGTAGTAAATTCCATAACTATTCCAGTACACCGTTGATATGGTACAGCCTGCATTATAACCAGTGTGCAGGAAAGTTGTTCTTTTTATTATCCGTTTTTTTACGAAAAGGTGATCAAATGTATCAGTCAAAACGAAGTATTTTTAATTTCAACAAAAATAGAGTAATCTGTATCATCGCAACGATATTTTGGGTACCCGATTTCAGTCGTAGATTACCAACGGCATTTCTAAACAACAAAAGCTTTGAGCTACAAGAAATAGTGCTGTAAACGAGATAAAACGATTTCTTTGCCATATATTAATTCAGAAAGACTTAGAATGTGAATAAACCTACTTCATTGTCATAAACTAATGTATATGTTACAGTTATATTTACAGAAGGAAATTAAAAGGAAGTAATTAATGTGGTTTAAGAACAGGACTCTGCTTATTTAATTTTAATCTGTAGAGGTTTTTTTTACATTGTCCAAGGATTTGACAGGCATAGTCCTGTTCGCACAGTTAGGGTGACAAAGAGACCTGCTCCTTGGCTTACTCATACTATTAAATGCATGATTCACTTAAGAGATAAAGCATTTTCTAATTATAAAAGGACTAATAATATAGCAGACTTCCAATATTATAAGAGCATTAGGAATTACGTTACCGGTGCTGTGAGAAGAGAAAAGGAAGCTTACCTAAAGTTTGTCTTACAAAACAAAAAAAGCACATCGTTGTGGAATAGTCTTCGTTCACTTGGAGTTATTCAGTCCCCAAACACTATTAATCTACCTTCGCATTTAAGTAACCCAAACTCCATTAACTCACATTTTTGCGATATTCAAGTTCCTGTCCAAGGCGCAATAGAGTTAGAGTATTTACAGAAGTATAGTGAGGTTCGCGATTTACAGACTAAATTTGTTTTCCATACCGTGGATCCGAGTGAGGTGGAGAGGAGCTTCGGTACCATTAAGAGCGGATCTATGGGGTTGGATGGCATTTCACTTAATATGCTTAAATTAGTATTTTTTCGTTTGTTAAATCAAATAACATTTATTATCAATACATGCATAATTTCTTCACATTTTCCCATAGCGTGGAAACAAGCTCGTGTGGTTGCATTACCTAAAACAGCCAATCCCACCGAGTTTTCTCAACTTCGGCCGGTGAGTGTACTGCCCACCATATCAAAGGTTTTGGAACGAATTTTATTTAATCAGTTGAAACAATTTGTTGATGACAATAATATTATATCTGCACATCAGTCAGGATTTAGAGAACATCACAGCTCCACAACTGCACTTGTTCACATAGGAAACGAAATCTGTGGTTCGATAGACGATAACAAAGTGATGTGTTTGGTACTGCTGGATTATACACGAGCTTTTGATACCCTGGATCATAAGATACTCTGCAATAAACTAAAATATTTTGGTATGGATTCAGATTCTGTCTGCTTAGTAAATAGTTTCTTGTCTAACCGTACTCAGAGAGTTGCAATAAACAATGTTTGGTCGGAACCTCTGGAATTGAAGCAGGGTGTACCGCAGGGGTCACTTTTGGGGCCGTTATTATTTTCAATATATATCTCAGACTTTTGGGAAGCTATGTCTTATTGCAAAGTGCATCATTATGCTGACGATACACAAATTTGGTATAGTTTTAGTGAAACTGAAGTATCTGAGGCTTGCGATGCAATAAATTATGATCTAGATAAGCTCTATAGCATCTCCCAGGCACATAAATTAAATCTAAATGCAAATAAGTCGGCGGTTATGCTATTTGGCCGTGGAAAGGTTCGTGAAACTGTAAAACCTACTATCGACATTAAAATTCATGGTTCCAAGATAGGCCTTGCCGCCGTGTGGAAGAACTTGGGTCTGTATATCGACGAGAACTTTAGATTTTCTACCCATGTAAATACCCTTTGCAAATCCTCTTATTAMGTTTTGAAAAATTTATTCCCTCATAGAAAAATATTACCCAATAACCTTAAAMTATCTTTGTGTTATTCGCTTATTATCTCACGATTATCATACGGTGACGTTGTGTATGGACCGACTCTGCTTAGTAGGGATGCAAATCGGTTACAAAGAATACAAAACTCTTGTTTTAGATTTGCATTTGGGATTAGAAAGTATGAGCAAGGAGTTTCAGCGATAAGTGCCAATACAAAAAATCTTAAGCTTGATCGTCTTCGTTCTTATCACTTACTCTGTATGGCCCACAAAGTGATCATGAATCGATCTCCTGTTTACGTTCTTGACAAGCTCAATTGCCTTCACACTAATGCTACTGCTGCCCGGACTTTGCGACACCTCGGATTGTTGCGTATACCGCATCATAAAACTGCCTTTTATGAACGGTCATTTGCTTATCAAGCCCCCCTTCTCTATAATAAAATTCCACGACAAATAAAAAATTGTTCGTTAAGAAACTTTAAAAAGCGTTTGAAAGAATACTTACTAACAGCTTAATGCCTATTATCTCTTCTAGTATCTGTAAATAACCGATTGTATCTTATTCCTTTTTTCTTTTTTTATATTTTTGTTTTTGTAACTCTTTAGCTGTAAGTTAATATAAATTAGTTTAGTTATTCAATCTTCATCCTGCTAAATTCATTTACATAGGTTAGATTGAAAAACAGCATTATGCTGACACCTCGCCTATAATATTTCTTGAATGTGTAATCTCTGTTACCACTGTAACAAAATGGAAAATGAAATAAAGACGATTATTATTATTATTATTATTATTAAAGATTGACATTTTATTAGAACGCCATGACAATATTACAGGATGCCCTTTGTAAGGCGGTCACTGAAACCAAAACCAGTTAAAGCTTGTAGTGCTAGAAATCAAGGGTGCCAAGCCTTAGTTCTGTGACCTCGCCTTGCTTTGAAAAGGCAATTACTTACTGCATGACAAACAAATTTGGCTTCAACGTATGCGAAAAATCCCTTTGCTACATTCTCTCGACGGATGATAATAAGGAACGAAATGGGCCGCGGCTTTCACGGTTTGCATAAATCTTCTGCAAAACACAGAGGAAGCACGTTTCGGGAAACGTAGCTCCAAATTAAACGACCATGTGATGTCGGCATTCCTCATTCCGTGCAAAATCTATACGCCGCCGTATTTAGAGACTAACCCTCGGGTATTCTCTTTGCCGGAAGCGACTGCCGGATTCGTTTATGTTCTTCTTTTTTGAACAGAAAGTTGGTATGCTGTAGCTTAAAGTGTATAGACTCTTGTTCATTTTGGCGTTGTACGTTGTACGAATATTTAACGTGTCAATGACTAAATTATGTATAACAATAAAATATTATTACACACTAGAAATGGATGTAATAAAGCATTACTACAGCGCGCATCGAAAGTCTCCCTTTCCCATTAGGCTGTGAGATAATGAGGGATTTAAGATTTATGAAAAATTCGATTTTCCTTAGCACAAGTAAAAGTTATCTCTTGATCATATTTTTATGCAAACGGTGTTCATTAAATGATTAATTAATTGATCCTGGCTCCGACAAACCAGAGGTTTGAGTGTTGCAGGTGGCTAAAAGATTGAAATAAGGAAAATTCTAGTTTTTGACCAATTTTTCCACACAAGCTCATCGAAAGTATGAACAAGCACATTGTTAGTATAGTCTGAAAAACCGATTTGATAGAGTGGCACAAATGGATAAGCATTTGTTATTCCAGGGGCTACTCATAAATTCACCTTCATTTTACTCTACACGAAAGTCCTGATCAACCTCCCCTTCGAGGCTTGTAAATCTCTAACTATCTGATGGTATATAAAGAAAAAGTAGACCTGTCGACACAATATATTTCAGAATACAGTTTATAGAAGAAAATGTCAACCAGATCTTCCCACTTTCCCAAAAAGGCAAAAATCCACAGCAGATAAAGGTGAAGGAGCATTTAGAATCCTTCTGTGTACTAGATCAAATGTAATGGAAGTAAACTAATTAAAAGTTAGCCGAGAATCCCTGCATAACAGTTCTTAAGTCTGTGTAAAAGCAAATGCACTGCTGTAACAATTTAAATGGTTCAGTAGTAAATAATGAAAGCAGGTTTCTCCTTGATAAGATGTATGTAAAAAGGGCACTGAAGAACTATACAAACAGACCCAAAAAGTAAGAATCTAGATAAGATTTTGAGGAAAATATTACTGCAATAGACAACGCAAAAATAAATGGCATTATTGGCTACAAATATGAAAGATTTACCAGCATTTTAACGCCTTATTGATTAAAGATAATATTACAGTTTCAAAATATTGAATATGTCTGTGCACTAAAGCTAAAGTTATGCAAAAGTTTCTTTGTCTTGATATATCATAATATGAAGTAGTTGCTTATAGAGATATGAAAATATGCTGCACAAAAAATTGCAATTGATTACTGCATTTGGACACAAAGAGAACTAAAGTAAATGATTGAGATAAAAAATAAAAAGCCCAAAAGACCTTTTACTTGTTCATACAACTGAGAAGACTGAGATTACCAACCACATCAATTATATTGAAACTACCAGGAATTTCTGTAAAGTCATACAATAGGCCATGGATGAAAACAAATAGCATTAACAAATATCACATTTTCCAATAAACTTTATAGCAAATAGTGCAAACCAATGTTTGTTTTTCAAAATACACATGGAATTGTGAAGTGAAGCAGCAGCAGTCTGCCCTCTCACTCAACCCTTTACTCTTAAATACACCACCTATCCCAACTAACACCAAAGATGACGATTATCGTGTATTTTTAAGGCTGCAACAAGAGTTCTTAAAACGCTCTGAAATGTGGATTTTAAAGCGAAAAGTGGGGTCAACATAGAGACCAAGACTTTCAAATAATATCAGATACATCCAGCTTAGAATCCGAAATATTAATTTCAAAGTTAGTCAATTTGTCTCTATTAACCTTACCACCAAATAGCGTCATTATAGACTTATTACTATTAAACAAAGAGGGTGTTGACCAGATATTTCACCTAATTTTTCTAGATTTTTTTAATATTTTTTTGGGAGTCAGAACTAGTTAATTTAACATTTGCCTGCATAAAATGTACCTTACATATTTCAGTGCATTAGAAAGGGATGAAGTATAAATTACAAATAAAAGCGGGCCTAAAATTGTTCCCTGTTGCACATCCACCGTTAACCGCCTAAAAAGTGATACATGTTCAGACACTCTTACAGATACAGATACAGAGAACATTGTGGTCGATGGTGTTAAGAGTGCGGGAATAGTCCAACAGTACCAGCTGCTTTGATTCTGTGCCATAGTTAGTTTTGAGAAAGCGGTTACACAACTAAATCCAGCTCGATAGCCTTACTGTTAACAAGAAATTATCTGCTGCTCCTCAACATACCACCGCACTGCTCTTCTGTTACCCTTTCCGTAACTTTAGACAACGTTGTTAAATATTTATAGGTTTTAAATCTTTGAACTGATTTGGGCTGTTCATTTTAGGTACCTCTTCTAGCAGGAGGGAAATAAATACTTAACCATGGAAATATTGAAAATGTATGTAACTATTGTAAGCAGGAAAGGGATACACAATTTAATAGTAGATATATTAATTTCATTAAAACCAGTTGCCTTGGGTTTAATGATTTCGATGGCTATAAGAACATCTATCTCACCAATCTTTTGAAAAGAACACTTAGAAATATTTTTTAAAGATGATGTGTACGTATTGTTTGATAATTTGGTCATTGGTCATGACCATCAACGTC
The DNA here is from genome assembly GCA_025024175.1 of Rhyzopertha dominica. Lineage (NCBI taxonomy): Eukaryota > Metazoa > Arthropoda > Insecta > Coleoptera > Bostrichidae > Rhyzopertha > Rhyzopertha dominica. The sequence continues at coordinate 73,533,896 of QCXZ01000137.1, forward strand.
GTACACATTCTTCTATCAGGATCATCTTCACTTAGCTCATGGAAGAGGTGTTCTTTTTTAACAACTGACGGTTGATTAATATTATTGCGCAAAGCATGTTGCGTTGTTGACGTAGATATAATATATAAAGAACTTTATTTTAATTTGTAGTTAATTTCGGACGTCTGGATGTCATTTACTTACATGTTCAGTTTTTATTAATTTTCTTAACTAACTTGGACACTGGATTGTATAATTAGAGCAGTTTTAAGTTTAAAAGACGTACCCCAATAAAATCTCAAAGCTGGAAATTGACAATGTTAACACCATTATGTTTGTGATTTATTTAAAAGCGTTCATACGAAGTAAAATCCTATTGTCCAAGTTAGTTAAAAAAAAGAACTGAACTGTAAAAAAGATTACAAAATCCGAGCGTCCCAAGTCGGCTAGTAAGTAATAAAGACCAAGCTCTTTATATTGGTCAATAATCTGTTGTTAAAATATTAATAAAGAACAAATACAGAACCTACAAATTTCTTCTTCTCCATGAGCGAAATGAAAGATGATCCTGACAGAGTGACCAATGATAATGCAAAATTTGCAACAATATTTTATATCCCGACGAGCTTGTTAAGACATAATTAGTGCACTGGTCCACAAAAATTTTTCACTGCATGAAGGAATAGCACATACAACAGTCCTCAGATATACAAACAAAAACGACGAAATTTGTAACAGATGGAAGCCAAAGTCAGACACGAAATTCAAGACGTATCACTTAACTGTATACAAAATTTGTATCGCTATATCCATGACGGACTAAGTTGCTGCCAAGCTGCAGAAAACCTTCAGTTTGAACACCTAGTGCACAAAAAAAAGCAATATTGACACCTACAGAACGTCCTTTCATAATGCTTTTGAAAACGAGATTTTAAAAATGTTATTGAAAGACCAAAATAAACACAAAGTCATTTCAAGAATAAAAAGATTAAATGTGTTCAAAGTACCTAAAAGGTCAAGATGAGTATCATATGTCTACAAAAAAGGGTATGTGGTTTTGAAACCAATGTTGCTTAGCAATGTGATCTACTACAACTGGGTATTTGCCATGTATTTATATTTTATTAAATTTCATATTAATAGCTAGCATCTAATCCACAAAATAGCTGTGACAGCTTAAAAATTCGAAAAAATGGATCATAAGGTGTATTTTTAAAATTAAAAATGTGAATATTTAAAGGGACCGCCAGAACGTGAACATATTGGCCGTGACGTCAGGTGTCTTGTAAATGGCCGCTTGTTTACATCTGGGGTCAGCGCGTCACGCGCCAACCTCAGCCCGTTAATTTATCAGTTTGTTGTTTGCGTTCATTTTGTAACAAGCGAATTAAAATACGACAAGAAAAAGTAAAATACTTATGACTTCTGAAGGCATGTTTATTGTTATGGAATTTGTGTACAGCGACGAGCGTTTCAACGCGGTGGAGATGAGGAACGTAAAAGCATAAGTGAACTTTTTATCAAATTAATGTAACATTAAAATGGACCCTAAACTTTACATTTATTTTAGAGGTCAGAGTAAATATAAATTGCCATTTATTTTTGGGGCTCTTGTGGCTCGTTTCCGGTCTGGCTAACAGTCGAATATATGAAGAACAACGTCCTTCCCTCTATCAACTTAAAACGCATATAATTTTTCATATCCTCTTCAAGTTATAACAAAATGGAAACTGAATGGTAAACACTTATAACCCCAAAAAGAATAATAAAATTTACAGTAAGAATTAAGATGATCTTCACAACGGAAGAACAAACTTTGCGGTTTCGGCATAACGCGTCTAGGGACCTTAAACAACTTTTTCATACGTTGATAATTTCGAGGAACGGTTACAAAAATTTTGTTAGCTGTACTGACTGAAGTACTTTTATAACCATGTACAAAACAACACTTGTTTTCCATACATAATAGATGCTTGTAAAACTACACAAATCGCTTTTTGGTGCGATCTCTTACACCGTTCTTTCAATAAACACCACACAATAGCTTTTCCAATACTAGAATGATACTACACAACAGCACGCTCCTCAGTAATGTTTACATGACTCCTAAGATTCCAATTTTAGACCTGAAATTCTCTACCTACAAATATATTTTTTTAACATGGCGTACGATATATATGCACTTCAAGATTCATTTTACGTATAGTTTTCAGAAAAAGGGATAATACCCAATTGTGATTGATATAAAAAAGCCAAGAGCTGAAATACTATTTTGGTTACTTTGATTAGATGACTAGTATAACAAATTTACTTTGTATAGTAGTCAGCTTTTCCCCAATTGCATAATGTAATGAAACAGTATTAATACCATCTAAACGCATATTCCCCACGGATGGCTTTTCTCTAATCTTGCATAATTGCATGCAATTTCAATTTAGAGCGCAAATGAAATGGGTGTACACAAACAAGAAAATAGACAAAGGGAAGTTCTGTTTAAATGCAGTACCATGTCAAATGGCATCCGCATACACGCATGCAGTGCAGGTAATTATCCTGGAAAATGTATGCTTTGTGGAAATGAACTAATATAGCAGATAGGAGAATACATCAGCATACGTATCTTTTTTGACAAATGCGAGACCCACGCCATTTTGCAGTCAAACTCTATATGCATATATTACGAGCTCCATGTTTGCCAATCAAACAGATAAATATGTATATTTGTGACTTCATTGCAGGAAGTATGAAACTGATGATGCCTGATGCATTCAATCGTGGAAACATAGCTTCCAAATGCGAATGCTTTTTTTCAAAATAGTTTTGTCCTCCCGTTGCTTTACGTTGCTAAAAGACCAACAAAGTAAGTAACACGCGTACGTAAATGGAGATATGTCTTGGAAAGAAATGTCATCTCACACATCTTCCGGAGTTTTATCTGCCATTGCCCTTACATCAGAGTAAACGTTGGAAGTAGGTAGCGAACTTTATAGGCAGATATATGTATTATGACTATAATGGAACACTCATATCGGTATTACAGCAATAACTTGTACACATAAAAGAAATGCGGCGCGTAATGTTGCCTTAAGAGATCCATCTTGGCACATGGAATTTATGGTATTTTGAAACTCATGTTATATGTTGCCGCTGAATGTGCGGTGACAAGCAGTTAGTTTAGGACACATTGTTTTATTATACTTTACCCTTCCATTTTGTTCTTATTTTGGTTATGTTTTACGAATTGTAAAAGATACAGTTGAAACAGTGTTACTCGAAAATATGGTTCATCATAGCGTGCTGCAGACCATAATTATTTTGTTCGGCATATATGTGTCAATAATAATTATTGCATCCATAGAGGCGTAATTAAAATAATAGCAATGATCTGCGTTTCCCTGTGTAATAATCACCAGTAAAACGCCATTTCGTTCACATAATTCACACGCTATGCACATAATTTGATAGCATTTCCGAACACAAAAATACGAGCCTCGCCCTTTCCATTCGTTGTAAGGCAAAACCTAAGTAGACCTACTAACAAATAGATGAGTTTACTACACCGCTGATATGCTGTAATATAAAAATTATTTAGAAAGCCAATTGTATACATGTCATTCTGTAAGCAGCTAAAATCTTTCATGTTGGATATGTAGGCGTTTGACAAATAAAGAAGCCCGACGGTCCTGTTTAATTCCAAATCGGTCTGCCCCATTAAGTGGAAAAGAAAGAAGTGAAAATTTATATGACAATAAAAATGTACAAATTTACTTATAAAAAGTATACGGTTGGATTAATTCTTCTGCATTGGTAATAATAATAATAATAATGACATATCGATAACATTAATATGTAGTTGAAAGATTGTTATACAATTTTATATTGAAGCAGATATGGACAAAAGGGTACACGTTTTGTATACATTATAATAATATTGTATGGAATACAAACAATTTATGGTATGCTAATTTAATAGTTATGTGTACGGTATGCACGTGCTGTTTTTTACAAATAAATGAAAACAAGAAAACAAAAACTACTTGAGGATGCACGGAGCAAAAGAACATATCTGGAAGGAAAGTTTGGTAACCTAAATGGAGCACTTTAATTTTTTTCCTAAAATATATGTATAAGGAACATGGTATAGTTGTGCCGTAGAAACTTTGCAGTACTTTACATATACACACTTGGTAGTATTGCTTCCATGGTCAAAATGTATATATGTATACTGAATTGATATCTTTAATTTCAGTCGCAAAAAAATCATAGCGAAATGAGTTTAAGTTAAGCCTGTTTATTAATATCGAAGATAAAATTTATTGTTATGATAATAAATTTGTCTACAAATAGTCTTTGCTCGTTTTCTGGTTGCTTGCTTTTGAAAATTATCAATTGTTCAGTCCTCTCCTTTATTAGCTAGTGACGACATATTTCAATGGGCTGCAAACCACTGAAAACCATTCTGAAATTACATTTCTACGTTATATACGATTTCTAAGAGTTTCACTAATCTAATCAAAGTTTTATTGTAAAAATTACTGATTCATAAATCACTCCTGCTTTACCGGAAGTATATAGCTTTCCATTTTAGCACACTGTTGAAAAATAAGCCATGTATTTTTTCAGTATTTGTGTTGTTATGTAATGCTGTATAGCAACAAAAGCTATCGCTAGCTGATCTTGATCCTATATATTCTTAAATATAAGTGTTACTGTCAAAAGTTAGTTTTCATCGATTTGTGTAAAGGTTTTTAGTATATCTGCTGCTAAAACCATTCTCAAAGATTTCTCCTTTACCGAAAAAGGACACCTCTTTTAAAAATTTATTTAGCACGTCCAGTAACAATGCCTGATCTTTAAAAAAGTAAGTGATACAGCTGATGTCTTGTTCATTACATAAAAATGCCCTGTTTTCTAAGTAATACCAGCTTCAGACAAACCAGAAAAAATAATAAAAGTTACCTAAATATAATGGAAGCTTTGTCTATCTAAATACAATTTTGAAGCTTGTTTGAAACTAAAGAAAACCCCAATGAAATGAGTGTTATAAACAAAGAAACGTAGTTTTTTCTTTATATTTGTATTATATCGTAGACGACTTTTAAGTCTCATCAAAATTAAAGACCATACAATTATGGACAAGCGTAAGGTACGGTGTTACAGTGCCCTTGATAACCCATCACCCAAAGCCTTGATATCTAGCCTCAAAAKAATAAATATCTTGCTATTTATACAGAATACATTTAGTAAATAAGTGTACCAAACTTTGCTCTAAAATCTGTTCTTGCTCCACGACTTCAAGGAAATAATTTAAAAAGAATCTTCATGTTGCTTTTTCCATACAGTATTACTATTTTTTGTGAAATCTTAAGTAGGCTGCTGAATGCGAGTCACTTTATTGCTTTGTGGTAATCTAAAGTCATGATCATTATAAATTTATTGGCAGAGAATAATTTTCCGCTAAGAGTGATGATGGGATTTTGCTTCGTTGTGAATTCTCCATACTGCTATTTTCAGTGGATGCTTGGAAACAGATCTGCGCACTGCCGTACCACACAAGAGGAAAAACTATAGCTCTAGAGTGGCTTTGGCTATACTCCCAAGTTACGTACTATTTGTACCAATCGCTTACGAGCTATTGTCAGTTGACATACAAACTTAAAATTCTGCATTCAGTTAGTGTTTAGCCTATGAAGATAGGAAAAACTCAAGCATCCCCATATTTCATTCCTATATCTGAAAATGTTCTGACTAATGTTTTTTCTTTATTATGTGTGGCCAGAATCACAACACCAATTGCTATTTTGGGTTAAGTGATCATAGAGTTTTATATATAATATATGCGCCAATTGTATCAAAGCTGATGAGAACAGTATTGATTGGACTTGAAGATCTGTAGTCCTCGTGTGTTACTTATAGCAGCTGAACCCATGTCACTAGATTGGTTAAACTTGTTTTAAGTTCCTTATCTGTCATGACATCGATAACATAATTTGCTGCCAAAATCATCATACATTCCTTACATTTTTCAAATACTTGTTCAAGTATATATCCTAGTTAAGGAAAAGAGACAGGGGTTTTGAATAGACGATCGCTACAAGAAACAAAATAAAGATTTCAATAAGTAAGAATTTAGATGGCAATGCCATCTTTCAGCATTACACTGATATGATGACAAAGCCAAATAGCTGCCTTAACGGATACTACTTCCTAAAGGAAGTGTCTGTCTGCACTAGACCTAAACTGCAGTGATGAGCTGTAATGACAGCGAAATAGATCTATCTGCAGTTGGTTGAGGTGCAGACAGCACAGCATAGACATGCATTTTAATGTACGTCGGTTCTTGCCCGCTAGCAAAAAGTGCCGTGGGGGCCTGCTGTCAAATTGAAGTATGCAGTTGCATGCCAATTTGTCAGGCTACAGATCACTTTCTTTAGAAAGTAGTACCCGTTAAGGCAGCTAGGTGGGTTTGTCATCATGTCAGTGTAATGCTGACAGATTGCATTTCAGTCTAAATTCTTACTTACATCATACCATTGCTTTGGTATATAGGTAAAACCAGTTCTATGCCGTGCTGTCTGAACTAGACCTAAATTTCACCGATGAGCTGTAATGACAGCGAAATAGATCTATCTGCAGTTGGTTGAGATGCAGACAGCGCAGCATAGACATGCATTTTAAAGATTTCTATATTTGCTGGTGTGTTTATGATAATAAAAATAAAATAATTGCGCGTGTACCCGTTCAGTACAGTTCGTCCGAGAACAGGTCATTCAATAGCCAATTTGTAAAACACTAAGCCGCAACAGGCGCGTGTTCCGCAGTTTTGCTAGGGGCAACGGATGTAATGTGTGCAAGATCCCAGATGCATTCGGCGCACTACTTCAGAAGTCTGCAACTGATGGCACTGTACATCGGATTTCATTACTGCCAGAGAACGCCTTTAGGCACCTCTAGCGTGGAAACGCTCCAGGAATAATGATCGGGTGCTAGAACACGCCCTGCAAGGTTTTAAACTTTTATTATACTTCACACGACATTTAGAGCCGCATAACGCAGCTGGGCGGTTTAAAGCCGCTTTAAAGCTGCCAGCACACCTTTCAAAGGTACGCACAAACTGCAGGCATTAATTTAAAGGATATGAACCCTTTGAGCGCGTGTTAATAAAACGCGATTTTCTTTTTGTCCGCTCTTTATAGCGGTATTTCGTGCTGACATTATTTTCTAAAACAAAAGGTTGTGTCGAGGAAAAGCAATAAATTTCTGCCTCGCGTGTGCTGCGATTTGTGCAAAACGGAGGTAAGGATGATTGTATAAAGAGTATAAAGCAAACGAGTTATGACACCTATCATTTTGCGAACCTCAAATTTGGAATATTTTAATTGGGTTGTGAAGCTCGAAACGTATGGAGCTTTCCATGTATTTACCAAATATGATGTCCTTATCGGCAAGTCATCAGTTTCTGAAGTGGATATCAACAAAAAAACAAAATCACGATTGGTATTACCAAATTCAGGGCCAGCTAAGGATCTTAATTTAAAAAAAAACATTCATACCTACCGGGGATCTGGATAGGCAACTTTTCTGGTTAGAACAATGAAGGATAAGTTGGATATATTTTGCTAGAAATGTTTACTTTCTGAAATTATTGACCCCAGGTTATGTCGCCCCTTAGCGGTATAATATCAAAGTATTAAATATTGTAAGATTGATAATGACTTTGACGGGGCTTTGCCCAGATTGTTTTGTAGCCGTTTGTCAGCAGGAGCGTAGGTATATCGCCAAAGATTTTGCCTTCTACTAAACCAAACTAATGATTTTCCATGTCGGGCACAGACGAAATCGAATGGTTTGAAATCTGTGTGGCGTTAAGTCCCTGTTGATGACTGTGATGTGGAAAAACATTAGCTTATATTAATCGTATTAGATTAGCGACAGTGGTTTTCTATTCTACCTTGCTCGTGTATGTAATTTAATGTGATTCTGCAAAAACACCCTTACAATCTTTTAAACCCAAATATATTTTGTTGTGTCATGATCGTGTCATAGACCTGGTTACACTTCTTTCATAATTATTTGTAATTGTGGTCGGAGATTATTTTTGCACTAATGGTAGAGTACGTCCATCATCATAAACCCATAAATTTTATACTTATAGGTACTTTGCCAAATCCGGGCTATAAGGTGGCCAGAACTTTCTAAACCAGAACATGTCCATGTTATCCCATAACCGGTTTTGGACGAAGTGACCCGTGTGTGCCTTTAAAAAAATCTGCTGCATGACGTCACTAGGCACAACGCCTGAGTTTGATTATTTTGAGGTTATTTACTAGACGTGTGTGTCTTTCATAAATGCTAACAAGGACCTATAGCAGATCTATTGTATGGCGACAAATTCAAATTTAAATTGCACAGTGCTCCATTCTTTTTGATACTTCTACAAGAATGGTTTTCACGAAGTCTAATAAATCCACTTTATTTATCAAACTGGCGAAGCGCTTTCAGCTAATATAAGCCATCATCAGTGGCTAACAATCTAAATACAGAAATACAGAAGGATTTATAAAACTGACGTTGTCAAATTCGAAACAAGCAATCTTGACTTCAAACAAAAAATTACCCTGCATGCCAAAAGCACAAACATGAATTCAATGATCTAATATCGAATTTAGAATAGGACAACTAAAATTACAAAAATCATTCAAAATTGTGAAATTACCGTTATCTATAATTTTGTAAATTTCAAGAATTTCTAGAAAATTTAATTTTGAGCATTTGTTACAAACATGTAAAGAATTTAAATTATTTAAAGAGGCAGTGTGTTAAAATAACAAAAATGATTTGCTAACGAACAATTTGTATTAAGTATTTTTATATGTTGGATGTTATAATATGTTTAAAGAAAACACTTTTTTAGCTTTACCAACCTTTCAACATTTATTTACATCTTCGTCAGGGCGTCTGCAAACATCGTATAACWTTAATGAAWCATTACAAATATACTAAACCTACTTACAGTAGCTTGTTTAAAAACAGCAGTCATCACAAAGGAATTTTTTATGTGTMAAAAATGCTCGACAATGTTAAAATGCKATCGACACTCCAAGGCTATCATAAAATAAATTAGACTCAKGTTCTAGTATCTTTTTAACTTTTCATTAATATTTGTTTGTAGACGCCCTGACGAAGACATAAATAAATGTCGAAAGCTTGGCAAAGTGAAAAAAGAGTTTTCGTCAAACATATTATAACATCCAACAAGTTGATATTCCCGTTAATCTTAGCCTACATGACAAGTACACGACCGCAACCTTCCTTCAGTATCAGTATTTTTATATTTTTCATATTGTTTTAAATGTTCATTGCCTCCAATTGAAAAAGATCTTCCCGTTTGACTGCTATCAATAGAATTACAATCGTTACAAGAAAAACTATAAGCTCCCGAACGATTCAAAATTGGAATTTTGTCTTTATTGCGAATAAAACGGGAAAACACACTGCCTACCGTAGCGAATCCATAACTTATTCCATGAGAGGAAAACAGTTTAGATAAACTAAGTGAGACTGGACCAACAAACCTAAGAGCATACCAAATTTTGACTTCTTCTTCATAAATGGTGTTAAAAGAAAACTTAAATTTTGTTCAATATTTAAAGTATAATTTCTGTGATACATGATTTGAAAATTATTAAAAGCAATTTGAGCAATTACACCCGGTTCCTTTTCAAAAGCGTTTAAAGAAAGAGGTGACTGAAAACGTCTGTTAAAAAGAGAATGAAATACGGACATTTTGGGTGTATAAAGGTGAAAAGAAAAGTAATTAATAATGTTATCGCTGCATGTGGGTTTCCTAAAAATTTCGAAATATAGGTAAGGAGAAGACTGATTTCGTATAATTAATAAATCTAAAGATGGAATTTGATTATTAATGTCCATTTCATAACTAAAATTTATAGTCACGAAGAGAATTAATAAATGTAAGAAAATCGTGTCATCGTGTATAAAGGCACAAAATATTATCTACATAACGATACCAAAATTTAATATGGGAAGAAAAGGAAACGTTTTTGAAAATATCTTGTTCTAAATTATTCATAAAAGGTTCTGTTAAAAGGGCTAAGAGGCGATCCCATAGCTAAACCTGATTTTGTATGAAATATTTGTTATCGAAACAGAAAAAAATTTGATTTAGGACAAATTCTGTTAAAGAAACCAAATTATTATTGTGAAACACAGGTGAGTTACAATTTAACAGCAGATTATTTAAATTTTAGACAGTCTTTTGGATAAATTGAAGGAAATAAATTATTGACATCGAAAGAGACAAGGAAAGAGTTCTGGGGAATTTCGAAATTCTTAAGTTTATTGGTCAAGTCAATTAAATTTTTAATAGCAAAAGAATTTTCGAAATGTAATGGAGAATTTATGTAACAAACAACAGGTCTGATAAGACAGTTATCTTTTTAGGAAGTCCATAAAGCCTTGGTGTTAATGGATTCATAGACAACAACTTTGACTTAGTGCAGTTAAATAATTTTAATGTTGCTCCTTTTAATTTGCTGTTAAATACATATATACCACTTTGAGTAACTGGACCAATATACATTGTTTCTTTTTGATACCTTCTTGAAGTTTCAAAAATTATTTTACAGGGCAACTCCTTTTTCTTGGTTTCGGCATCATTCTGCAAAATATTCCATCAAAAAAAGAAATTATTACATGAATATTTTTAGTTAAAATAACATGGTACACCGACGATCAATCGTAAGAGAACACACCAATCAGCACAACCAGCACCGGAGATGGAAGGACCTCTGAAGAAGCTTGCTACTCGTGCTAACGAAACGTTGGGAAGCAATTCGATGCGAAGACAGCCTTTAGACCCGAATCAGGACAACAGTTAATACCTGGCCGTGAAAGCCTTAACCAATTCGTCTAATTATTAAAATGGTTCATCTGGTATTCATTAGCGCAGAGAATAATTTACCTACATGGAATGACTTGTAGATTCGTTATCATGGAAACGACTTTTAAAACATCAGAAAATTTTAAAAAATCAAAAATGTGGTCCGTGCATCCGAAATAAGCAAAGAATGTTGTAATAACTTTTAAGTTTATGTATGAAATCGAATTCTTACAACTTCGTTTTGTCCTATATATGGTATAACATTGCCATTGGAAACATCAACTTGTTGACTCGACTTATTACATTTCTGTTGAACCGTACAAATGCAACGCCTTGTATCGAATTCTCGCCAACCTATGCCCGTTGGTATACCGTAAATTGCAGCAAATCCGACGAAACGATCGAATCGATGTCGAAGACAAAGTAACCTGATAGAGGACCATTTGATCTCTTTTAGCATCTCCATTAGTAACCGCATCAGAGAGCGGACGGTGCGGGGCAATAATTGGTATCGATCGTTAAAGTCAGGTTTGTCTTTGATAGACTCCCTGCAGAAAATGAGCTTATAGGCTTATGTTGAGCTCTTTGTGCGTCGTGATGTTTGTTGGAAATATGTTTTGTTGCACATGTACATTTTTAGGTAAAAAGTTAATTACCTGCATAACAGATTACACTTATTAAGAGCGAATACAGTTCAAAGAGTGCAGTTCATTATTTATCCTACGCAGGTTCTTACAAGAGAACCCGATTGTATCGGCTAGATTAACCTTTTTAACCTTCGATTGCTCTAATATAGGTATACATTCCTTTTTAATCGAACAAAAGACAAAATTGCAAAGAAACCACACCAATATACAAAGCTGAATGAATGAAATAATGTGCTTTACTCTAGTACATAGCAATACAATACTGCACGTTCATCATTTATGCAAGCAAAGAAACAGTAGTTAAATAGAATATAGATGTATTATAGTATATTTCTCCAAATGAAATAAGGTTATATTTGTAGTTTCGACCTCCCAATAATTGCTCGTTTACTTAGAATCAACGCTTGGCTATAAATAATCCATTGTTTAGCATAGACCGACATAAGCATTACTTTATAAGGACCGTCTTGAATCAAATCAAATCAAAATCACCTTTACTGCTATCACGATCAGTTTTTCCTTCAGTGCCTTCACTGATAATAAATCTGGGAATGTTAACATAAAAATTTTCCAATTCTTTAACGTTTTTCGCGTAGTTTCCCTGCAACTGCTGGTCGATTTTCTCCACTTCGGTACATACCATTTCCATTAGAGTAACATTGAGTTTCATGCGTTTATTATTTATACGGATGTCTGTTTTCAGGTTGCTCCATATTAATTCAATCCCATTGAACACACAATAATAATACTCTGCATCCATCTTTTCATGTATAGGTTGTTGGCACATTAACCTCTTTAATAACATCCAGCAACTGTTTTTTTGTTACTTTTGCTGAAATTTTAATAATGTTGTTTGCAATTTCAACTGTGGGTTTTGTATTTTGTTGTTGTTCGTGACAATTACAGGATTTGTAGGTAAAAATGGAAGTAATTGTTTGGTAAACCATGTTTCAAACAATGACGATAATCCGCAGAGCAGTTTTTTGTCGATATAAGTAGGGCATTTTATGCCCAAGCATTTATACCCCCAGCATGCAGACTTATTATTCTTTTCTGTCGTGATAGTGGTACATTTAAATTACAATTGTTAGTGCCGTCGGATAACCCATATTTTACACCATCGTGTTTCATCTAAATAAATTATTGGACGTCCCTTTTGGCGAAATTGTCTTATTGGTGTCCCATTCTCTTATCAAGTGTACTATAGTAAAATCCAATACTCTGTAAATGTTTAAAAAATTGCAACGGTGGACACTATATTTTGTCTATACATGTCATACATTCTACTTAAGGTCTTCTCCTTTTCACATTTTTGAGCATCCCACCCACACCTCTTCTTTATCCCCTGATGTTCCATACCAGGCAGGGGTTTGTGCAGCAATTTATGGCCCCCGATAACTGCCCACTGTAGAAGTATTTAAAATTTTAAACAATATCAGAAGAATATGACCTTATTTTGTTTGGGATACTATAACAGCTAAGAACGGGTGTCAGAAGCTTGTTCTTTTAATCTTTGGATCTTCTAAACAAAAAAGGTTGTTCATGCGGCTAAAGTTGACCATTTCCGAGAAAATTGAACTTGAATGTTCGCATTTTCACTGCTTATACAATATCATTTTCGTTTTATCAAATTGGCTGTGATAAATAATAAAAACTGTGATTTATCATATCTCACTTCTCATATCTTTAAAAATTTGTATATTTCAAAGTAAAATTCATAATTGTTATTGTCATAATGTAAGGTATTACCAAAACGTCAATGTGACAGTGACAACTAATACAGTTGTATTATTTATCAAGGTCAATTTGATAAAAACAACTGATTTAGTTAAGCAGTGAAAATGTGAACCATATATATCTGTTTTTGTATATAAGGCACAAAAATTAAAAAACGGATATTTTTGAAGAAAATACTTACCCGTTTTAAAGTTAAGGGTTAAAATGTGGGAGGCTGGCCCTCTCCCCTCCCCCTCAAAGATTTATTACAAAATGTGAGCATCATTTTAACGGCTTTCGGTTCAAATAATAATAACCAAAATTTGATGAAATTATATTAATCAATCTAAGAGATATTTTTGAAAATCTGTTTCTCTTCCCCTATATTTAAGAATTAATATCTCGGTAGGTGGGCGTTATTTTAACAAAAGTTATACTGTAAAGTAGTGTTATTTTCACACCAGTTTTCAGATTCCGGGAGGTTGCCCACATAATGCGGGATACCCTGCATAAGTATGTTTATCTAGGAATGCAGTAAAAAAAACCTTTTCTATACTTTTTATACGGGGCAGGGCACTGTCTTTCAAAAGACTTTTATAATGTTATTATTTGACTAATCATTTTTAATAATTAATTATTTTTTTATGTTTTTCTTAACAGGGTAGCCACAGGAAACTTACTAGCTTATTGCATTACGCCAGTTACTCTGGTTAATGATAGGTTTCAGTTAGTCTCTAAATTCTTGCAGTGAGGTATATTTTTCATTATAGGGATTGCGCCGGCGAATCTTCCGCAGGTAATATTCTGTTCAATATTAATTACCTGATTTAGAATTCCTTTCCAGTACATAATACAGGTTTATGAGATATTCCTGATTATTTGAGTTTTAGGGGCGGGCATTTCGAAGAACAAATGGGGGGTACGGCAGAAATAATTACCTGATTTGGGAAAATAATAAGAGTAAAATCGAACATGTGGAAAATAATAGTATATCATACAACGACACTGTAATGATGTGCGGTGTAATCATCTGAGGTAATAGCAGCCATTATAGCGACTATAGATACTCCATATAGGACTAGAATGTAAAAAGAGCAGCTTTGTTACAAATTCATTGTCAAATAAAAAACTGACAAATTATATTGATGGAATGTTAACGTTATTAATACTAATACTTCCAATTGTAATGGTTTCATCACGAATTGCAGAGGAATTTGAGATGGAAGTGCGCGTGGAAAGAAGGCGGAAGTGGTGGGGACAACAATTGTCGCCACACAGACATTATGAAGCAGATAAGCATTTTTCGCTTAATTCAACAAAACAAAGTCAATTAACAATACTTTTTTCGAGAATGAACTTACTTTTTTAATTTCGCAAATGCATAAAGTATTCATACGCCTTGTTGTACAAATATTTTGACTTTCCGGTAGTAATCTGAAGAAATAGGAATCTTACGATGTGTAGAACAAATTACCTTGGTTATTTTTCATCGTAAAATTACACAAAAAAACTGGCAGAGTTTACGTTTGATTTGTAGGTTTAGTGTTACACGGTTGCCATGACTGCAGTAAACCCAGACACTATGATTCATATAGAATTCTCTCGTTGGTTTGCATAAAGGAATTATAGCTTATTATTCCCACGTCATTATTTCCCCTGGGATAATAAATATCATTATAGCTGAAAAAGTACAGCGTATGTACTAAGTAATCGTCTACAAACCTTCTTATATTCATTTGGTGTAGTAATACAGATTCAAGCAGCAGCTTTAAAAAAACTTTGAAACGTATAACAGTTGTTACCATTGGTCCCAAAAGAGCTCGGAGGGATATGAAAAATTCCTCATATTTCAAGTACTTACATTCTTACATTATACTTTTTGTTTATTCCGGTAGTTCTACTAACTCAGTTTTTAAATAGAACAACCTGTACGCTAAAATATATAAAATCTACAAGCAAGCAATCCTTAAATTTTGGCAATCGGTTGAAGAATGGTGAAAATATGATCAACATAACCCATTACTATTTCTGATAAAATTGAAAAATGCGTGGCTTATCAAACAGTTGCTGATAACGCCGAAGAGATGCTACCGCTGCTTGTTACCTTTACCAAGAATGCCATCCAGCGAAAGCCAATTTTTTAAAAATTTATCTACTATAGTTAAAAATGTGTTGAGAAAGGCTCCAGTTTACAACATACAGTTAGATCGTGCCAACGAAGGGATTACCGCAACAATTATTCGATTGCGATTACTTCAGAACACAGAAGACTACTTTGAAATAGTAATTCTTCACGCAAGTGAATGTAATTAGGTAATTAAGGATACGAACAGAAATAACAAAATATGCTAGGATGTAAAAAATACTCATTTGTTAAGGCAGCGTGTTTATTAAAACTGTTTTGGATTTAATATGTAGCTGGGGCATCATTGAAACTAGCGATTTTTTTCAAAGAGAAATCAATCTTTTCTATTATTTGCTGCTCAACAACACTCGACTTTCAGCATAATTTAAAGGCTGTAGAAAATTATTTTGATTTCTTCGTACTGAGTTGCTTCCAAGATTAGGTTTATAGTGATCTCCCACTAGAAGGAAAAAAAACATATCATTTGGACGTACAAATTTTTGTAGACACGCATTATAAGTTGTATCAAACATTATCTATTGGCTTTAACAGAAGTAGCATTTGTTAGCTGTAGTCAGAACTATTTCCACTTGACTTTGGAATATTGCGCATGAGTTAAAAAACCTTTTGATATAGTTTCTTTACTAGAACGTAGTAATATGCCTCTGCCTCATCAGTAGTGAAGTTCCTGCAAATGACGTGTATATTCAAAGCATTCTAATAAAATTCTTGTGCCACACAGAACTGTTGTTTTATAATTACGTAAATATGGCAACCCTAAACAACCTGTTGCGATCTCTAATCTCTAAATCTGATTAGTTCTGCGCATAAGAACCTCTAAATCATCACTGTTCCTAGATATATTTCGGGGTAGGCACAGGAAATTCGAACGTCCCGAAGCGAAGTACCCGCAACCTCCCAAACTTGGGGCACGTTTATATTTTAATGCATAAATCCTGATATTGATTACGCGACCGCAAACACGTGTAAGATAAAGCGTTAAGCGAGCTACCTAACATTGCCGATCACTGTGATAGCGCCGATACAACCTTGACCGAATTCCGAACTTTCAATTTGCATCTATCAGCACTTAACGGTAGTTAGCATAATCTTATAAATTGTTAAGTTCATGTGCAGTATAAGATTTTTTAGTCAAGAGCAGTTCCTACGCAACTCGCTCAGTAAATATATTTTAAATAAATTACAATTTGTGTACTGCATCCAGTTACATTAGAATTAGCCAATCGCAGCGTAGGAAATTCTGGCGTGGAAATATCTAATTACGAATAGTTAATTTTTATTGTAGAAGATTGTCGAAACGTCGACAGAGTTTATTAGATTAGCCAGTATAATGAGGAACCTTGCTGGTGAACATGTTTGCATTATTGATGTATCAGAGTCAGTCCGCGTGACTTTGCAATAAAACAGTCGTCAGCAGAGTTAGCAGGTCTAAAAAGCTTTAAATCGTCTGCAAAGGGTAATGTTATGAAGAACAGGAACGGTGTCGTTTACAGAAAACCAAACAAGGTCGGCCCAATATCGGAACCTAGGGGCACCCTAAAGTGAGAACTTATTATAGATGAAGAGACAATATTGCCTATCCTAACATATTGCTTACGAAGAGTAAGATATGATCTAAACTAAACAAGAATATTTCTTGTATTGTCAATATTTTGTTAACCCTATCAAAAGCTTTAGTATTATCGGTTTACACAAAAATCCTCCTCACAAACCAAGCTGTTCGTCAACAACTATCTGTCTGACACTACTTCAAATCAGGTCCGTTATAACCGATTTAAAAAGAATCGAGATGAAAAAAGCTGCATACACGTAACCCATAATTCGCTATTTGAGCTTTAACCCCGGATTTATAAATCCGTCAAGAAATAAAACATTTTCCGATGTTCATAAAAACTGCCCATACGTAAAGATATGTAAAAAATAATAGAATGAGTCTTATATATAACAGTGACGTAAAATTGAGTGTTTTTCACTAATCACAGTAATCTCCATTACTATTAGCTTAATATTCTCATAATATACCCAGATAACGTGACGTTAACATAAAAACCTGTTTAATCCTAAAAAAAGATTGACAAAAGTTTAAACATTCAAACTATTTTGGCCGATAGCAATGAGCTTGCTTAATGATCGAAGCTCTTAATGACGTCACAGTTCGTATCACGTGACCCGCCTGGCATGCATCACAGCTTACATGCCACATAGAACGCGAAGATCGTTAGTTTCGCCTTCCTTTTCTGCTTGTTTGTGTTTGGCACCGGTAATTTTTTGATAACTCTTTTTCTCGTGTATAATTTGTATTAGATGTGCTATCAGTATTTGTATGTTCATAAATGGGATAAGATTTGGAGAAACCACGCTGAATAATTTCGCTTTGAGTTTTGAAGTGGTGGCTGAATTTTTGTGTAAAATGGTCTTCACATCAGAGAAACACAGTCATGGAAAACAGGGAATTAATGACTTCAGCAATGATAACTCCTCAGGACTAATAATAACTTTACCCAAATCAACAAAATACGTGCGTACTTCTGGCACATGCAGTCTGTCACATGCTTGACATAAGCTTATTGAAAGTGAACAGCAAATCCTGCAACGGTATCATCGTAAAACATCATTTTGCCAAACATATTCCTTTATAAGAACTTATGAGTATACACAAAACATATCGCAAGTGATATATACAAAAAAAAGGAGATAATACTGCGAGATAGTTTGTGTTTTGATGTTTCGAGCGCGATTTGCACGTATTCTATTCCATWTTCTTACTGCTCGAATCTATCGCAGCACTGTTCAAACTAGTGCATGCCCAAAAAGTGCACCAAGTCAAAAAAAACCTGTAAGAAATTTACCAACAAATCCGCTGTTCGCTGTACCGGAATTGAATTCTCAGACATGCTGCCATGATTCTTTAAAATCAAACCCTGCGGACCGAACTGTATGCAGAACACGTGCGGAAACAGACGCACTTCCTTACTATTTATCGTGCCTACTACGTCATAGGACCTTCCACAAAGCATGCCTTGCTACAACCCAAACTGTTCGATCTAGATACAGATCCCTTCGGATGCCAAATTCGCAACATAAATATTTAAGGTTTACCTCGACGTCCTCAGGGCGAAATCTGACCCTGCAAAACGTTGTATAGGTAATGAGCTTTGCCGCCCGCCAGGTTTTGCTTTCATTCTAATCTGTTGCATTTATTCGTGTATAACGTGGTATAAAACAAGGGATGTCTGCGTGCGGCTTTATTCTCTCTTGTGTACGGTGTTTCTGAGGTTCGCCTTCACATGTTTTCTGTAAGGTGGAAATMATTTATCGCGCGCKGGTTAAAAGGTAAGCTTAAAAATAAGATGTCTGTAGATTGCGTTTTCCTTGGTTGAATTATGGACTGCGGGTTACAATGTATAGGAAAAGGTTTGCGAGCTGTGTTTTGATCAGGAAACACTTATAGAATTATGTATGATGTTGCCCTCTCTGAAAGCGTCTAAGGACAAGAATAGTTGTTTCGGCATTTAATAAGACAACATAACTGAAATCTAAAAGAACTGATGCTTCAGAACACAATAATTGTAATAATAATAACAATTATTGTTAAGTCACGACAAATGCAATAGGTACAACCCCAGTTGTTTTTCTGCAGAAGTATATAAGGTACTTCATAATAAAAAATTGGACGACTACTCATGTTCTGTGTGCAAATGATAACTAAAAGTTCAGTTGGTGAAATCTAGATGATCAAAATATATATTCCAATTCGAAAAATATGGTAATAGACTTTCTTTAAGGAGGCATAGTGTCTTACTTCCCTTTTGGAAGTGCTGCAAACATTGTCTATTGCCTATATTGATATATCTCATTAAAGGGTGTAACATCCTCCGTGGTAAAATAATTTTTTTTGACTATTATATCTGAAAGTACAATTTTTAAGTGCCCATTGAACGAGAAACGGGACACTTTTTCCACCTAGACGATAAGATATTTTACATGACTGTGAGTAACATACTGACTTAAACCTATCCTAAAATAACATAATGCTACTAGAAAATTGGTTGTAAATTACTCTATAACACATCATTAATGAGGTTCAATGAAAAATCGTCAAATACGAACTTAGTACAAAATATATATTATATTAACGACTAAATTACGTCTAATAATAAAATACACTACATTAGAATTAGATGTCATCAAAGATAATAATTATCTATGATGCACCATGAGCATCGAAAGTTAGAAAGTTTGGGTAAAATGTTATTTATTTAATCTGGTTTAATAATAAATAGTGATATCTATATCAAAACATAATGGTGTAAATCCCACGAAAAAAAAAAACAAAACCGACAGCACTTATAGATGAGGGACACTTTCAAGGGTTTCTTAGTGTAATAGACAAATTCGCTTTGCTAACTGCCTATTTCAGGAAGTCGTTTTTTTAGTTTGTTAGTAACTGATTTCTTAACTTTGCTTTCTAAATAAATTTCTTTAATTCAAAATGAAACCTTCTAAATACTGTTATTTTTCGGCTCAGCACGTTTTTGTCATTGCGTTTGATTTACTTCTTGTAAAGGGTTATATGAAATAGTACAAACAATACATTATTCTCATAAAACACATGAAATTAATATACGAATTCTTTTAACAGACGCATTTACAAGTTGCGCTTTCGTTCTGATTAGAAGAAATATATACTGATCCTTCAGTAAACAGAAATATGTAATAATATCTACAAGGGCAACAGATATAACGAATGTATTATCATTGTGTGAAATTTGTTTTGTGCTTGGGACAAATTTTTTTCCTACACCTCCAGGCTTATTGGTTATTACAAAAGCCAAGGGTTAAACTGTTCTTTTCCACAAAAAATACTCCTTTTGTGAGTTATTACTTTAAGAAAACTGTTATTTAATAATTAATACTGCAAAAATATTTATGTTTTTGACTTTCTATTATTTTATTTGTTTAAAATAATTTAGTAATTTGATTTCTAAATGTCGAACAGAAACAAATTATCGTATGCAAGTGTAACGGGTAAAAGACATTACGTCAAACGTCTTGCAATCCTACCGCAATAGCTTTTTGTGTTTGGTTTTGTCTTGCAAGGGAACTAGGGACCTAAGGCAAAGTTAACAAGGTATTTTGGTTGAAATAATTTCTTTTTTTTAACGCAAACACAAAAACTATTAGTAGGTACTGGCTGGCTTGAATATGCTACCGAGAAATTAGCGAGAGAAATATAAGAAACAACTTTTTAATTTCTACTAGTTTTATGTGTTTTTGTTTTCTGAATTGATACTGTGCCATTAATATGGTTTATGCAAGTCGCCCTATTCACATGCCCCTCTATTTCGTCCAGCGCTGTCGATCTTTTTGTGTATTAGCCCACTGCAGGCTTTATTTTGTGTGACTTCTCGTTGGCAATGCCTTCAGCAGAGATCAAAGAGTATTAAGAATATCCTAAACCTTGGTGCTCTCGAAGCTCGGAAAGCTTCATCTGAGAGACAGTGGTGATCTCCTTCTAACACAAGGTTGTACGTCTCCTCATAAAACATGACGAGACATCATTTACTGGGGGATATAAGATTCTAGTTCTAGGTTATTGCCGGAGGGTACCACGCTGAATAAGTCATACAAGACTGTCTTTATTAACAGTGTGTTTTACAACTGACCATCACTTAAACAATTCTGTTTGTTTCTCAGACACATACAGGTCCCTGCTACATACCTGGCTTTTTCAAGGAGCCTCCTCGAACGATTTATGACGCAATATGCGATATTTAAGTGAAACGTCTAGCCCAACTGGCTACCCTACAGATGTACTTTTCATAGTCAAATATAAGACATATTTACTGTGTAAAGAATTGAACTTTTCTTGCGGTTTTGCTCCAGTCTAAGCACTCTGCAGTTTTTCGGTGCAAAATATATTACTTATATGTTACAACGAATTGTGTTGTTGTATACCGCTACAGAGCTACACATCGAACTAATTAAAACACAGTGTAATTTTGTATCCTACTAAATATCGGGACGATTACAATTACAAAGTAACTTACTCATAGTGTTATGGACTTTCTAAATTTAAATATTTGACTTGGGTAGCTTCTGTAACATCCTCTAATTATGTGGTTCAATGTAGAAGCTTACATTAAATTGCTCAGCTAAAAGGACTCAGGAATTTAAGGCTTATAATAGAATATGCTTTTATCAACAGGAAACCAACCCCATCATGTAGGACAAGCTATCCTTGATAGGCACGATTTTTTCCATAGTGGTCGAAGACGGACTTTTTCAGCAGTCGGTGTTGTTTGTTACTCCATTTAAATGTTGGAAGTAGCTGCCTTCAGTCCCTAGTATAATAAAAGTAAAGTAGTATCAGAGCAGAATAAAAATTGGCACGCACAAATGATATCGCCGCTCAACTGATGAGTCATATATGATTGCCTTGTTTGTTTTAAATACGACTTCCAGGGTATTTAGATTGCACTTCTATAACCCAAGATTTCAATTTTATAAATGCGAGCATTTATATAAAAAAATGTTTATGAATAGAAGATCGTTTTTCAACGATTTTACCTTGATTTTATCAGAATCTTCTAACTCAATGCGTCCAGAAGTTAGGATGGGCGAGAAGACCCTATGTCGATATCTCAACTGAATTGTTACGACCCATACATTCTCTATCGAACAATAAATAAAGCGAAAATACGACCTGACTATAACAAAACCCCTTGGTGGAACAGTATCAAGTCTTAATCACAAAAATTTCTCGATTTAGACTTACAGATAAGGTACCTGAATCTGGGGGATCTAGGTTGAACATGCGGCATTCAGAGAAACTTTTTGTGTTGCGTCGGCGTTGGTGATAAAACGTGATTTAGGTACGCGGCTTTACTCGTCAAGTCGATAAAAAGTCGACAGGAAAAGAATGAAACATATAGGTGCGAAACTCGCTTTTTGGACAAAGATGTACGAGACTGAGCGAGTCGAGATTGAGTTAATGAATCCGCCTCTGTAAAAGGTTCCTTTCATGTTTTTAATTCGGTGCTGTCAAATACAGTGGCACTGAATAGATACAATCTTGCGCTAATGCAATACGCATTTATCTAGTTATACAAACTGCAAAACGCAGCAGCAATAAGTCTGATTACAAGGATAGCTTTTATAACGAAAGCGCTTCAGTGACATCTACAGCCCGGAGTTTGACCCGTAACTACTTCACAACTGAAGTGGCGTAATGTTTGTTTTAATACAGCAGGGAGCAAGTTGCTTCAAACTGCATATAAACTCCGCCGACAACGGTGTGCGTCAGCATACCAAACTTCAGGACTTTAATGAAAGTTTGCTACATTGCTGTGATTTAGCAGTAAACTGCAATCTGTCGAAAATTTGCAAACCTGCAAATAGCTTTATTGGCGTTTTCGAAAGATTATGTTAATGCCTTGTAGCAGCAGTAGATAAGCAGATGGGTTAAATAGCTTTATTTAAAATGTCTACTAATTCTGTTCCAGCAAATCAAACTAAACTTCAGCAGCAAGTTACTCAATTCAATTAGTGATTAAATTTCCAAATGTATACAGCGAAGGCTTGGGCAAATTTTCTGGCGGAAAAGCAGTTTTACATTTAAAAGAAGGTACAGTGCCAGTGTTTTGTAAAGCACGATTGGCGTTGCCCATTCGCTGAATTCTACAGGTGTAAGTACCTCTAATTTAACAAAATTATTCAATTCTTTTTCCACTAGTTCTTTCGGCGCAATGGACAGCGATCGAGCTTTACAAAACACTGGCACTGTACCTTCTTTTAAATGTAAAACTGCTTTTCCGCCAGAAAATTTGCCCAAGCTTTCGCTGAATACATTTGGAAATTTCGTCACTAAGAATTGAGTAACTTGCTGCTGAAAATTGGTTTGATTTGCTGGAACAGAATTAGTAGACATTTTAGATAAATTGTCGATTGAAATTCTTAATTCTTTTAACTAGTTTTTACCTATTAAAGGTGGTCCCCCTTTCCTAACAACATACAATGATAAACTTTCTTTGTAAACACGATTGTTACATTTACTTTAATGAACCCTAAAATTTCTATTAAGCTGCCATTGATTTAAGTCATGCAAATGAGCATTGGGAAACAAAGTTTGATAATCAAATTCTGATATTACTGAAATTGCCACACCGGTATCAGTTTCCATGTTTAAAGCGTTGTCATTTATGCGCAATGATAATTTAATTGGCAGTTCATTAGTATGTGACATTTTAAAAAGCTCTTGTGATGAATGAAGGTCTAGCTGATCTTCGCTATCCTCTTCTACTTTTTGTTGTTGTTCCTTTTCTTGCACACAGGTTGAATGTGTCCAACTTCACCACATTTAAGACACCGCGAATTTTTAAAATAACACTCACTCTCCACGTGATTACGTTTACCGCAATGTCGGCACTTGTTTCCACGGAACTTTCTGTTTTTCTGGAAGGACATCCGATGCAGTGCCATAGCTGACGTTGACGCCTCATCTATAAGAGTAGCATTTGCTTCCGCAGCTTCCATGTTGAGAGCCAAAGGGGTGGCAGTTTCATACCTCAAGTCACTTTCGGATAAATGCCTTTGAAGGATGACTTCATTCTTCTGCTGAGGATGTAAATGTTTCTTTACTACATCAACAATTTGTTGATACGTCTTAGCTTCTGGTTGTGCTGGACTGCATAGGTCTGTTATAAATTCAAACGTTTCGTTTCAAACTACAGTAAGTAAGATGGCGGCTTTTAATTCTGCCTTTATCTGATTTGATAAAAAGCACTGTTCTAACCTGGCGATGTAGGTGTTCCAGTTCTGCTGGCCAATTTTAAATTCTTTTATTCGCCCAATTGACATTTTGAGTTCACTTTATTAGTACCCGTCGCCACTTTGAAGTTTCCGAGTGGTAGGTTCAATGGAACGCTTATTGGAGTACGTATTTAAAGACGGTTTACTTGGAACTAATTTATTCTACCCAAAACAATATAAAAACCTGCTATTCTAAAAACCTGTCATGATAGTAAGCGAAGATGTTACAAGAATCAACAAAGATTAGGTACTTCTCGATTATAGATTTTGTTAAACAATGTAAGACTAGACTATAGCATTGCATAGGGTGTCTCATTTTTGACCATGTTCTACTTTTTCGTGATAAATTCTTCGGGCAATACAGATTTTGGGTAACTTGTTTAGTTTTTATGTTACAGTCTTAAATTGGAATACTTCGAATTTATAAAAGACCCTGTTTGTTGTAGAAACTTTCTACATGGTATCAAATGCCGTAATTAGTTATTTGGAATGGCAAACACTTTTAAGATATGTGTCAAACTTATATTTTTTATAGAATTTATATTTGACTATGACACGCTTAAAAAGAACCCTTTTGCGGTTTTCCAAAATATGAATTCATATTTTTATTTATTAAATAGAGAAATCACATCAGTTCCCTTGAAGTTTATTATTACTTCGCATTATTTTTGAGTCGCTAGTACGTTGTATCGGTACCAAATATTACGGCGCAAAATTCGGTTGAGTTATAATTAATTATTGATGTATTTTAGTTTACCTTTAAAAGTGTGCAATTTGGCCGCGTTACATCCGCACTTTAATGATTTTAAAAAACTTGACAGTGTTAAATAAATAAACTTTTAATCAAATATAACGATTATAACACTTGGTAATGTTTCTGAGTTTTACTTTTTATATACAAAACACTCAGTAACACAAATAATTTTGTAGTTTGTTTATAAATGCTGCCATGAATATCACCCGGGCGTAGCTGTAAGGATTACTGTGAACTAAATTTTACCTTAAGCAATAACTTTGTTATAGTTACGTTTGTAAACTCGCATAGATTTTGTAAACTCATTCAGAGGGGCCTAATGTTTAGCTAGTTTATTATTAGATATTATTATTGGCATATCTAAACTTAATACATGCAATAGAATCGATTTATTTAGGTTCGTGAGAAGATGACTGTACTTGTTTCAGTATTATGCCATGCCATGCTAAAGTCAATTTTTCTCCGTTCTTGTACATATTATGTTCTTTGAATCTGATACTATCGTTACATTTTGTTTATACGACGTATTTTTTAGACAGAGCATTTAGTTAGTTTCACATTCTACATTTGTTRAACGGACCTTCTTTATCCACAGTACTAGGCAATATGTTTCTTAATATACAGTTGTCACCAAAGGGAAGGTTTACATTAAATTTATATAATACATTTGGCTGTTATATTAAAGTGTCGTATGTAAATTTTCTGTATACAGTTTTTTTTTTCAAGTTACATATAGATATCAAATTTATACAATATTTGTGTTTGTTTAATCACCTCTCTTTGTGTCCATTTAAGTTGATTAAACTATAAATGTTGTCTTATCCACAGAAAATTACAATAATCATCATTCATCATTGTAATTTTCTGTGGATGAGACTACATTTATGGATCAAACTCTAAGGCGGACATTTTGTACTTAAAATGTGTACAACAATTGTTTTTAATGTGTCTCGGTTTTCTGTATATATTAAACCTGATTTTATTATCCTTTGACAGGTAATGTTAAATCTAGAAACGGCAATAGGGTGCTCCTTTCCTAGTTCTAAGTAAAATTTATTAACGGAAACAACGAATTTAATTTTTGTGCAAAAATATTAATATTAAAGTTATTGTCTACTATGGCAAAAACATTATCAACATATCTATGTTTACAATAACGGAAATTCTTTTGAACCTTTTAGATTGATTGGAATCTTAATAAAAAGTTAGCTAACAGAGGTGAAAGTGGGTATGGCATTGCCAATCCAAATTTTTGTTTAACAATAAAAGTGTTTTGTTCGATGCTTAATTTTGTTAGTTTTAGGTATTCCGCAAGAGCCCCCTTAATCAACTTCATTTTAACTGCGATGATGTGATTGTGTTTAATTATATTTATTTATTTTATTTATTAAATCTAAAATGTTTTAACCAAACCTTCAGTATTTAGTGTAAACTTAATGAATTCATTGACCAGCCATTCTGCTAACTGGTAATATAAGGCGATCGGTTTGATCTTTTTTATATTAACGGGTTTTCTAACTTTATATTTAAGACGACTATTTATTAAGAGTCTAAAGTATCAAGAGTACCAAGAGTGGTCATGTCTTGCAAAAATCTGCCTCGTCTCGTCTTGTTTTGAGATCAAGATGAAACACCAAGGCAAGACAAGGCGGGGGAGGCAAGACAAGACAACACAAGACCTCTTGACTTTTCTTGTGGTAACACTATATGAACCGCTGAAATAAATGATATCAAATGGGAATGTGCATAACCGTATGCTCCAAATTATATCGTTTATTCTACAGTGCGCGCTATTACAAAGAGAAGTGGTAAAGACAAAAACATATTAAGGAAATTTTGCAAGGGACTAGCGTGCTATTTGCGCAGCATTGGTTTCAACTACATTATAAATAAGAAACCGGTAGATTTACCAGTTATCACTGTTTAAAGATTAAACGTAAACGTACAGACCGTCTAAACGCTTGTTAAATTTTGTCAGCGTTCTAGTGCGCTATTAGGTAATCTTCTAGTCATATCACCGTCGAAGTGTGTAGAGTATGAGTACTAAAGTACTTTTTAGAATAACAAAAATCTATCTACAAAAGGGTAAAGGATGGCGGATAATCCGATGACTTTCTGTAGTCTCGGCTTGTTCGCGCCCTGCATGCCACACTCAAAGCACCTTGATTGTTTGACACCACCGACGACGTTCCATTAAAGCCAGAAAGCACTGTAAATAGACGACGTTTATATAATAAACATGTCGGAGGACTAGTAAAGGGGGGTCCCCGCGGTAGATTTATTGCGTACATTAAGGGATAAGTAGGACTTACCTGTGTGCCTCAAGTTTAAAATAATTCAACTGGAAGAATTACGACGGGATTGCACTGCCATCTGACGTATGAATAATGGAAAAGCGAACTGGAGCTCTGCTCCAAATTCTCAGAAAATACGAGCACGATACGATTTCGACCTGTCGAGAAAGTCGACACCGCTGGGAATTTATTTTAGAGAAATCCTGAGCTAAATACAGCCTTGGGTTAAATAATAATTTAAGCAGAAAAAGCAGCGGGAAGTGATTCATGCGTGGTACACCTGTCTTACTATCAGGTTAGTCAAATCTTTACTACGCTTTTGTGCTAACAAATTTTTATCATGAGTCACTTGTAGATTCGATCAAAGAGAATACTTCACCAGGATAGATGACCACTGAACTTCTCAAAAGTTCCTCCTGCAATATCAAGCAAGGTATAATAATACAGATTACTCTTCTGACTGTCCTCTGAAATATGTATGTATGTAATGTGTGGTGCTATTTACTTAAAAATTTTCAAGGTGATCTCTTTAATGACATAACTGTTCCATCATCTAAACCTATGAACAGGTTTGTCTTAAAAGCAGATTGTCTAGAACTGTAGAAATGAGGTCTGAGGAGTCAGTGAGGAACTTTTGACATTGTGGTTGCTCTCTCTCTCTCTCTCTCTCTCTCTCTCTCTCTCTCTTGCTTCTATAAAACTGCTTGACGACAACCTAAACCTAAACAGTAAATTAGGCTAAGTACTAAGCACTTATCTTGTTATTTTTTTCATAATATCTCGTATTCATTATTGTCGATGTAATTACAGGCAGTTCGGATATTATGGCATTTCATTATTTCTCCGATCTTTCAATGATTCTTATACAGAGAACTTCCTTAATAAGAAATCTAAATCGATCAAATTCCATTAAAAACGAGATTCTGGGAAACCAAGTGCTCGTACGTGATATTGGGGAGGACTCCATCCTGCTGAAATAAAAGTTAGTTTTCTTCCAGACTTAGTTCATCTTCCATTGTTTGGGTCTTTAAGCTTTTTTTGTAACATTTGCAGATAATTGTTAAATCCCTTTAGATCATCTAATGTTGTAATTATCTGACATCTTGACAACTTTTTTTATCCTCAAGCATTTTAATTTTCTTTTTTTGACAACTTAATAGCGTTGATTTTCTGGAAAAAAGTTCTTAAAAAAAGTCTCCTCTGTATTTTCGTAGCATGCTCTGAAACTTTCATTATTAACTTGGTACTCTACACAAGAATTTGTTTAAATGTTGATTTGTGCCTACACGAAGATGCTTATTTTCCTTTTATTTGTTGTATTTGCTGCATGATATAGTACTATTTTCGTTACTGTTGTGTTCATAAAACTACAAAATTCTTAAAATTAGCAGCCACGATCTTTGTATTCTTCCAGTTCATCTTGGTAATGTACTTGCTTATTAGTTTTATTGGTTATCTATGTTTTTGTTGCGCATATCTTCTTCACTGTTTGCAAACGTTATAATATTTCCATATTATAGTAAAAGAATGTGGTTACCTTTTGTCCAAATAGAAAAGGCGTAATAGAACAAATGCTCTAAAGTGCGGCATTAATAAATTTTACTTACGCAATTTCTCTTCAATTCACCCCATTTGAAGCAAAGCAACTCGACCAAATCGCGTCTAAATTGCAGCGAGCTTTCCAGCAATTCCCATAGTTATTCCGAAACACTCAGTATACATATAAAGCGATAACGCTTTATCTTCCCGCAATTTATTCTCCACATTACCGACCTGATTCCGTTTCAGTCGCAGTGATTTCCCTTATAAATTCTAGACGTTGTAAAKTAGCCCCTTMGCTGGCTGGCTCCCGACATTGCAATCCTACCGACCGTTAAATCGCATTCCAACCTCGCGTTCAAATAAACTCCGCGTTGTMCTCAAACGACTGAAATAAGGGCATTCCTGTCACATACGTAACATCGACAAGCAATWCGTATCTGGTGTTTCTCGCCACCGAGTTTCCTGAGGTATTTATGTTCATTAGAAAGGCTAATGAAGGAGATTTCTTTACCAAATATAATTTGATGGGGCAAGCGCTAAAACACACACCATGGAGAGTACTGCATATTATGATAATGACTTTTAATTATCAAAGAAGCATATTTGATAATATAAAACATTGAGTTTAGTGCTCCGATGGTGAAGTGCTTGAAGAACTGACAGCAAATAGAACGATATGCTCTTATAGACCTTAAAATTGCTGCGCCGCTGTAATAGCAAATAGTTGACTGTTGGCTTTTACGACCATGATCGCAGGTGTTTTTTTAAGACGTTTCGCGGTTTGTCCTGCTACCTTTTCTACTAAGTCATCAAAAAAGCAGCTGTATTTGATTAACTATTAGGTATTCAAAACAGTTTTAAAATACTGAGGTAATTTTTTTATGTTAAATATAACTGCGGGAAACGCATTTTTCAATTATTCAATTCTTCTAATACTATCTCACTTTGTTTTTTTTATGGACATTATATTGGATCTTTAATCATTGGAATCGGTATATGTTTATGATTAATTTAATGTATCACATGCTATATGTTATAATCAGCATTATTCGATAAAATAGTTTTTGCTATATTCAGGGAGGCGTTAAAAACACTTGCCTTATTTCGAATGACGAACGTTAATTTTATATTAAGTGTATTTCTCAACGCACACAATGTTTATTTACCATTAACTGCTCCTTAGCCGCCGTAACAAGATTACCTGAACGGTGGGGATCATAGCTACAAATGTGCTGGAGTGGCATCGGTAGGCCCATTTAAATAATATTTTGTTTATGTATATTACTCGCCTGGCTGTGATTTGAAGTGCCTCTGTGGTATATTCGGCAAGCACTCCAGAGATCGATTCTGGAGGTATCAAGTTCGACTCTCGGCCAGGGGTAAATAAAAACTATTTCATGGCGTAATATTGGTCTACATAACCCAAAATTAAAACTATTAATGTGATTATACAAATTACTATTAAGTATGTTTTTATCAGGTGGCCAAACAGCATATTTATAGAACATGAGTCTGCTTGCGGTCATAATGCACTGCTAATACTAAATTGGTGGATTGAATTTATCTGGAAGTTGCTTATCTACTCAGTTACGTAAAAGAAGTAAAAGAAGGAAAATAACACAGAAAATGTAAAATACATACCGAGAAAAGGCATAGTAAATGAGAATAAATAGACCTAGAATTAAGAGAGGCGGCCGCACTATACAAATAACAAAAACATGGCTATCGTTTCATTATTTTTCTCTATAAAAGAATAAAAAGCAGTAATTCAAAGTAGGAAAACTAGACACACAGCAATATAGTTATTACCAAGATGATAGGGATAAAACCTATTAAATAAGTCGAAATAGATATAGGTATTGTATAGTATACAAAGCATATGTAAGAGAAAAACTACTCTTAAAAAAGTGTGTCTATGTTGTGGAATAAACAATAAGTCTTTTCTAGTGAGGATGTTGTAGACATTGTGCTAAGTTTCAAACGAACATAGACAGGTAAGCGCAAATAAACGGAGTGAAACTTTCTTCTTTGTTTCGTATAAAGCCAGGGTATTATTTTTCCAGTCCTTATAACACTTTTCATGCGCATCTTTTTATATCCCTAATAGAGATAATGCCCTTTTGAGAGATGACTGCTGACCTAACTTAAAAGACACCGTACGAATATGAAAATGCTACTATGTGTCGTTCCCGAGATATAATCTTTTTCGTTCTTTAGGGGGGATTTAACCCCCAAAATCCTAAATAGAGGTGATGCCCTTTTGAGAGGTAACTGCTGACCTAACTTAAAGGACACATTTCGAATAAGAAAATGCTACTATGTGTCGTTCCCCAGATATGATTTTTTTTGGTCTTTAGGGGCGAATTTAACCCTCAAGATCCCAAATAGAGATAACGCCCTTTTGAAAAATGACTGCCGACCTAACTTAAAAGACATAGTTCGAATATGAAAATCTTTTTATTTATGCTTGTTTAATTGAATCCATTTCCCGTTTCCTAGCTGACGATGAGATAGTAAGCGTTTGCTTAATATCAAATCTTTTTAGAGTATTACCCTTGGCTGCCGCTTGGTCTGCAGCTAACGGCCACTTAATAGCCAGCAGCCATTTCGTAGGCAGCCAGCAGCCAAACCGCACTCTATTTAGTTATTTCATTGGTTGGCTCGGGTATTATCGGAAAACCGGCTGCTACGTTTTGGCTGCTGTTTTCACGGCGGTATGTTCAGCTCCCTCTTTGAATTCTCTTTTATGGCTTCAGTCGTTTCAAAATGCTTTCCGCAAAGTGATATTTGGGAAGAGAAAAATGTGACACGGTGTCATATCTGGTGAATACAGAGCTCGCGAATTGACGTGTACGTTGTTTTTGATCAAATAATCGCGCGTTAAGTGAACCGTGTAAATCGGTGCATTATCGTGATGCAAAAACCATGTTTTGTATGTCAATAATTCAGGCATTTTCTCTCTCAAATTCCATGAAATTGGCACATAATATCATGTAAAATAGTTTGCACTGATCCGAATGATATT
Source organism: Rhyzopertha dominica (assembly GCA_025024175.1). Classification (NCBI taxonomy): domain Eukaryota; kingdom Metazoa; phylum Arthropoda; class Insecta; order Coleoptera; family Bostrichidae; genus Rhyzopertha; species Rhyzopertha dominica. The sequence goes on from QCXZ01000137.1 coordinate 73,565,713, forward strand.
CTCACGTCATCAGCTATATCTCTAGTAGTCACACGACCATTTTCAAGCACCATTTCCTTCACTTTGCATTGTTTCCTTCGTTAGTCGATTTTTGTCGACGGTGTTGACGAGGCAAATTTTCAACCTCTGTACGACCCTCTTTGAACGATTTATACCAATTATACGCAGAGGCATGGAACATATMAGAATCCGGATAAACATTCTGTAACATTTTGAACGCGTTGTTGAACACGCATGTTTCCTTTGAAACACAAAATTTAAGCCAGATTCTTTGGCATACGGAATTCAACATGATAAAAATCGAAAAACACAAATATTCTAGGTTATATTTTATCAGAACTGTACCATATATTAGGCGCAAACAAGAGTTTTGCGTTATGAGGCGTGATAGAATCTAAGCATGGGCCATACACAGAAACAGCATAATTGAACAATGATACCTTCAATAAATCTCCTAAGTGAATCTTTGGTTTGGTATTAAGAAAGCTACGTAAATTATAAGTTACCTTCAAATTCATGACAACTTTACGAATCAACAGAGATACATGCACATCGAATCGCAATTGGTAATCCATTGTCAGTTCGAAATTTCTCATATTGTCAAAAAGCTCATGTCCTCCTTTACCGATTGAAATATACAGCTTTTGTAGTATTTCCTCGCGTTTTGTAGATTTTGAAGGTTTGCCAAAAAATATTAATTTAGATTTACCGGGAGTGTTTTTTTAAGACTCGATGAGTTCATATGAATCACTGTTAATTCTGTTATTGATGTAGTTCACATCGTCTTTACTGAAATAATGCATAATTTGCGTATCATCTCCGTGTAGATGGTGGTCTTCGGGTGAGATGTAAGCAGTTAAGATGTGTATGTAGTAAAAAGGAACAGTCCCATAAATGAACCTTGTGGTGCTCCACTCACAACACTAGCTGGTCTAGACTCGCCGACATCGAAACGAACAATCTGCAACAGTGTTGGTAAAATAACTCTTAAATATTTGAATAATTCTCTCACCTAAACCTAAATAATGAAAAATAGCAAGAAGGAGATAATGGTGAATACTATGTGTTTAACTCCGTTATTTGTTGTTCTCGTTGAATGCCCGACCTGCCTGGAACGCAACACATCGGAAAATCGGGGATTCCATCTAACCTGATGCCTTAAATTCCTCAGCAACAAAAGGTTAATACTGGGGTAGCCGTGAATTCCATTAATAACGGGGATCCACAGGCGGTGGTGAGTAGTCAGATGTGTACGCCGCATCTTCTCGGCGGGGCTACCGCCACAGCGCCGGCGGTTCAAGGCATTATAGCCGCCGTCGAAGGGACGCGGAATACAGTGTTAATGGAATTTCACAGCGTAGCAAACATCGCGGCTGGCGTGCAACATGAAACTTTATTAATTATTTTGCTAGCAGTGTACGTTCACGTATCCTCCTCGTACATGCATTATGTAACTGGAGCATGCCAAGCTGCACTCTGTAATTACCACACTAAATTGCAATTACTATCGATTCCGCGGGCCATACTGCACTTTTTTCTTGGCCATMTCAGCCTTTTTTGCGCCGGCGACGAGGCAGGGCAAACTTTGATTAAAGAATTTTTATCTCAAATCAATTACCTAGTTTCCCTTTAATTAAATCAGGTGTCGGGACCGCAGGGTTCCGTCTCGCAACAGTGTAGCGTTAAATTGCGGCGGTAAAAAGTGGGATGGAGGTGGAAAAGCGACTGGGGCGTTTATGTCGATAACTTTTTTATACTTTTCGCTAGAGTGAAGGTTGCTATATTCCATATGCTGAACCAAATCATCACGTGTGGTTAAATGAAAGTATTGGTTCACATTGTTTTTTATAGATATTTCCCAGAACGTACGTTTTTAACAGCAGAATAATATGCAAAAACCCAGGTATTCCAGAAATCGGCACCGAATATTCAAGAAATGCATACTTCCACGAGAAATTCTGATGAAAAATCGCATTTTATTAGATATTATATTCTCCCATTTAATTTGTGTACTATTTTCCTATTTCAGTTCCCGTATGCCAAGATAAAACGACAGTTTCAGTACTAGCGAAACTGAAAGAACAAGATGCGTAGGGGTGCTCCTTTTTGCCGTTCTCTATGAAACAATGCTGTATCTTCCATGTTTGGAAAAATATTTTTTTTACTTGCTAGTATGCTTTTGATCAATCTCTGATGCTTTGTTATGCCGTTATTATAACGGGCGTTCATAAAAAAACAGTTCAAGCAGGACACTCGTTTCCCTTTCTAATGCAAACGTAGCGCTTGTCGTGTAGATAACCGTAAATGGTAAACGAGGCTCGTCTTATAATCGTTTACGATGACAAAAACCATAATTGGCATACCTGGTCTGTTTCTTCATAAAACCTGTTCAGTACCTGTTAGTATCTTAACCAAATAGCGTCAAAAAGATGAATTGATAACAATGGACTCATATTGCGTCCTCCTCAATTCCTCGATCGATTATGTGGTGATTAATTAGGGAAAACCTTCGCCGATGGAATAGCTAAGAACCCAAATAGATGCAACCCTCCGAAATACTCCTGCAAATTTGCGAAATTGTATCTTTTTCTATTGATCTTTGAATTCATTTTGTAGATAGGAATGATTTTCAGAATGTGTTTATTCAGTTGTTTGCTGTTTAGTTTAAACTGCAATTTAACGCATGATCTCCAACAACTTATTTAATCCTTTTTTAATGGTATCTAAAAATATACGGTTGAATGCTCTCCGCGGAAATTATTTTATGCTACGATGTTGATAAGACACACATAAAATGTCATTTGTTATCTATGAAAACAATAATATGAGTCATTAAATGCATAACAGATAAAACAAATGAAACTGCCTTTTTTAATTTTATCGCCATATTTGATGCCGGGCAACAATTTACCAACTTGTTACCATCTTGCAAACCAGATTATTTATTTTTTTATACAAAAGAATAGCTTTAGTCAAGAGATTTCAAGACAAGCATTGTACTAAATCCCTAAATTACTCAACCTATTTATTTATTTTAGCGCGCGGATAGGTTGCCCTACGTAATTTCTGAAAAATTCGAAAAACAAAATTGCACCTAATTTAGTGTAATTTACTAAAATTGAACAAAAGTTATTTTGTATTGTTTCGTTTCGGCTTCATTCTGTAGTCGTCTTCAAATTGTACTTTTTCTTGAAAATAGTTTAAGCCCAACCAAAAAGGCGTATGCCAAATCGGACACCGTCATAACGTGGTGACAAAAAGAGAAAGTGTGTGCAAAATTAGTTGATTGCTCAGGTCAAGCAGACGGAAATCAAGAAATTGAAATTGAATTAAATAATTAGCAGTTTTTAAACCAGATTTATCTCTACATTAATATTTTTATTATTTGCTTTTTACATAAATAGTCCTATAAAAGCAACGTATTATTGTTACAATTCAGTATAATTTGTATATGTATATAGCAGTCGAAATACTACTCATATCTTATACATGAATAAAAATTATGAGAAAAGTTATATTATTTTACTAACAGATTACAAAATAAATTCCATTGCAACTGAAACTATTATCATTATTATGCTAAACTGGTTACTTACAGAGATAACAATACAAAATCGGTTATAAAAATAAAATAAAGTATACTCATCAGTTATGGTACCTAGTCAATAAATGCTTGAAAGATGATTAAGTGACTTTTAGTTCTGACACATTTTAGCAGAAATATTATTCAAAAAATTTGTCAATAATAATAATAATAATAATGTTTATTGTTGTTGTTACATTAAAGTTAACATAACTAAAATATGACTCTAAACAACAAAAGGTACACTGTTCAGATGCTGAAACCAGTAAGTTATAGCTCTGATCTTCCACAGTGCCCACTCATAAACTAAAACTATACCATCATAAAATTACACATCACCTACAAAAAGGAATTAACAGAAAATGAAATGCAAATGGAAAATGAACAGTAATAGATAGACAGTGAGAACACGCAAGAAACATCAAGAAGAACGAAAGGAAAGGAAGAGGAAGAAAAAGTGAAATTCAGAGACAGAAAGGGCCAAGAAGTTAAAGTCATGCAATGTATACCATCAATCCKGAATGACGTGATGATAATATCAGCAACAAACATCACTGCGATCGAAGCAGTTTTTTAAGCTGTAATTTAAAAGCATTGACGGATGGCGAAAACCCAGGCACATCCAGACCATTCATGACAGACGCAATGTTGTAGGAAAATGAGCGCTTAAACAGTTGCAACTTCAGTAGACCGTCTATGTTTATAATAAGCAATAAAATAAAAAGAAGGCGATAACTTCGGACAAGAGATTATTTTAGGTAGTGAACAGTTTCAGCTCTTCCCTGAAACTCATGTGTTCTGACGAACAGTGTAGTAGCAATGGTTTTATCATTATCATTATTTATTCATAAATACTTGAGTATTCGGTTAGGGTACCTGTGAGCATACGAATTTAGATACACTACAAAAGAGCTTGTCATTTACCAAAATTTTGTAACTGACGCCATTAAAAATTTAGAGAAATAAGGTATCAAATTATCAGAAATTCTAAGTAGGTTCTATTTAATAAGGAAGGCAGTTAAATTTATTAGCTTTGAGCAGTAAACCTCTAATTCCACCCTATCAACTGGCTAGCTCATATCTGGGTTCCAATACTATCTTTTTTATCCCTCTTCGGCTTTTCTAGGTCTGCTGCATGGGCTAAAACCACAAATACATCTATGGCAAAGAGAAGAGTAAGTAATAAAATTCGTTGAAATACATAAGCCCTAGCTATACTTGTATATATTAGACTCAAAGCCTACAATGAAATATCTAAATATTAAAGAATTGCGCAAGGTAACCAACATAACAGAGGAAACAGAAATAAACACTACAGAAGTCACAAAATAATAAGTCACAATTGCACGCAACAAATTATTAGAGGGTAGAAGGGCAGGACAATATCAAAAAAGTAAAGTAATTAAAAAGAAATATTGATAGATCGCTTCTTGATGATGATTTTAATTCAAGCATATTACGTTTCTATCTTTATTGCACATTTGCTTTCCGATATAAGCTGGAATTCTCTACTCCAGGCAACTAAAAGCGTGTATTAATCCTCAACATCTAGTTGAGTCGAAGCTAGGAAAGTTACCCAGTTGCATTTGAGCTGTAGGGCAACCAATTGGCCGCGATAAACCCGAAGTCGGTCAGTGCATTGCGCTTTAGAATTCCCATCGCGATTGTCCCGCGTAACGACGACGTTATTTCAGCTTTGTAAAACCTCATTTACATACACAAACTTTTGGTGCAAGGCAAATAACGTGCGCGATGTTACTTACTTGCATGTATGCACACGCTCGCGAAATTTACAGCGCCACTGATTAAAACAACGGGCCCGGTTTTACGTCATCCTGTTTTACGTGTAGACGCTAAAACGGGGTTTTTTGCCCTCGCATTTCCACATATCGGGCTGTATCGTTCGACAAAGGATTTCGCGTTAATTCCCGTTGAATTTGCATTAATTTTACTCTAATTCTAATTCCACTAATACCGGTTAAACTGGACGACCATTACCCAGTTCAATTAAATTCCGTTCTGCATAATTGTACTGTACACGGCCGCAAAACTCTACAAGGATATAAACGCTTCGGTCGTGGCGTGTCCCGTCCGCGTGTCATCAAATTGGTATCGGGTGTTCCGTTTTTACGCATAATTTAACTGCGAGGCGAGAGAGAAAACGAGAGAGAGAAGGGTAAAGGGCATTTTGCAAACGACGAAGCCTGTACCTATCGGTGGCTACTCGATCAGACTGTCAGTGTCCGTAATGGCCTTCCAAATAATCTGCAAATAGCACGCACATTCATCTTTATAGTTCAGGTACTTCCTTTGTCACAATTTTATGTCAAAGCAAGCTAAAAACTGCTAAAGTTATGCAAACCCGCAATAGACCTTCCAGCCTCTTTTAATTCAAACCTCCCCACAGAGACCATCTGATTGTTTTCATTCAGAAAACCTTAGAACTAATTTCAAAACCTTTCATGAATAAAACAGGGGCTTAAAGTTCGGTACCGTCACCTTTGTTTAGTTCAAGTTTGCATGCAGTCCGTAACAGGCATGTGGTGCTTAAAAAAATGTCACKTTTGTGTCCCGTGGGCAAATATTCTCAAATAGAAGCAGCTGGTGAATCCTCTAGTATAGTAATGCAACTCTCTTACCGCTTTTACAACCCTGCAATACTATTTACCTTTCATTTACAGGCACAGTTGGAACGGCACGCGACCCCTCATAAATTAAACCTTCTCTTTGTGATTTTGCGAATCTCCAGTGCCGGCTTTAAGCCGTTTTAAAACTCGTTTTTTGTTTGTATAGTGTATATTATTCTAAGTAGTTTTTAATCATTCGGTTAATAAGAGGTTTTACATCGATCGTTTCTATTGACGTCTCAAAATGAATTGTCGTAGTTTTAGATGAGTAGCGATGTCCTTGACATTTCTAGCTATTATTCTTCGTTCTTCCCTGACTTCTGAATTATCCTCTCTATAGTTGTTTTCCACGTAAAGCACGGTCTTCCTCTTTTTCGCTGGTCTCCCAAGTCCTTCTTAATATGTCGTCTGCCTCTATCCTATAGATGTGTCCCTAGTATTTCATCGCGTATGTCTATTCTTTTTTATCGTTTTTTATCGTTCTGCCATCTAAGAGTTCCGCTGTTGCTGCACGGGTGGTATATATGCGGTTGAAGGATATTTTGTCTTAACTGTCATTTTGCTGTTTCTTGAGTTACTAAGGACTGAGAAATTGTAATACAACTGCGAAGAAAGTAATAATTAGAGACAGCACAACAGGAAAACATCTTCACATAACTTTGGAAAAATGACATATGCCGTAATAGAGGAATTTTTTCAAATATTTATATGGAGTGTATTCGAAAAATATGGCACTGTAAATTTGTGTTGGAAAATTTTTTGGAAGAATTTCGGTATGTAATAAAATTGTATTTTTAATTAACAAATTTAATTAGTTTTGAAAACCTTCTTGAAATCAAATGGATTTGTCCAAGCACGAATTCGTTATTTACAGGTCTTTTCAGCAATTGGATTCACCTCTAAGACATACTTGATGCATTCGAAGCAACCGTTCGAGACGGAAACCTGAATTAACAATTTACGTCGCCTGCTAATTGCTGATTCCTTATACGATAGACATCTGACGTGACCTACTACAGTTACACCGAATAGATATATGTTTGTTTAACGACTTTAGCTGTTGCTAGCAAACGGAATGGCATTTGGGACATGTCGGCATATCTACTGCAAAATAGAATAGTAATTCGGATTACTTAGTTCTTCATTCGTTTTTGGTTTGAGTGTTTATCGTAAAATATAGATGCTTCATAAAATGCCTGTATGTCTTTGCTTAATGTATTCCAGTGAATAAATATTGCTAGACTAGAAATAGTGCGCTCCAGGAAAGAAATCGCACCTTAGGAACGTAACACCGTCCACAATTTAGATGAAGCTAACCGTATGGGTGGCCTGAGTTAATAAATTTATTCGCTGCGCTAGCCTTAAATTGCACCATGGGCAGGCCAGTGATCAACTGTCTCGCAAGAATTGTCGTCTCCACCACGTCTGCCTTCTTTCCTGGCGCGCACAATATCTTATTGGCACTCGCAACTGATGGAAGCTCATAAGTAATAAACAAATAATCTAGTAATAGTTTTGTGTGTTTTATAGAGTTATTGGTATAAAACTAATTGCGTAAATATATGACTATTCCAACTAAGATATCGCTAAATGGACACATTGTTCCGTAAAAAGCAAAAGACCAAAATCCGTCGCCATACGCGCAGTCATTTTCAATGATTTGGCATCCATTATAAAAGATTTAAATTCGTTCACATAGATATAATAGGTACATCGACCCCTTCAAACGACTTTACCTATTGTCCAACACTCATCGGCCGAAGTCCCGGAAGCTTTTTTCACGGGTCGGATTTCCCGCTTTGGTTCGCCGATATCAAGGGAAGGCAATTAGAAAGCGCCTTATATAAAGCTTTACTCGCCTTCCTGGGAAGTGAAAAGTTACGTACTACTGCCTACCATCCTCAGGCCAATGGCAAAGTTGAACGCTGGCATAGAACATTGAAAACTGCCATAAAAGCACACGGTAATGAACGTTGGACTGAAATCGTACCCACCGCTCCTCGGCCTTTGATGTGTTATTTGCGAAGACGCCAATACTTCCTCTGCATAAATAGTAATAATAACCTGGTGAATTTCTGAACGTATCTTCCAATGTTTCCCTAGAACGATCAGTATTTGTACAATAGCTAAGTTGACAATTGCAAAAATGAAACCAGTGCTCAACCGCATCATTGATAGAACACGTGTTTGCATGTCTCCCGCTCTTTCGAAATGCACTCACGTTTTTATCGCAAAAGGAGACTGTGTGAATCGCTGAATTTAATCACAGTCTTTTTTTTCTGCTAAAAATTCAGATTGCTCTATTTATTCTTGATTTACTTAAAAATATGTTTCATTTATATTTTATTAATTTAATTGCTAACTCTTAATACGTTTTTGTACTTGGAAAAATAATGTATAACTTCCCTAAATCTATTTTATGTTATTGAGCTTTTAAACTAAAAAATTCTTTTTCCGAAACACAAGCACTGCTTTCTTCCGACACTCTTTATATAGTAAACGCTTTGATTTCGATTTAGCTGGAACCTAGGTCGACAATTTTAGTTGAAATTATAATACAGAATACGTCGCAAGTAGTTTTGTTTTTCATTATCTTGCGCGTCTTTTTTTTTCGAAACTGTTGCACGCCAAATCAATTTGTTTCCTAATCTGAACTAGCAAAACTCTCAATTTATTGTAAACTGAATAAAATGTATTTTTGTTGAAAATATCATCATCTTTAAAATCTTATGATAGAATAATAATACCTAAGGCAGTGCAGTCAGTGCACATTCTTTTATAGATAACATCCGGTTTTTAAATTTTACAAGTAAATTCATCCTTTGTAGTACTGAACTAGAAATTAGGTGTACTCTTCTCGTTATGTGGCTATGATATGTAATTGGAAAGGAAAGTTGAAAGTATTGAAATGTTTAATGAGCAATAGGTTCCTCCAAAACCCAAATTTCTACCTTTAAATACAACTCAATCTTCATCACGTTGTAGAAATTAGTATCAAACTAAACGTGTACCAAAAGCATTCTCAATTTCGAAGACCAGCAAATCAATTATTAACGAACATGATTCAATCCGATACAGAGATGATTAACGAAGCGCCGCGAGGTATAAAACCGAAAGAGAAACGTTAGAAAACAGTTCTGAATGTAGATGGAACACATAAAATGAGAGAGGCCCAGAGGTAGTTCATTTCGAAGTAGATGAGGCAAAAATTCAAGAGCGCAATGTGCCCGTATTTATTGGTCTCGTGTTCCGAACGTAACGAGGACCTTTACTTATTTCATGAGCGTGCTGCAATCTCACGGTAAGCGCACGTGCTTATAATGATATAGTGCGGCTTGTACTGGGTATTAATCCTAATTCCCAATGCAGGATTAAGTTTGTACACTGCACAAATGCAATATACAAACAGTTGCATTACTATCAACCAATCCAATTATTAAGTTGTTGGTACTAGGAAGCAAAGGCGTTATTAAATAATTCTGAAATTACTTGAAAGTTAAAAAAATAATAATAGGAATAGTTTTTTTTGTACATTAATTTCGATATACGAGCACCTTGTCATATTTACCAGTTGTTTTTAAACATTAAYCTCTCTAGACCAGTTATGTACTATTTGWTACGWAGGAAAGTTATTTTGTAGCATGTTGGAACATAAATATGTTGCCTGTAATGGAAATTATATTTCAGCGCCTKCTATGCTAAGGARAATAATCTTTATACGTACCTCGTATTTTGCTAGTGCATAACAATTCATATMGCAACTGACTCTCCTTAGTGCGAGAGACTACAGTATAACAATAATTATCCGTAGCTCTGCTAATCAGTTTAATAATACCTTCACTATTAAATAATTATTTGTTACCAGTGTTCTATGTAAATATTGTAACTACATGGGGAACTAAATCAATACGCAAACTCTGACTTTACGCTCATATAATTATATTTTAATGCATTCAGCGTATTTGTGTTTTACTTATCTGTCATTTCCATGCGCAGTAATAAATGTTTGTAGGTAAATTATTATTAGGTAAGCTATGACAGGAACGAGTTAGAGAACCAATAAAATTTTACTTACTTACTTACTGCTTGAACAATTCGTCCCTTAATCGCCTTTAAGTTATCGTGCAGAAGCAGAGCTTATTTCAATTGTGTCTTCAGTTATTCTAGCCTCTTTTGGAATTTAATTAAAAATATTTCCTCTGCATCTTAAACAACTGTAGACATCAATTTTCTCGCAGAAAAAAAACACGTTTGCCTTCTTTGGCTCTGGAGATCTTTATGGATCCATTACAAAGATTCTTGCTTCATGCGAGGGTTCCATTAGTATATGGTGTCAAATCAAGCTCTTATGCGAAAATTGCCGTCTATTCAGATTTTGTTCGAGACTGGGCATATTTTCGTTTCTGATATTTGTACTTCTCCGGCAATAGCAGAAACTTATAAATAATAATATTTATAATAATAAAAAAGCGGATTTCAATTTTGTTGACGGTCTCTTCGGTCCGTGCTTCCACACGTTTTGCAAGCTTTGGGTCATCTGAACTGCTTCTACTATTTGACTTTGTAATAGGCATACACTACCACCATCCTCTCGTGGATATTTAGTTAGACTACCGGCTTCTTTCGGCATAAGGTTTATGACATTTCTTTGTTCAAATTTCAAATCATTCATTTTCGCTATTCTAAATGGATATAAACACGACAACGTAAGGTATCACACGAACTTAACATTAAAAAATCGTCGGGATGGCGTATTGCTTTCATAGTTTGGTATATGACATTATAAGCTTTCCTATCACATAGAGATGGCAAAATCAGTTTTTTTAAGTCAGTTAACGCGTGCAAAAAAGTCGTTCCTTTCAGCAGTTCACTGCATTTAGATACTTTATATTAAAATAATAAAGTCTTAACTCAAGTGCCGCGACAGATTAAGTGCCTCAAAATTAACAAAATCATATTTTTGAGTCATAATCTGTAATATATATATATATATATATATATATATATATATATATATATATATATATATATATATATATATATATATATATATATATATAATATATATAATATTATAACCATATATTAAAATTTAGCTGGATCTTTGATGAAAATATGCACAAATAGAACTTTTTTTGGTGAAAATTTATTCTTGAATCGTTGGAAACGGACCTACTTTGAATTACTTAGCCATTATTTATCGTTAGCTGCTTAAGTGTGCGACCCTTTACCAAAAACAGATGTTTTCGTTTATCGCCAAAATTCTCCAAAAATTGCAGACCACTCACAAATAATCAAAAGTTCAAAATTATGAATGACGAATGTTTAAGACTGTCCCAGATATATAGTGAGGTTTCATATAAAAGTTTTTACAACCGACTGGATTTTATCAAATCTCTTGTTCTGAAATGGTCAAATAATGAGGAAAAAGTTCTGACCGGTCAAGAGCTTAATGCCAGGAATTGCATAATTTGCGAAGGGACCTATATTCAAAATGATATAGTGACCCAAAGCCTGTTGGAGAATATGACTAATAGAATAGAAACGGTGACGAATACTACAGCGGTGAACACTGAAACCAATTTCATTAATTTCAGTACAAGTATTACTAGTAGTGGTTCTAAGTTAAATTAGAAGTTTAATCAAAGATAAAGTGTTGATTCACAAGATTTAGACATTGATCAAAAAGTTGCTGAGACTAAGAATAAAGTCGCAATAGTTTCTGATATTAAAATACCAATTGTAAAAATGAGAGGACGCCCAAACGGATGTGGAAAAACAGTTTTCTGTTTAAAAAAGAAAAGCAGTAATGTTTCTTTATTTTCCTCATAATGTCATGCCTTTAATAAGGAAAGGTTTGTAATACGTGTTTTTATATAAAAGCTTTAACATGATGAAAATTGAACAAGCTTAAGCTTAAGCAGAGCAAGAATAATGAAGTTTTGATTACAGATTTGTTGGCGTCTTCCCTAAAATGCCTCGTAACACGTAACCTTTGTATGTTTACATCATCATTTTTGTGGAAATTATCACAAAGCAGATTGTACCTACGGCATCTTCAAAAATCGTTAGGAACAGGGGTAGACCTAATATTTGAACATAAATACAGCTAATGTAGTCGTTTATACTGCACAGAGGGAGGACTTCATTTAATTGCTCGAGAAAAATAAATATTACAATTCAGAGCTTTTTTAGTCCGCTACAGGTTAAATTAAAACGAAACGAAATGAACCGTTACACAAAGCAGAAACTTCCCTTTGAAGCGGAAGGACGACAAAGGCGGAAACTAAGCTAATTACGACTTTGATTCCAACTGCGCTCAACGCTAACGTCGGCATCCAAGGAAGGTAATAATCTACAAGATATCTCCAGGATAAGCCTTTGTTTGGAACAAGTGACACTATTATAGGTTTCCTAGTGCATGTCTCGCAAAACATTAATTCCGGCTCCAGTCTTTGGAGTTGCGGTTTAGCAAACTTTGAGACGCAGATGTAAGAGCGCGGGTAAAATTGAGAGGCAAGTTGAACTTCCTAAGTAACGTGGCAATGCTCAATAAACGACAACAGCTGTGAAGCAGTATGTCTGCAGGTTGAGCGGAAGAGTACACAAGTACCACCAATTAACATTTACTAGCAGATTATACCAAAAGTGTCTTACATGAAATCGACTCTTCTAATTAGTCATCGCTCTCCATGTCTTCTCCTGTTTTTAATGTTGTTAGGCCGATCTGCAGCAAATTACAGACGCGGTTGACTGGTTGTTATGATCAACCAAGTCTGCTGTTTGCTTATTGGCGGTAGGTCGTTCAACATATTTTGTAAAATTGATACATCACATCATGGAACGGTTTTTTGCGCTGCTATAAGAGGTTTGCAAAAATTTGAGTAGAAATTTTAAAATCCACTTGAAATGTTACAGGAATCTGGTGTAGCAAGTATAATAATATTTTCTGCCTGATTTAACTAAAGAGAGATCTCAGAAGATATATGAAATTTTCCACAATTGGTCCAAAAGCTAGAATATAAGATGGTTAATGGCGTATGCCAAGGGTAAATCTGAAATATACCTTCTCCTAAGTCGTTGTGGACCTAAGGGCGGATCTGGGGGGGGGGTCATAGAGGTCATGACCCCCCCTCCCTGGGCCTGGGCTGGGTATAGTTCGACCACTAATAATTTTTCTAATGTAATTGATATATTTCATAAAATAATACAAGCACTATTAACTGTTTTTAATTAAAAAAAAACACATCGTCGCAATTTTTGGGGGAAACTGAATTGGATTGGATGTCAATCCTTAGTGCCTTACCTGTGACGATTATTTAATTTTATTATCATTGATTGTTCTCACCATTACTCAACGAATTCATTTCTTTAATGAGATAAAAACAACACGTTATTGTTAGTTTCATTTGTGCATTCAATAAATTCCTGAGTTTTTGAACTGGACTATGCCCTCAGAGAAACAGCGACTGAAGTGGATGGAAGTTATAATCCGTTTCGCAAGAAGATAAAAAACGAAATAAAAATTTGCTATTTGATTAAACTTATTTCAACTTATAACAATAAAATACTATGAATTTAGGATGGCACTGCCATCTGTCAGTATTACACTGACATGATGACAAAGCCACCTAGCTGTTTTGGTATATAAGCAAAACCAGTTCTATGCGTGCTGTCTACACTAGACCTAAACTGCACTGATGAGCTGTAATGACAGCGAAATAGATCTATCTGCAGTTGGTTGAGGTGTAGACAGCACAGCATAGACATGCATTTTAATGTATGTCGGCTCTTGCCCGCTAGCAAAAAGTGCCGTGGGGGCCTGCTGTCAAATTGAAGTATGCAGTTGCATGCCAAGATGTCAGGCTACAGGTCACTTCCTTTAGGAAGTAGTACCCGTTAAGGCAGCTAGGTGGCTTTGTCATCATGTCAGTGTAATGCTGACAGATGGCATCGCCATCCTAAATTCTTACTTACATCATATTATTGCTTTAGTATATAAGCAAAACCAGTTCTATGCCGTGCTGTCTACACTAGACCTAAACTGCACTGATGAGCTGTAATGACAGCGAAATAGATCTATCTGCAGTTGGTTGAGGTGTAGACAGCATAGCATAGACATGCATTTTAATAAAATACTATTTCTTTTTCAATTAGATTATTTTAATAAATTGTAGCCCGTCCTGACTACGTGACCCCCCTGATCTGKAAGCTGGACCCGCCATTGTGTGGACCAAGATTTTAATGTTGAAAGCCGCTTTGAAAATGTGTAAACAACAATTTGACGCTTCAAGCTCGGTGTTCTAGATTGTGTAGCTTATGTTATTGTATTTCAAATACTATATTTCGCAGATACGGTAAGATGAAGTCTAAAATTCAAAGAATGCGAAAATTTTATATGAAGAGAAAGTAACTAAATTACTTGGTTGTTTGTATGTTGATGTACTAATCATTGTTGATTGACTATGCAAATATTTTCTCCTTTAGCTTGTATTAATTTAAAAAATACCAGTACGAGGGTTTTGGTTACACTGAGATATACTAAAAACAAAAAGAGTGGAGTCTTCGTCAGTCCCAAAAATCCTCTTTTAATGCGTATGGTTTACAGCAAAAATCCACGGATCTGTAACCCTCCAACTGGAAATTCGGCATTTTTCTATTAATTAAACAAGTGGTGGTGATCTCCTATTAGTGGACGTACCTGGAGGTTGCGGAAGCTACATTGGTAACGGAAACGTACATTAAGAAATTTGTTACCAAGAAAATGAAAATTACGAGACAACTGTTTCAAAATTGTGCTAATGCCGCAATAGCATTATTGACAAGTTTGGCTACTACCGCGCTAGTGCAAAATTTTCTGCTGATGGATTACATATTTCAAATAATCACAGTTGCGAGTTCACTTTTTACATTCACTGCAGTATATAAAGGTTTATATTACACTGCAAGAATAATAAATCGTCCTTGGAACAAAAAAACTATCAAATAACAAATATTCCCAAATGTTATTTCCTTATACATTGTCTAGTAATTTTACTGATTGTCAGAGCATTTGCTTGTGTTGGCTTCCTTTTTCCAGGTGCTTTTTGGTTTATGGTATACTTAATGAGAGGGTCGTATTTGATTCGAAGACCATATTTTTTCATTTTATCACTGAGATGTATATATATTCTTTGCCTTTAGATTTCGGTGTACTTCTTTCATATCATGTCGTGCATGCATTGTGGATGTCCCTTTATCACTTAATATTTGCTGTAATTAGTTATTTTAAGTAAAATTTGCCTTTGCCATTGGCTGTATGCTGTGAATTATTAGTACCTAAATATATGCTAAAAAGTACCAATACTAAAGAAAGTTGATGTTTATTTACCTTACAATGTACCAATAGGATACACATATATCAACCGCATCCTTTAGTGTAATTTTAAATAAATGTAGCGATAGAAATTCTAGCGAATGATACGATGTACTAAGTACTAGTTCAWTGCAAGTATGACTTGCGTAGATTAATCTTAAGCAACAGTAATTATTTTACCAGCGTAGTAGAATTATCAGGTATTGCGAATGAATCTACACCGAAATCCGTTTGAGCTAATGTAAATAAAACGTATACTTGCAATGCCACCCTTGGCTGAAGTGGAAGCTATTGACCTTTTAAAAAGGCCTTTTCCATTTCCAGCTGAAAGGAAATGAACTTGCTAACATGTTATATGATTGGTTCAATCTACAACTTTTTTAAATGTAGAGCTACTTGTCCTGTGTCGAAGTTGACCATTTGTCAAAACATTCCAATGCATGTACAATTTAATGAAATAAAATTTTGCTTGCTATGAAATAGTCTAATAACAGGAAAGGGTTGGGATAATTTAGTGCTGCAGATTCAACTGAAGGGAGTTAATTTACCCTTTCGGTAAGGCCCTGCATGACGGTTCTATATCCAGTGCGGTACAAAAAGAAAACAATATAACATGGGCTTCAGCGGTATTACGAGGGGTGAAGGAAATTATGAGGGTAGAATTAGGCAAATTTTGGGTACCTATAAATATTTATTATCGCATTATTTCAAGCGCGTTTTATAAATGTGCCCCGAAATGAGTATAGGGTACGGACCAACGGATGTTCATGTTCCCGTGTGTAATGTTAATTCATCCGGAAACAAGCGGCTAATGCGGTTTTCGGCACTTGTTAAAAATTTTCGCCTTCTAGTAATTATGTAAACATAAATTCGATACCGAGGCAGAACTTGATAAACAATATTATCTGTTAGTACCCACAATACAAACCAAAGAATGCTTGTGAGGATTTTGTGTCCTGAAAGCAACGGGTACCTTTTTCTGTCTGACTGCTCTTACTGTTAGATATATGTGTAGTTTTTCTTCTGCTCAGCTATCGCTTTTTGTGTTGTCATCCGTCATCATGCAGCAAAATGTATTTGTGTTATTTGTGTTTATATTGTTTGCCATCCTTTTAATGTGTTACTTGTACCAGGACACTAATAACAGGACACTGTAAAAAAACTACAATTAGAGGTTTGGAAACTTATGAGCAGTACCTGTACATTAAACCTAATTGCCTAAAGGTCCAATTATTTGAAAATTCACAAGTAATTTATAGATATAAGCATAAAGAAATCAACAATAAGAATCAAAATTTAAACAACATTAAACAAATACCTATACTGAACCTCCAACGAAAATGGATTCATGTTTTTCTGTCGGTGATGTCTTTGCAACACCATAATTCTAATTAATGTATCTTATTAATTACTGTACTATATAATCAGCAAATTTTGTAATTTTTTTGCATGTTGGTTGAATTTCAGCCAAATCAATCGCAAAACAATCCCCCGCATCGTCAGGATTTGGTTGTGGAACGTCAAAAATATAAGACAGATATTTCTTGCTGTCGGAGTCCACCAAAGATAGACCACTACTATCAAACTTCATATCATCTGGACTATTCCATTTACCACGATTGCCCAGATGGAAAGTTAAACACTCGGGGTAAACTTCATTGAAAGAGTTGTGGATTGCAGCTCAAAGTCCATAGTAGCAAATTCCCGGAGCTAAATGCTTTCCGGTTTTCTGACATTCTTGAGTAAAGTTACGTACAGCATTTGAATAAGATGCAGTAGATTTGTTGGGTAATATAAAATAAATTAGTCGAATATAATTTCCATCAAACAAACCGTTCATTATAAATAGCCGTGTAAAAAAATTGCAGCGAAAGGCAAATATCCCATCTACATAGATGTGCTTTACATTGTTCGCTAAAAATTCTAAATTTGCACGACAGCATTGTTATATTTCTGGTCCTGTCATTTATCTGATTAAATTTTTATTTGTCGTAGTCATCTAAGTAATAGTGAACTACTAATTTATATTATGGAAAAGGGCCTGCATATTGTATGTCCTTTTTTATCCTATTTAAGTCGGTAGTTATTAATTGGTTTTGTGGGTGGACCCTTAGTTCTATGCGCAAAAGTTTTGTTGGGCGTTCTGTCTTGTCTTCTACGGCTTTTTTCTTTAAGGAATTGCTTAATAATTGCCGCTGCATCAAATTTTCATCAGAGGGGTCATGGATGTGGATAAGGGATGATTCGACGATATTGTCAATGCTGCCTATAAATAATAATACAAAAGGATAGAAGGAATCTTCATTGCTACGTATATTTGGCATAAATGTTAAGCCCTGTTAGCCTACTGGATGCTTGAAGTTTAAGATACAGTTCTATAATGTAAAAAATGTTAATTTTTCTTGTTTTGAATGCGCTGTAGTTTGAAAACCAAATTTCCAACAGGGGATAATACAAGATGACTCTGAATTATTAAACTAAATCAATAAAAAAAACAGGTGAATTTTAAGCAAAAGCGCTTGGACATGTCAATTTTTAGCCTTTGATGCGCTTGTTATGTAATATTTGGTTAACATGCGCAATCAACGTTTTCGAAGTATTATTAAACAAAACCCATTTTTTAGCAGAAATCGATAAAACCTCCTTTTTTGGATACTGCGATAACCCATACATAAGGTTTGTTATCTACTATTCAAAAGTATGAACATTCATATTTCAAAGCACATGACATAGGGCAGGGCAGAAATTATCTTACAGTGATGGGCGCGTAGAATACGCCATGTAAATTAAGCTATTATCTACGCGTAAACTATGTAATATTCTACCTTAAAAGTCTACTGTAGACAACAGCATTGTGTACACAAACAGAACTCTAGAAATATATAGTTTTTTAGTGGTGTTCTGGTGTTCATCAACAGTACCACTCAAAACGCCTCAAATGCCAGTATTATTTTGTATTTTATTATTATTTTATATTTATTCTTAATTAAACAAAATACTACTTTGTTGTAATTAAGCTGACTAGATAAATGTTTAAATAACAATAACTTGTTTAGGTATACGTCAATTACAGCCAGAAGACCTGAGTAAGCAGGCTAAGTGTGCTGTCCAAAGGCACTTTGGCGCACTTTGGATTTTATTATCTTTATTCTCTATAAACGGAAATACGCGGCCAATTTTATATGCCATCCTGGTTCTTTCACCAGACGTTTTTAATTGCAAGTCAATTTGATTGTCGTATATATGTATACTGAACTAGGTACATTGATGTAAAAGTAACAGGTGATAATTGATTACAGTAGATACCTTTCTTTAAAGAAAAATCAACTTGTACTAATTTGATAGCATGTGAAAATAGGCTTCTTAAGAATGTACTTAATATAGTCGTGGAAGGAAAACATAATGCTTTGTCTTTTATGTTCTAAAGAAAACTATTATAAAAAGGAAATCGACACTTGAAGAAGCTAGCAAAACAGAGAAATGGAAAGAAAACGGTTTCCATTCAGGTTTATCTCGTATCTACTTAATACACTTTAACCATAATATACTCGCCTTGAATTTTCTACTCAAAATCTACGCCAAAATGCTTTGTCTACATTTTCTACGCGTTTAACGTAGAAAATTATAATTTACGCGTAAACGCCCATCACTATCTGTTAATAAGAATTCTAAAAAATCCTTTAGAGCTGTATAATATTGCTTTTACCATTTGTTTTGAATAAATTTCGCGTCTTTTTTCAATTGTTTACTGAATAGCATGTAAACATGTTTGTTATTTAGCTCGTCATTTTAAAATTTTCGAAATTTGGACTCGCTTTTTGACGAAGCAATCGCGAGCAAAACAAAGTGCATTTTTTTACATTGATTTGATATTTTACAGCATTAGAAACTGAAAGAGGAATTTAAATTTAAACTTATCTAAAAGGATACTTAATAAAACCTACTCTATGTCCTAATAAATACTTAGCACAAGGTTTTTTTATTTGTACAAGTCCACCTTTTTACGATTTCCTTGCTTATAAACTTGTGAAAGCCGAACTTGAACCTATTTAAAACTAGAAGTTCTTTGCCTTTTTCACTCACTTCACAACTGAAACTTTACATGGTTCTGAACACTTCACAAATGAAACTAAAATTTATATGTCTGTCGTAGCCCAAGTATTGCAAAATTTATAAATAGACAACTAAATTGTACACCATTGAATAGCAAAATATTTGGAAGAAGGGATTTCGGGGAAAATAATATCGTCTGTAATTGCTTTATTGGGATTAAACATACTCAATAAAAGGTGCACAGGTAACTGTAGGGACTCAGCTCGTACCTTTTCCATTAATATTTGCTTCCTTCTATTTTTTATGCAAGCACCTTATTACTGTCCATCGATGTATTCTCACGTCTTGTGAACTCGACAAACGCCTAATAATAGCGACGGAACAGACCTCAGCTACGCCCAAATGCGACAGGACAGACTGCTAATGAATTGGTTATCCTACACTGTTTTWTTCTTATGTTTGTCACGAACGAGAWAACTGAATTTTCAGGAACGCCTCGCTCATCGTTCATCACCCTAAACAATGTAATTTCCAAGACTCGCTGATGAAACGTAATATACAAACTTAGTATGTAATAAAACACCCTGTCGGATATTTTTTAATTAAAGTTAACAGCAGTATTGGAAATGTAATATACAGCGGCAAAATTTCTGCGGGCACGCTACGTGATCTGCATGTTTAGCGTTGAGCTATACGTGCCGTTATTAAAGAATTCATCGCGAAGTCCTGCAGAAAATCCATTCATAAATATGCATTCTATGTGTTCATCCGTCCCTTTGTGATTGTATTAAACGCGATCCCCAAACGWCGCTAATCCCGGCGGCTCTGGCTGATTAGTTTTCGATTTTACGTTGCCCAATCGCACAGGTGACTCGAAAATAGAAGGTATAATTACCCTGTAAATATGAAAAAAAGACTAGTTTAATAATATATTTGTCTATTTTACTTTTTTGTAAACCCTCCTTCCTATTATTTATTAATACAGCTGCTACCCTCTTGATAGTTTCTATCTAGTTGGATTACTGGAACCGTAATCAATATTTTATAAAGAAACTAAATGACAAAACAATAATACACAAATACAATGCTAGGACCTACCCAATAACTTTTAATTTTAAGGACAAATCAGACCGCGATTAAAAGTAACCGAACAGATTGGAAAACAGATTACCACGAATCTCGTTGTGATAAGGATTGTCCACGAAATTGCAGGTATTTTGGAAGCTATACAATCTTTTTGCCTACTACAATTCAATCTCACCTGCTGATTTGCTCCAAAGCTCGAAAATATTGGGCTTTGATCCAAAGGTTTCCGGTTCAAAGAAACATATTACAGTTACTAGAGCAGATAAAGGTTCAGCCACAGTAATTTTAGATTTCTATCTTATTCTTAGTTTATGAAAGCTAGAGAACTGTTAGGCGAGAAAACGTGTCAAAAATTATCCCGATATCCTACCTCCAAAATTACTAATGATCTGATCAAAATTTCAAATCCTTCGAATGAGGAGAAGCCTTTTTTAACTGTTTCCGATTGCCAGGTATCAAAGTTGTATGGTTTGCCCAAAATCAATAAAACTACGATTGGCAGTTCTTGCTACAGATTGGCAAAATTTTGTGCTAACTATTTAATTTATGTAGGACGAACCAGTAGTATCATTAAAAATTCTTCAAACTTTATTGACGTTATATAAGGTTTAAGTATTTCAGAAGGTGATAGTCAGTTTTAACTGGTTTCTTTATTTACGAAAGTACCCATACCTAACGGTAGATACCATAAAATCCAAGCTTAATAGAGATCCCCTACGTGACACGATAGCCAGAACACTGTTTAAAATCAACTTATTTGTTATGGAACGGTAATTTTTATACACATAAGTCAGGTTGCGCAATAGGTTCACATCTAAGTCCTGTATAGTAGCCAATGTATCTATGGTAAATTACTGAAGAGGTAGCGATCAACAATTTTCAGTTTATGTCATTATAGGTATGTAGATGATACTTTTGTTATTTGGCCCCACGGTATAGAAGAGTTAAAGAGGTTTCTAAACCATTTGAACGAATTTTGACGTTCTCGTCTTTGACAAAGATTACAGGCGTAATCGAAACATCAGACTAATAACTTTTCGTCAGTGTTTTGAAACGACAACGATCTTTCCGAAAACGTTATCTCATAAAACAGTTTTTCCCTCATTCTTAAAAGTATGGTTTGTAACTAAAAAGTAGCAACAATCAAATACTACTTAACGCATACACTCAATAAAAGGTAGCCTTTAAGGATCGCAGCAGTAGTTTTATTCGGCTATACCCTTTATTATTTTTACGAAATGTGAAAAGCTCTTTGGTGTGAAAAAAAATTGTTCTAAGGGCAAAGTGGCTTATCTCCAACTAGAAGTTTATACCCAAAAAGTTTACAGCTTTCAAGTTTTAAAACACTTTCTTTATTTATTTACTTTCCACCATTAATAAAAAATTTGTTGAAGTAATATTTAACAATGAGAAAAAGAGAAGCAGCAGTTTAGTCTACTTCTGCTCAATATGTTCACATTGAACGTATATCTCTCGGTGTAACATTACGAGGTAGAGACAGGAATTGCATTATCCTGTCGCAAAACGGATTCGTCTCATTCCCATAAACAGGAATAAGGTTGCACCTTGCAAACGACGCGACATGTCCGAATAAATCGCCCGAGGGTAAACGTAAGTAAGCGAACGATCCGAGCAACTTTTGCGGATTTCCACGAAAATCCAATCAGGCAAAGTCAATACGAAAAATTGCCCGCTTACCCCGTCCAGAGGAGAAATTCCACATCCTGGCGGGACATCATGGCCTGAACTGCCGATACTACCAATTCCCAGGGGGAGTCGCAACCATAGTCCCCATAGCGACCAGCGGGCCTTCTTTGTGATAGCGAATGTGATCCGCCGTTTCTCTCATACTCCCGCCGGCATCCTGCAGTACAAAATCTGTGTTAGTCATAATGAAATTGCGCAGCCACGAGAAGCAATGCAAGTGGTGTACTTTGAATGGACTTTAAATGTGCGCCTGAATCTGGTTTACTGCAATCCTAAGTAATTGCTTCTGTATGCCCTCGTTATAAGTATTACTAGGGGCTGAGGGAAATGTTCAGCTGTTATAATCGAGCATTCAGCTAACACGTGGCAGAGGTAAAATTGCTGTACTATAATATGAATAAAAATTCAAGTTATTTGAATTGTAACTTGAACATATTAACTGCAACAGATAACAAGGTGACATAAAGTATGTTCCAAAACAACTTAACACAGTAAACTGAAGCTGAATGAGACTTTCAGTAAGATTGAAATAACATTTCTAACATTATACAACTTTAATCCACACCTGCGTATCAACGCAAGATGTCAAATGCTGCTATACAAGGCCATTCACGGTAAATAGCCGGTTACACGCATTTGAAAATTAACCGAGATACATGTGTTAAATTTTCAACATACAGTGCGAGTGTAAAGTATGGAATAAAATTGATTTATAACGTAGTTTTTGTTTTAGCATATTTTCTTTAAATAGATGAACTTTCGTTGCATATTTTTTTACAGAAATTGCATTTTTCTTTCCTTAATCAATTCATATATTATTATATCTATACAATACAAAACAAACAACAACTTCGCATAAAGGGTAAAAAAACAATTCTAATACAAAATTGTTCAAAATGAGCTCCGCCCATTTCCTGATTGCTGGACAAATAGTTTTCAAATTCGTTTAGGATCTTGTGAATAATCTCGTGTGTAACTTACTGTAATTTGTTCATAATTTTTACCTTTATATATGTTCTGTATACTTTGCTTTTCAATTATTTGGATAAGAATAATCCAATAATCCGAAAGTTTTGTTTAAAAGATTGCTTAGTATCCGAACATAGTGGGATGGCGCTCCATCGCTTTGGTGCTAGAGTTAGTTTTGTGGCAATTCTGGATCTACTGGATTTGGATATAATAGAGAAAATGCGTGATAAGGTTTAAATGGGTATCTCCCATTAAATTGCCATAAAACTATGACCCACAAACTCTTGTCTAACTATTCTTGTTCAAGCGTTGACTATTTTGGGGTACTCCCTGCGGTGTTTTTACATCCAGTTAGTATTTTGTCAGGCAGAACATTGTAAATCTTCCCGATTAACTCCTGCTTTTAAAGTAAAACTTGAATCTTTGAAAAATACTTGTTAGCTACCTTAAATAAAGTAACATACTCGATTATAATTTCCATCATTTCAATTGTCTATTCGCATGTCGAAAACCTTGTTTCGCCACTTACTTTTTGCATTTTGTTTGTTTCCATTTAGATATCATTGGCACTTCTTGATGGCACTAGCCATCACTAATATTGCAAAGAGTGTATCCCACACAAATACGTAGAATATACTTAGATTACTTAGATTACTTAGAAAAAAATAAACTCCAACAGGTCAGTTTTATTTTCAACATCTACGTGTAGTTTGAGTTTGCGCCAATTCAAACCCTAAAGCTGAGCGGCATGTAATTGTTTGTCTTTAAATTGAAATAGGATTTCTCTTTCTATTTACAACAAGTAATTTTTTTAATTTGGAGCAACTGAAGACCAAATAATAAAAAATACATACTGTAAATGATCTTAAGGACCTTTAAAAATGAAATCCTGTCTAACCCCAGCTATCATTAAAAGAATAGTTGCAAACTGTTCCTCTTCAAAAGTTGAAGTGACGTGAACGCAAATTGAAGTATTCTACAAGGCAGTTTTTAATAAACTGAGTCAAAATGTCAATGCTTCTAAATCTTTTAGCGATTTGCTTAAGCGGCACAGTATACTCTTCAATATTTGCTTAATTGGTCCACTAAATAATTTTATTAACCCTCATTTTCGCCTACAGATTTCTTCAATTATAAAGATAATTTATGAACCTCTATGGTAGACTATGGCTCCTTCAAATTAAACAATTTTTCTTCTGATTTTATCACGTGACCGCAGCTGCTTGAAAACAGCTACAATCGCAGATTATCTTTTGGAATATATAGTGTGCTTTGGCATAATTTACAAACTTATATCAACTGTATTATGTAATATGATGGTCTCTAATTTTAATAAATGAACTGATGTACCCATCTTTAGTTTTCAAGATATATTTTGTAGTGCGTACTAAATTATCAATTATTATACAGGCTGACAAAATATTTGAGTCGAGGTAAAATTTATAAAGAGTGATATACCTTTTTGTATGTATATGTCCTCGGATGGCACAAACTAGGTTTATTAAAAATCTGACCCTGTAAAGGTGACCTCCTAATAATGCATTTAGAGCGGAAATATACCTTCAATATTATTGGTAAATTAATTAAAAACTGCCCAAATACAAAATCAGCTGAAATAAATTTAACAACAAGCAATCATTTGGAAATATTATAGAGCATAGCATAGCGTAGAGCTCTTTATTGAAGTGTCTGTGTGCTGATCTGCGTTGTTTACGGTACGTGCGTTAGGATATTCCCATTATATTAAAAAGTTGAATAGTACGTTTGAAGTGGTCGCTACAGAAAGTAGTAAGCTACAGGGACGCAATAGTTGGGATGAAATAGTCCATCAAAAACACAAACTTATTGTTGCGGTACGACAATGGTATAACAGTATCATATCCATAGAATAAATACATTCATATTATTCTAGTTACCTACACCTTATTTTCTACATATTATTTAGATTGAAACGTTTCTTTTACTTCACACCAGCCAGCGCAGCGGCTAGTTGAGTAACTAGCTACAATAGGCAACTTCACTTCCTCCATTCAATCATCCTTCAACTTGAAACAATTATCTTGATTTATACAGGGTTTTTATCAATGATTCATGCATCCAGGGCGTTTATAAAAATTATCGATTAAATCAATTTCCCGCCTCTCTGGAAAGTGACGTGTACTTCTCTTCTGTCGATTTTTGAATTATTCGATATATTTTAATATGAGAATACGTACAGGGGTGTGTATTTTTAATATAATCTGTTGCATTTTGTGGGATAATTAACTTTAAGGTTGAAGAAAGCTCACATTTCGGAGCTGTGGTGTGACATTGATCTGCAACCTTCAGTACTATCGCCGTGCATATTGTAGCTCGGCAGCAGTTACAAAAAGGCGACACAAAGAATTCAGAAATCAACGCCGCCCGCGTTGCATGAATCATTTATAGAAACCCTGTATATAAAAGATTACAATGGAATATTATAAACTACAATGATAATGTAAAATTTTGGTATATAAGGTATGTGGGCAAAGAAAGTAAGCATTGCAAGTTGAAAGTGGGGAGGGGGGCAATATCCCATTACATGCGTTTAATAATATACTTATTATCGCACGAGTACTATAATAGGCCTAATTAAACGACTACTGTAACATAAAGTACGCACTATTTTAAAATGCATGTCTATGCTGTGCTGTCCACACCTCAACCAACTGCAGATAGATCTATTTCGCTGTCATTACAGCTCATCAGTGCAGTTTAGGTCTAGTGTAGACAGCACGGCATAGAACTGGTTTTGCTTATATACCAAAGCAATGATGCACTGATGAGCTGTAATGACAGCACAGCATAGACAAGCATTTTAATGTATGTCGGTTCTTGCTCGCTAGCAAAAAGTGTCGTGGGGACCTGCTGTCAAATTGTAGTATGCAGTTGCATGCCAATTTGTCAGGCTACAGGTCACTTCCTTTAGGAAGTAGTACCCGTTAAGGCAGCTAGATGGCTTTGTCATCATGTCAGTGTAATGCTGACAGATGGCATTGCCATCCTAATTTTTTACTTATATGCACTATTTTATCTACTTTATTGCTCTAATTTCTAAATTTACGTTTAGGAGGGTAAAACCGACAGTGACATCCTGTATACAAATTTATTTGTTTGACATAGCGAGCCCAACTCCTGCTTTATGGCGAAACGTAAGTGTTTTGATCTAAGGTGTTGATCAACATAATATGGCTATGGATACACTGAAAATAGTTGATTGTCAACAACAACAAATTTCCGTTTGTTACGGACAAATTTGTTGAAGTAAAGAATTATTTGTTGTAAATACCATACGTTTGCTTCCTTGTTGTTTCGATTTACTAAAATCATATTGTTGCCTGTACCAAGATAAATTTTGTTACCGCAAATAATATATATGTTAAAGTTAATAAATTAAATGAGTTTCATACACAAAAAAAATTGTTGTCATTTTCTAGCCAATCACAACCATTTCAATCACGCCATTACCATATAATAAGATCATAACCGAAAATGCTGCTAAAGCCATTCATTGTTGCCAGGTTGGGCGATTCATCCCCAAAGAGAAAGAATTCGTATTTGGCAACTTTGAATTTCAAAGACAAAAACTATATCTCTAGATTTGATTTATTATACGTTGTAACAATATAATGTATGTGTTCATGCAGAACTCGCTCTAAGTTGAATTTATTTTTATTAAATTTTTGTTCGTTATGTTAATCTGATTGTATGCTACGACCATCAATGACGGTTTTAGCGTGTTCGTAATGGTGGTAGCAATCTGCATTTGATCAGTCTGGACGACATTTTGTGGGGAATGGGGGACATACTGCTGAAGAATACTGGCAATTCTGTCGGCATCGGCAGCCCGATTTGCGCAAAGCGGCACAACACACAACTTGCCATGAGTACGGACGCGTGCAGTGCAGCTTCATGCTGCATATTATTAGAATAGGATTTATCAATATTCAAGAAGTTTGTTTTAACTGGGTGCATCAGTCGCGGAGGTCTTGGAAACGTAGGGTTTCCAGAATGCCGATCTAATTAGAGGTTTTCAATGTAAGTACAATTAAATCTTTATGTTATTTCTTATGAGTTTTTAGGGTAGTTTCAAATTGAAGCGTTTTTAATTACTTGTATGCCCTATAGTAGAGCTACAGTAATCCGGATCTAGACTGGACTCATCCGTGTTAGTAAAAAAATCCAGATTGTTGATACCCTTTGTTACTTTAAATTATTTCCTACTTCCCAGCAAGTTAATGCTTCCTACTTTGTGCTGTTTTCTGGGCGCCATTTTGCCTATTTTACCCGTTTCCAGTCCATGTTCATACAACGCTACAATTTACTGATATCCACGATGGCCAATGGACACGTAACTTTAAGTTTTGTGTTAATAGAAATATTTATTTTTATATTTTCAGCATTCTTTCAGTTAATAAATGTTTCATGAATGAAGTCTTGCTTTATTATATTTACCATGTTTGCAATGAAATTAGCATATGTGCCGCAGTTCAGAAATTAAATGTGAACAAAGAGTGGTAAGTAAGTATTCATATATAAATAAATCAGATTGAAAATTTATAAATATAGCGTATTGTACCAACATGTTGTGCATTTGCCTTCATAAATATTAGGTATCTGTACATGTAAGTAATAGTGAGTGTTGGAAGAACTAACAGTTCATCAGTCGCTTTAAATACGAATGACTTGCCCGTACAACAAAATAATTAGTTATTGTAACTACTACAAACACATTGTGATTAATAAATTATAAGTTATTTTAACAAATATCGTTTTTGTTGCTACTAATAACAAATTACTTCTAATAACAAATATTTTGCGCAACAAAAATAATTCGTTGTCTTTACAAAGTTTTTATTTGAGGCTATAGATACAAATAGAATTTGTTGACAATACTAAATTTAAAGTAAACCGAACAAATCCTTTCTTTCAGTGTACAAAATAAACTGGTTCAGTATTTTAAAAATGTTCATTCTGTGCTGTCTGCACCGCGACTTACTGCAGATAGAATCGTTCGACTTTTGTTAAAGCTTCTCAGTGTAGGTATTACATCATCTAACGAAAAGCGATCTATAAATAGTCAAGTTGGCATGCAGCTGGAGACGTTGCTAGGTAGATTTAMCACTTCACCTTTTTATTGGTATATGGCATCACAATCAAAATTTCCACTTAGAGTAATAATTAGCGTTATTAATAAATTGTATTCGTTTTAATAAGTTCACTAGAATAGAATTTTTTTAAGGTAATTCCTGTGAATATTGAACAATATACGCAAAATTTGTAATGTATGTATTTGTTTTTTAAAAAGTAGCTAACAGGGTCTAGCTACTGCACTACATTTTTTCATTCATGCAGGCTTATTTCCTGATCCTTACATAGCTAACAGTAATGGTACTAAGAGAGAGTTGTAAGAATAGCAGGCCAATACATCCCAATTATTGAAAAAGTATTGCCAACTTTGACTGGTAGGCGTACCCGGAACCTTTTGATTGCCGGTGAAATGTGATGCCACTACACAGCTAAAGCCTTATTCAAATTCGAGATTAAATAAAAATGCTTGGTTGTTTCACAGCATTTAATAATTTCTTACAGATCTGCTTTGAATCCTTCAGTTTTCCTTCATAGTATAAACACTCATATATTTCACTAAGGACTGCAAGCTGAATCAGTGAATGTTAATAGATCAAAGTTATCTATAAGTAACCCTACTAAACGCTTTGGTCGTGTAGTGGCATCACTTTTGACCACTAATTAAAAGGTCCCGGATTCGATTCCCGGTCAAAACTAGCAGTGCTTGTTCAATGCAAACCTGGTAACTCTTCTTTATTTTCATTATAATTTCATCGAGACAATAATTAACTTTGCTTATACGTAACAGTATTGAAAAAATATTGTAACTAGGTAATACTTAAAAACTTCATTCATTTGCTAGATTTGCTAGACCGTGGCATAATTTTATTTAAATAATTCTATGACGATCTGGTCGTGGCCATACCTACATCGGATCTTAAATATATAAGCGATAAAACCCTATACACTGTTCGTGGCTCATCCAGATTATCAGATACAATAGGCCGAGTGGCGAAATAATAATTACATGAGGATCAAGTCGCCCTCAGAACGTTTTGAGGTCACACGCAATGCTCGGCTGAGACATTAGGTCGAAGCCCCGGGGTTATACACGGACAACAATAACCTTTTGTGGCACTAAAGGAGCAAGGACATTGCGTGACGTGTTTTAAGATTAATTCCAACTGGACCGCTGAATGTTAGCGTGCTCTGGAAATCCGCGAGGTTGCCCTCGATGGAACCCATTTCGATGATCACTTGCTTTGCAAATATGCAATTTGAGCAGTCTATTAACATTAAAGACAATATAATTACCCTCGGCACTAGATGAGCTAAACGAAATGACGCGATTGGCAACAAAGAAAAAGTGACAGTTAACCATAAAAAATAAACGAATATGCGCAGCAAGCACTTTTTGTGCTAAAGAAGACTAAACTTTTGCTTCTATTGGCAAGATTTTGATAATATTTACCATAGTACGACGATGATTAGTGTCATATAAAATGGTATCCGTTGGTATTAGACCATGATCAATTCTAGAAGCAATAAGCGCATACTATATCTACTGTAGTAGGTATTATTATATAATTCTCTCTTTTACCAAATCAGTTTACTTAATAGAAATATAGTCAACCTCCCATATTAGGTATCAATAAAGACGATACATTATACGTGAAGGATCAATACATAGATATATAGATAATGGTTTGTTAGATAAGGTATCTAACTAATTTAAGAACTGTGGCTTTAAACTATCGCTATGGCGACATCGAAGTCACGCAACTTATGTATTGTGTCTTAATGCTGCAATAATTAGAAACTCATTGTTTGCTATACTTTCTGAGCCATTAGAAAAAAGGGAAACATGGTTTAATACCATACATTCCCAAGAAAGACACAAATTATATCTTTCAAGATCATTTTGAAAAGCAATGATAAAAACCGTGTAAGTAAATCTCCTTTACCTTCTATTTTTAAAATAAATGATAAAGGTCAAGAGAACCAGTCAAAAGTTGAGATTTTACAAAATATTTTGTTAAACCCCCACTTAGAGACTTCTTTTGAAAATACCGCTGCAAACCTGTTACACCTATATTACCCTTTTTCAGCAAATGCTTTGGAAAATCCTAACCAAAATCTACTAAAAGATTATCTCAGGTAAAACAAATAGGTTGCAAGAAACATTCAAATTTATCTCATAGAAAAATGTATTTTTTAGACCGAGACAAATCAATACTACACAAAGTTGTGCAACACAAAATTCAAGGTTTGCATGAGAAATGGAAGCAGCCGGTTGGACTTTATTTCGTAAAAACTTTGGTAAAAGGAACACATCTAAAATAATAAATTTATAGTGATTGTTATGGAAGAACTATTAATTTGTGGTTTTAAAGTAGTGTCAACTGTGTGTTTTAATGGTATTTTCAAATAATTGTTATAAAAAAAGCACATGGAATTGCGCAACGAAACAATCAGCTGATTACCAAGCTATTTAACTGATTCAGAGTGTTTCACAATTGGTGAAAGTATTCCGTATGCGTAATGTGTTATTTTGTTGATTGGGAGGATGTGCTTTTGATCAAGGTTTTAAGTAATTGTATCGTTTTCTACTATTC
This sequence comes from Rhyzopertha dominica, assembly GCA_025024175.1. Lineage (NCBI taxonomy): Eukaryota > Metazoa > Arthropoda > Insecta > Coleoptera > Bostrichidae > Rhyzopertha > Rhyzopertha dominica. Next base: position 73,596,799 of record QCXZ01000137.1, read on the forward strand.
TGTATTGAACGAAATGACTTCTGTAATAATGAGTATCATTTCATAAGTTATGGAAAAGTGTTATTTAGCTCTAAGTAAAACAGCAAAATTTCTATACACGATTCATTATTCGTGTGACAGTATTTGTATACTAGTACAAAAAAGCCCACACAGTTAATTTACTTTACTTTAGTCCTTCGTATACTTAGTGACGACAACAATGCCATTTCCAGTTTCGTTTATAACAAAACGATGTGAAAGGTATGATAAGATATCGTGAAATCGGGGATACCCTAGAGCATTGTTATCAATAGAACATCCATCAGGCGCAACTTGGATGGGAGTTTTATAGCTCTTATAWCTTTTAAAAACATGGATTGCGATCTATATACTHCATACTGCATGCAACAGTAGGAGCAGCAAGGCAACGTGTTACATTTTCTGTTTACGGTTGGATTGGAAAGGTAAATAAGTGATCTTGATGGGCGAGCATAATCGATTATAGCTGTATGTACCCGATATGCGATAGGTACGCGAAAATTTCTGCTTGAAGAGCAACTGTAGCACAATAAATATGCTCGTCAAGGCATCAACACATCCAGTTATGTACGTTGCCGGATGCGTTGTAGGATGCACTCTTTTGCTCTGATGCACTGTTTTAACAAGGAATATGAAATCCAACCAATACACTTGACACGTCATAAATTTGTTACTTCTCTAGAGGATGTGCTATAGTGTTACCCAACGTTATTCAACTGCAACAGAACTGAAACATGTACAATCGCTTCAGGTCGCACTTTGCAGTTAAGATATCTTAATGGTTCTAGTGTGCAGATGAGCATTTAGTAGCAATATTGAACCTCGGGGCTGTTCTGTCGTAGTCTTCGCTGATTAGGCGTAGACGTTTCGCAATACGTAACTGGTGGCATCTTCAGTGCTGTTAAGCTGCTGACTGGAGAGTCCGATGACAAGAACGGGTATTTACCTCTCGGTGGGCGGGCGGTCCGTTCTGGTGGAGAGACGCGTTCCGGTTGGATGCTTTTCGACGCGTTTCATCCCGTTTGTTGACTAAAACTGGTTTCTACGTGCGACTGATGTGATATCCGTTGTCTTTGTAGAAGTTATCTGAATATTGTAATATTTCCAGGACTTTTCTGTGGACCAAGTTGTAGAAACCATTAAATTTTGGCAGAACGGTGGTATCATCCTAATGGTGTGTCATTCCATTAGGGCGTGATCTACCAATGTTGACCTCTCAGGTTGTTTCAGAGTCAGACATCTCTCGTGTTCTGTTTTTGTGTGTTGTGGAATGTTTGATCATATCTGCGTAGACCTTAAGGCAATCTTTACATGGAATCCTATAAACACCTGCGGTTTCCAAAGGGTGACGTAGATCTTTGAGGCTGATTTTGGTTGTTGGTGTGAAGTTTATACGAATGCKTTTGTCWTTTAATAATTTAGAAATGCGATCCATAACATAKACAACTTTTCGTGTAMTCCGTCTTCATTTGAGAAGGATGAGTTAAATGAGGCCAAATGCCAGCCTTTTCGAGCGAACAAAATACAACACTGCCCTTAATTTCCCTGCCCTGATGGCCTCTCCTTTTCCCATGCATAAACACCGGTTGTTTATAGGTACAAGCAAGAAGAATAGATGTTATGCACTAAAGCAAAATAGTTCTAAGGTAGCTCTTCTACAGGATGTTTCACGAATGATAATGACCCTGACAAAATTAAAAATGCAACCCAAAATACATTTGCAGAAGTAACATTGATAATTGCTCATCGCCTTAAAAACAACATAAAACGTAGAGAACTGTATTAATTCGTAAATTTTGACATAAACTTCAATCATTTGCTAAGTAAAGTCATTATTGTAAAACAAATTTTATTTTTTAAAAATGTTTATTCAATAACATTAATGTAATAAATGCTCAAAATGTCGCCCTCCGCTGTTTTCACAAGCTTGAATTCGTGCCCAAAACGATCTTTTAATATGCATTAAAATTTTAGGAATTGGATCTACATGCATCACGTATTTTATTTTCTAAATGTTCTACACTTTCAAATGGTGTTTGCTATACTTGCTCTTTTACCACTCCCCACAGAAAAAATCCAAATGAGTAAGGTCCGGGCTTCTCGGTGGGCAAGGATTAATTTAACCTCTTCCTATCCATCGGTTAGGCAAAACCAAATCACGATGATTTCGCACTATTCTATGATAATGAGCAGGCGCCCCATCTTGTTGGAACCATAGATCTTGTCTTACTTGTAAGCAAAATGTTTCTTAAAAAAATTAGATAAGTATTGCCGTTTAAACTATCGCTAAAAAAAGGCCCAACAATTTGATTCTCCAATATTCCGCGCTAGACATTCGTCGAGTAGATAGTTTGAAAACGTCGTTTTCGAATCCAACGTGGAATTTCTTGCGCATAATAATACATGTCATGTTTCTTAACTCCGCCATTATTAGAAAATCTTGCTTCATCTGAGAAGCAAATGTTGTCATAAAATCTCACATTCAAATTTTGGTGTTTCCGAAAAAAGTTATAAAAAGCCAGTCTTTTAGAATAATATGTCTCCTTTAAGGCCTGAAACAATTGCAAGTGATACGGATGAAATTGATTGCCTTTAATGTACGGTGTACTGAAGACAGACTAATACCGGTTGCTCTTGAGACTACCCTTTGACTAATATGAGGATTTTCATCAATCATTTCCAATACTCTAATTTCATTGTCAGGGACGGTTGCTGTTCTTGACTTTTTCAGAGGTGGCCAGTTTGTCCTCAAGGTTAATTCAAGTGTCTTGAAAATTGTATCGGCAGGAGCTCTTCTATTTGGAAAATGTTGCCAGTATAAACGGGCAGCAGCGGAAGCATTTTTCTTGCATTCACCATAAATCAAAATCACATGTGTTTTTTTATCATTTGAATACATTTTGACTTTTAATAAATACAGTGACAGGAACCATAGCGTATAGCCGTCATGGATTCCCAATTAACTTTTAAAATAATTCCATTATGTAAAATAACCACACTGGCTATGAGAATGTATTTTGGGTTGCATTTTTAATTTCGTCAGGGTCATTATCATTCCTGAAACATCCTGTATATAGAATTCAAGAGTGGGGAAAAAAGGAGGTAACTTTGAGCACCTCTGAGAACTCAGTAGAGTCCACTAGAAGGGTGGGGTTTTCGAGAAACGCAATAGGGTTGCAGAAACATAAATAGTACTGAGAATAATGAAATTTTGGCAACAAATCTTGAAATTAGAAATATTGGTTAAGCATCTAAAAACTTCTAGTCGTAATTTAAAATTGCTGTAATAATTCTCTACTTTAAACGCAAATTAGACCGTTGTTGTCGAGAAACCATTCCTTGTGGGTCAAAATAAAGTAAAACTGAAAAAAGGTCGAGGGATTCCAAGAGGGTTTTCCAATTTTTGATAATAAAGCGGTCGTCTGTCAAAGTCGAAAAATTGGATTTAACATTTCTTTTGCATCTTAAACAATGTATCAAAAAAGCAATCTGATGCGATACGTCGTTCACTCCCTCTAATGCCTTATTTGACGCCAAAGGTATCAAACATCAAGCCAAATACTTAAAATCACTATAAATTCAAGATAACTGAATGCTGGGCCCGTTTTTGTAGTACATATATGCCTCGTTCAACTCTCAGGATGCTAGCTATAGTCACAGCGGGTGTATTTTATTACGTAACAGTGAAGTCACACAAAAAGAATTTCGGCTATGAAGCCTCGCCTGTGCGTCATTAAAATTTAGATGAGAAGTCGGTTGCTCTTTTTAACCACTGTTCATGCATGCAATCTCGTTAAACTTCATTCAAAATCGATGAAGTATCGCATCTAATCTAAAAGCAAATTTCCGCAGGGGCTTACCCTATAACTTACCCGCTGCTGAGTTATGGATCGGAATGGGATATACCTCAACAGTTAATACAGCACATCGCGGTCTTAAAATACTTCAACTTTAGAATTTGATTTGATGGGGGTGGGATTTAAAATATCTGGACACAACCACCAAATTGTAATGTCATCATTCAGAGTAAAGTGCAGCAAAATGTGGCATAGGTGATGTTAGTGTACTCAGTTCTAAAACAGTAGAGGATTTAATAATAATAATAATAATAATAATAATAATAATAATAATAATAATAATAATCATAATAATCATAATAATAATAATACCGGTTTATTTGCCATGTCGTGTAAATTAGTACACATTCTATATATATGTCATGCGCTTCAACAATATCGGCATGCAAAATGGACTAAAGGGCACTATTTCTACTGATACATGCTTTAGCCCCTAACTAAACTACTATACGCCGATTTGTAAGTGAATATCAATAACAATACAGGTTTACATAAGGAATTATTGCAACTTTCAAAAATCCTATAACAACAAAACTTTTAAAAATACAAAAAGTGCGAAATTTACATGATCTAATTAAACAATACATTAATGCAAGGTTACAGTACGGCCAAGCGAATATGAATTCATGTTCCATTTTTTTAATATTTCTTATTTATTTTCTTAAAACTGTAAGGTTTCAGTGGCCTATAGTATGGTGGAATTTTATTTTATAACTTATATATTTGAAATGAAAAACTTCTACAAAAAAGAGCGGTCATATGTTTAGGAGGTGATATCATATCCGGAAACCTTAAATTTAAGTTGTGTACAGCCGATCTGAATGTCATCTTGTTGTAAAGGTGCGGTGGACTTTTATATAAAATTCAGGGTTGGCAAAAAATATGTTTTTTTTTTAATTAAACAAAACAAACAGTTTTTTTTTAAATTTAATCTAGTTTTAAACACTGTTTTAAACATAAACTCTCATGCAAATTTACTATACATAGTAATGAAAATAAATACGAGCAGATGGCGCGGATCGTAGTAGTTGTCTAAAAATCCCTAGATGATTACGATTATCAGTTGTCATTTGTCTTTTTTGTTTACGCAACAATTTTAGTTATTATGAGTCGGTTTCTCTTTTCTATTTTAATCTAGAATCAACATTGTTCTTAAAATCACATACCCCAATTTAAGGTTACTTGGTTGATTTTAGCTAATATCAACTTTAACAAAGAGAATAAAAATCTACATTGTCTGTACAAAAGTTTAAAGTTCAACAGTTACAATGCCGTAGTAGGAACGATGCTGTGTGGAATAAATGATAAAATTAAGGTGCAAAATGGTAGAATGCGAGCTCAATGCAAGAAGTGCAAAAAAGATATGGTTACACTAGTAAGAAAGTAAAAATACTGTTATTTTTTTAATCTTTATTTATTGTTTTTTATATTCCCAAGTTCTGATAACTATTTGTTTTTTTTTGTACTAAAGATATAATTATCTAGTAAGTGTTGAATGAACGTCTTATTTATTGTTTTGTAGTATTGGACCAGAAATACAAATTTTTCTGTTGTGTTAAGATTAAGACTTTTAAACAATGTAAACTGGTCCATTTTCCTCTAAGTGGATATAAGAGTAATGTTTACTTCTACAATAAATCTCCCCGAAGTCTATCAAATCCACTATATTTATTGAATAGGCAAAGCGCTTTCAGCTATAATTAGCCATCATCAGTCCCTCATTGTGTAAAAAAGAATACAAAAGATTGTATAAACCTGACATTGTCAAAATCGAAACAAGCAATCTTGACTTCAAACAAAAAAGTAGCCCGCATGCCAAAAGCACAAACATGAAATCAATGATCAAATAAAGAATTTAGAAAAGGACGACTAAAATTACAAAAATCATTCAAAATTGTAAAATTACCATTTTGTTCGCAATAAAGACAAAATTCCAGTTTTGAATCATTCGGGAGTTTATAGTTTTTCTTGTAACGATTGTAATTCTGTTTATATTGGACAAAGCGGAAGATCTTTTTTAATTAGAGGCAATGTACACTTGAAACAATATGAAAAATATAAAAATACTAATATAGTTAATACAAATTCTTCATTAGCAAATCATTTATTGTCATTTAAACACACCACCTCTTTTAATAATTTAAATTCTTTACATGTTTGTAATAAATCCTCAAAATTAAATTTTCTAGAAATTCTTGGAATATACAAAATTATAGATAACGGTAATTTTACAATCTTGAATGATCTTTGTAATTTTAGCTGTCCTATTCTAAATTCCTTATTTGATCATTGATTTCATGTTTGTGCTTTTGGCATGCAGTCTATTTTTTTTTGTTTGAAGTCAAGATTGCGTATTTCGATTTTGACAATGTCAGGTTTATAAATTCTTTTGTATTCTTTTTTACACAATGAGGCACTGATGATGGCTAATTATAGCTGAAAGCGCTTTCCCTATTCATTAAATATAAAAAATGTTAAAGTTAAATTAAAACTGTTGTATTAATAAAAAGTTTGAAAGAACATTTACGTATTTTCTAACTGCGTCTGGCTTTGAATTCAATTCATTTTTAATGCAAATGTGGGGTGACACTATGTAGACATGTAATTGCTAATAATCTTGTCTATCTATTTGTACAGGATAAACGAGCTTAATAGTAATAATTAATGAATCACACACAATAGTCATCAAAAAACACTGTTTAAAACGAATGTTTTAAATATTTGTTTAAAACAAAGTTTTAAACATAAGCGTTGTTTTAAACAAGTTTAAAACATTCTGTTTTAAACATTTTGTTTTAATCATGCCAACTCTGATAAAATTATGTAATGATACAGACACGCCGAATGGAGCTCCCTTCGCTGCTCCATATTTAACCATACAGTACTGGCTAACTTGTGAGATATTCGATCAAAATTCCGAATGGCATATGTGTATCGCAAGCGACTTCTGGACACGCTGAACCCTGTCACTATCCACCTTTGTGAGACACGGTCCATAAACTACGTCACAAAAATTTAGTCTTGACAACAATAACTCGTCAGTTAGTTTGATCTTTAAATTAATTGGCAATACGTGTCGATGAGGGTGTAACGTTCTCAGAGCCCCATAACAATTCTTTAAACATAACTGAATATGCTGAGAAAGTCTGAGGTCCGTGTCCATTACTAAACCCAAATTTCGTGCAGAGGTAGAACAAGGCAATATTTGATTAGTAATCTTTATTTTGATTGTATCCTTTATATAGTTTCTATTTTTACCCCAAATATAAGGACTTTGGACTTTTGAGGATTAATTGTTGATTGATGATCGTTTGATGTCTCTAATAATGAAGGGAGATCCGAATTAATTAGTCGGTTTGCAAATTCAACCTCGGAAGGTAAAAAATATATGAAGTAACTGACTGTCATCTGCTTAAAATACGCTTTATAATGCTGAAGAGAATTCTGCATGCAAATTGTATATATACAAAAAAAAGTAGTGGTCCCAAAACACTACTTCGAACACTCGATGATAGATGACGCTTGAAAGTCACTTTGTCAACGCACACAAGCCATTCGATTTTTTTCAAAATATTGTGCGCTTAGAACAATATTTTAGTTAATGAAAGTACTGTAACACAATTCTGTGAAATGGAAGATGATCCTGAAATTATATACGAGATTTACATTTTGATTTCACTAGTCATTCAATATCATAAACCGATTTCAACGTTGTTCAGTTGTAACTGCCAGGATTTTTATTTGTACATGCAATATGTGGAAACAGATACACATTATAGCTAAAATGGACTGAAAATAGCAAGTCTCCGTAAAGAAACAAAATAAAACAGAAAATTGAATCGATCTTCCTTAACAAGTAAATATACTGTGTGGTAATACCATACTTGCCATCCACTATTAGTATCATACAGTATGAGTGAATCTCATCACAAATCGTAAAAAAATCCAATATCATGTTCAGGTATACATCTTGCTTTCAGCTTAAACAAGAAACATGATCTGTTCGTGCTCTAATCATACTTACCTTTGTGCTTGTTCAACACAAACAAAGCTAATTTTCTCCGAAGACTATAATGCGCGAATCAACATCTCGAACTTTCCTTTTATTAGTTTCATTAACCTTCGCGAACATCGACGTGAAGTACGGACGTTGAGGTATTAATAGAATATATAGCCTGCATACGTCTCCTGCAGAGAACAAGAAAGCGAGAGTACAAAAGGCAGTTGTGGACAGGGGATTATTAATGATTTGTAGGTGAAACTATCAATCTTGGTACTAACTGGCCTCACGGACAGAAAGAAAAACGTTATAGATAATTATTTCGTCGGAAAGTTTTCTCATTTGTTTTCCCAACAGAAGGCTTTTACAATCATTGTTCGTGAATACGAGCAGTCGATACATCCGTTAGTATTATTGGGTCTGGACATTAATGAAAAGGAGTGTGCACGAGATTGAAAACTGAGGTACATGAAAAGGTTCCTCCGAACGTTGCAACGTAAATCTAGATTGCCACTTTTCTGTATGTGATCTTAGCCCAATGCAACATACACATACTTTTTTTTACTAGGATACTAAACTTAGAGCTTTGTGTGTACCACAAATTCTTAAATTCGGTAAAAATTTAGCAAGTTCTGATATACCGATTTGCAAAATACTAAAATCAATATATACGGCTAAAAAAATTTTTTGGGATTTCATTTTGGTGATGCAAAACGTTCTTTCTTTTTAAGTGGTTGTACTGAGTGCCTTAAATCGTTATAATTTACCAAGTTTTAAGGAATACAGATCTCTGCCGTAGTATCTCATATCTGACTGATATCTCTGTTTGAAATTCCTGAAAAATAATTTTGATGCTAAAGAGTAACCGCAACGACATTGTTAATTTTATGTTGGTAACAATCATTATTAATTTCAACCGGTGAATAACTTCATAAGTACAGTGAACATCACAGATTGCCAATCTTAGCCAACGACCCCATGACTAGTTTCGCCCTTGTTTGAGCTCCTCGGGTAGGCATACCGAGTACATTGACCAAATCAGACTGCCACTTTAACTGCAGTGTGCGGTATACATGTAAGTGAGAGCCCGGGCAATCAGCGTCATCTAGGTGGAACACTGCATTGGTCAATGTACTCAGTATCCCTACCGAAGGAGCCCAAACAAGTTCGAAACTATTCATGGGATTCGAATGGATTGACAAGAGCAGGCGTTTATTTATTTACCAAAACAAAGACTGCGGCTTTATTTTGAGATACTGATATTTTAGCAGAAAAAGAAAATTCGTTAAAATTCGCCCGTCATTGTGCATGTATTACAAAGGATGTGACCAGAGTGAGGGTTTGATAACAAACACATCAAAATATAAGATTTGAACGCCAGGACAAAACCAACAATCAACAGATATGTATACGACATTGAAAACACAATACGTTACGGCAGTAAAAGTGTTTAAATTATCAGGAGTTCACTGTCTCTCGAAGTATTAACATTTTACTCTGCAAGTATGAAWTTCCCTTGTGCTTATTTTATACWGCTGTTCCCTTAGTGATAATCGACGATATGGTTGTTTTTTTTTATTTATTAGMTTTGCTAATAGTTACGATACGCTCTTCTTTATGGAATTTTCAAATAGTATATTTATCCAGCACGCACTGGCGGCTTCAATTTCTGGTCCGCCAAGGCTAACTTTCCAATCACTAGAGAACCATCCCTCATCTATCTGTTAATTTTTAAATTCTGATACTTACAATTATAACTAGGTTCATTTTTTAGCATAAGTTCGTATTGTTTTGATGTGTTCTATACTTCAATCTATAGACTTTAACTACTTAACTGTTAATTACTGTTCTAGAAGCCTCAAGCATTTTGAGCTGTTCTTTATGTGTTAATGAAATGGAGGTAATTAACATATGTGACTTGAATTCTATTCTAAAAGGGTAAACTGCATCAGGTATTGCCTAAAAACCCAAAAGTGCACTTAAACAATTATATAGAATAGTTTAACTATGGTTCTTGAGACAAAAGCTTTGGTTAGGAAATTAGATTTACCAATTAAATCCCTGACATTCGAAGCTTTTATACAATGCAAACTGTCAGTTAAGTTAAACCAGGACTATGTATACACAGTTTTCAAGTGGTGTAGAAACAAACAAATGGTAGAACCCTTTAAGAATGAGTAAACGAATAGGTTATGTTGACCATCAGCAATGGGTTCACCTTTATGCTTTATAATGGTTAATTTGTTTACTGAAAATTTTGGAGTTAGCTATTAATAGTTTTTTTTTTAGTCTAAATTGAAATGTTGGTATAGGTATCTAGATGATACCTTTGTTATTTAGCCTCACAGTTTGCAACAGTTTGGTAGGTTTCTTAATAATTTGAATTGTAAAAATCCTGATGAAATGGAGTTAGAAAATAATGGTAGTTTACGATTTGTGCATATTCAAATTTATATAGTAGACAGTGGTTAGGACACAAAGTTTACAAAAAATCGACAAACATTTATATGCCACATCCTACCACCTTCCCAATCAAATGAATAGCCTTACGAACTTACTTAGAACTCGGAGAAGAACAAGAAATATCTTAGATATTAAATCAACTATAGCAAGAAATGGTTATAGCAAATAAGAGTACTTGGTCAGTTTAATAAAAGTTTCGTCCAAATCAAGTAAATTCTCAATACCACGAGGTAAACTAAAGTAGTGTTCAAGGCCTTTCGGAAAAATTAAAGAGAATACTTAAGAAGAATGATATTTTAGTTATTGATATCGCATACAATAGTTTGGACATTTTGGATGAAGCAAAACAATGCGTTGTGGAACGAGTAGCTCTATCTTATCCAAACGATTTTTTCCATAAAAAAGTGGTGATCGTATTGCAGCATAGTCTTCCATCCTCGTCTCGAAAGAAGTAATGTTCTATAGCTCCACTAATTGAAAATTTACACTACACAGTAACCCTCCATGGATATACCAGAGTCTTTTTGAATTCTGAAAAAAGTTCTGTTGCCCAAAAGCGACAATTTTGCTCAAATTAAAAGATCTCCATCACTAAACATTATATTTCTTACAAAATCTTCTTCCATTTCTTGCATTCCTGAAACTAATTCGACAAAGTTTTTAACACATTGGACTTACGCATAATTTACTTGCACTCATGTCATCATATTTAAATAACAGAATTCAAATGCTAACGATTAAGAACAAGTACTCGTAACCGACTATGGTTTTGTCGAATGTTCCTCAGGGATAAGTGTTAGCACCACCTTTATTTTCGGTTTATAAACATGCCTACTCAAAGATTGTCAAATATGGATCATTCCATTTTTATGCTGACTACAATTGCTATTGCTGGAGCAAAAGGTCTGCTAAAATCAATGATGACCTTGAAGCTTTTGCAGAAAATGCAGAAGGTCATCCTGAATCCTAGAAAATATTTTATTATGGAGGTAATAATCCTAATGTCAGGAATGAAGTGATCAGTAAACGAGATCTGTTAAAATCATTGACGACCTTGAAGCCTTCGCAAACAATGCTAAAAGTCATGCTGAATCCTAACAAATAAATTTTTTGCAAAGGTAATAATTTTAATCTCAGGAATGAAGTTATTGGTAACTCAGATTTAATTAATAGTACAGCTTCGAATATCACAGAATGACCGAAGAAGTATACAAAGGTTTCTGAGCTTCTGCACTAAGATTATCCTTTGTGAGCTTCTGGTACTGTCGAACTTTAACTATACTGGTTATGTATAGGCCATGTTTAAATTATAGAGATAGTACCATATCTGGCTCAGCTGGTCTTTAGTATTCAGGAGACAGCCTATATCGCAAAAGTAAAAAAAATAATCCCCTGGCGAGATATGAAACTAGGGAGACGACTTAGCTATGGATATCTTTTGCATAGTGTACATCTGAACAAGGTACCCCCACATATCTACATAATAAAATTAGATTTAGGACCGATATCCATTAAGCTCTTTTTTCTGGCCCACTTTTTTGTTTTTCATGTTATTCTGAGTTAGAAGGGTAGCGCTCTAAATTTACATTATATTGTATACATAAAGTGAAAGTTAATAATTACTGCTGGTATCTGACCAAAACCAAATTGACTTTCACAAATCGCAGCATTTACCTGTTGCAGGAATGTCATAAATGTATTTTATTTTCTAAAAACATACCGTGCTTTCGAGCATATTTCATCCGGCGTACTTGTTTGGGACACTATGTATAAACCTAATAATGCTCTCTAATGAAACTTCTTGTGTTATTTGTCATTATGGCAATCCTTGACCAGTTAAAGACGAGGTTTTCACACAACTGAACCTGCTCTAAATAGCACAGTTTCAGCACACGTGCCGTCAAAGCAGCATGGTTGCAAAGACCCGACGTCCCATCTCGTTCATCTTGTGTTTGTACAGTCCAAACGTTCAAACTGCCAATAAACTTAGCAACCTTTGTGCAAACGGCAAACTACTAATTGGAAGAGCCATGGCAACTGCGATGTTCAATTTCCGTTCAGTTCGGCGTGGTCAGTGGAATTACTTGTAAACTGTTGTGATGGCGATAACTTATAATTAATGTCCCTTGAACAAAGTTACTCCTTTTAGGCCAGCGCGAAACTTATGAGGAGCACAAAGAACTAATCTGGAACCGTCGGCGCAAGGCGCATTACTTTTAGTGAAAAAGTTACAGCTGTAAGCTACATATTGTGTTATTAATGATCTTTCATTATGTTTCTCCGCCAGAGTTCTCTTTCGCCAACACTGTACGGCTCGCAGAGATCCCTTTTAATTTTTGACGATTATCGTTCAAGCGCTATGGTACAACAGAAAAATCCAATTAATTCTCCTAAATTTTCTATTAACTTCTTTTACGGGTCCATAAACACGAGCGTATAAGTTGGTCCGAGATACTCGGATATAATAATAATAATAATATATTTAGCTTTACCGTTACATAGCCACGTCAAATACAGTGTCACTAACGAGTACAGATACAATACAATAGTACAAGCAAAATGCACAATTTAAATAGACACGGTTAAAAAATCCTCTATATTATAAACGCATAAATCTTGCAGTATAACTGTCACCTCATTTTTAAATCTACTACGCTTTAACTTTTTAATTTTGTCTGGCAGTTTATTGAAAAATTTTATGCACCAATAATTCACACTGTGTTGTGCAGTGTTTATTCTGTGGTAAGGCATACAAATTTTGTTCTTATTACGTGTTTCGTAAGTATGAAATGTACCATTTTTATCAAAGATATTTATGTTATCATAGGCATACATCACGCAGGTAAGTATATAAAGTGAATATACGGTAAGTATTTTACTTTTTTTAAACAAACCTTTACAACTGTGTTGATATCCTACGTCGTTTAAGATTCTAATAGCTCTCTTTTGTTTTAAAAATAGATCATGAACACGTGAATGCATACCCAAAATGATTATTCCATATAAGAGGACGCTATGAAAGTTAGAGTAGTATGCAGTAAGTGCAGTTTTTGCATTGACATTACATTTTAGATATTTTATTGTAAAAAGAGCCTTTGATAGCTTTTTGTTCAGAAAGTTTATATGTTCTGTCCACTGAAAGTTATACTCAAACCAAACACCTAAAAATTTAACTGGGCTCTGGTTTTCAAGTTTCTGTGTAGTGAAAACTATCTTTTTTGTTTTTTCGTTGTTTAAATTTAAATTATTAGCGTCAAACCACTCTTTAGCACACCGAATACTATCTCTTCCCTTGCAGGCTGCCAAATCTACAGTGGATGCGATGTTAAAGATGGAGGTATCATCCGCAAACAGACACACATCGTCCGCTTTAATGTTCACTGGTAAGTCATTCACATACACCAGGAAGAGCAGCGGACCAAGAATTGACCCCTGTGGAACCCCCTTGTCGACTTGCTTCCAGGTAGACCGTTGACCGTTATAGACTACACGCTGTTTTCTATTGCTGAGGTAAGAACGCAGCAAACTTAACGGACCTCCCCTAATGCCATAGTATTCCAGTTTAGTAAGTAATACTTGACGCGAAACTGTGTCAAATGCATTACTTAGATCACAGTATATAGCTTCCGTGACTAGTTTTTCGTCTAGCGCTCGCGTTATATTTTCAACCACCTGAATCATGGCTGTAACAGTAGATTTACCACTTTTGTATCCATGCTGTTGACCGCATAATATGTTCTTTTTTTTCGAAGTACTGGATGAGTTTGTTCTTTATCCATAGTTCAAAAATCTTTGACAACACCGGTAGCACCGCAATAGGCCTGTAATTTCTGGCATCGTTTATATTGCCACCTTTATGAAGCGGTTTTATCTCCGCAAGTTTCAGACAGTCTGGAAAAATTCCAGTTCTAATGCATAGATTCATCAGCCTAGTGAGCGGTATTACCATCGCATGAAATACTGATTTTATAAATCGGGTGCTTATTCCGTTGCAGTCCTGAGTCGATTTTGATTTAATTTTCTTTATTAAACCCTCAACATACTGTTCAGTTACTTCATTTAAGAAGAACGATTGTACATTATCTACTGAATGCTTGTTCAACATTTCAGCAACTTTATCCGATTGAACAGTCTGATTTAATTGTGTGGCACTGCTAATAAAGTTTTCGTTTAGTGTCCGAGCATCGAGTAATTCACTATCCTGCGAATAAACAGCTTTTTGGCTGTTGATTACCTTCCACATGGCTGCTTGTTTGTTCTCTGCCTTATGTATGTATTCAGTTAAAGCATTTGACTTCGCTTGTCTTAAACGGTTCTTATAATATGCTCGGCATTTCAAATAAACCTGGCGAGAATCGTCCGTTTTTAAAACTAGGCTGATTGTGTACAAAGCATCTAAAGTGATTTTTTCTTGTTTTAAATGAGTTGTATACCATTTTGTTAAGCTTTTTGATTTCTGAACTTTGGTTTCTGTTTCACGAAAAAACCTATCGAAAGATTCAATAAAGAAGTCGTGGAACCGTTGAAAACATGAATAATAATATATAGGAAATGCATACTTCTTTTTACGAAATACCTTATTTTTTTAATAATTATGGATTGCTTTTAAATTTTTTGCTCTAAAGTACACCATTTTTAAAGTATTCTGAGTTTTGTGTCAAAGATACAGATTATATCTGCGAATAATTCACATAAGTATAATCTAATGATGCACAGAATCACGCAGTGCGTTGTGGAAAAAGGATTCTAAATAGAAACGTCCAACACAAATAACTTATTTTTTTTCCAGTATAATGCAATAAATTCTTTTCCACAGCCTAATCTATTAAGTTAATTTCCTTCCCAAATTTTTATAGTTTTCAAGAAATCATGATAGCGCAAATCATCAATTTTCTTTTATTTTTCAGTCAGTCGTTTTAGCTTTAATGTGTGTTTTTTCTGATTTTATTATCTTCAGTTTGGGAGTATTTTTCACTTGGTTAACTGGTTGAAATGATTTTTATTCTTAATAAGAGTGTACTGAATTAATAACACAGAAGCCATACAGTAGAACTAGGATTGCGACAACTGTTTTGGCAGGGGTTTTTATAGTAGGGGATCCACCTGCAATGATAGATTAACCACAGTATTGCACAGCATGAGTAAAGTCTCAATCAACACAACAGTTGACAGGGTTTCTATAAATAATTGATGTATTTATCGAATAAATCGGTTTGCCGCCTCTAAGGAAAGTGAACACAACTATTGCTTTGACGTATACTTGTCATTTGTCAATTTTTGAATTATTTGGTATGTTTTAGTATGAGAAAACGCGTGTGAGTGCGTATTTTCAACATATTCTGTAGTGTTTTGTGGGATAGATAATCAACTTTAAAGTTGCACAAAGCTCACATTTTAGAGCTGTGGGGTGACATGGTTTCGTATAACTTTTAGGTTATCTATTGTATTCATGAGGTTATGGCTACAGTAAACTACTACTACTGTTAAATAACTGTACTATGATGGATTAAAAGATGTTTTTAGCCTGCCGTAAAGATAAAATGCACATATTAAGTGGTTCTAAAGTTAGCTGAACTACACAAAGCTTCCACAGTTAAAAAGTGCAAGGCAGTGTAGAGGTTACCACAAGCTCTTGGAATTTTTTTATAAAGCCATCAATTTCGTGACTGTAAGCTGTAACTGTTCTGCAACCTTCAGTACTATCCTGCTCATTGATGTTGACTGATCGCTGAGCACCAAGGAAAATAAGAATAAGAAGTACCTATACTGTTTATTAATGTCACATTTTTCTTTAACGACTGAAGAACCCTTTTATATTAAAGGCAGTGTTGTTTTCAGTAAAGTTATTACAGAAACATTTCGTTAATCATTGATTAAAACAGGGTTTTGAAAAGTTTTTAAGCGAACACAAACAGTACTGTCAGTTAAAAACAAGGGAACGCTTGGGATACATTATACAGAAGCAATTCATCTCTAAATTGAATTTAATGAAAAGTAGATTATACGAGAGCATAATAACAAGAAAATCTCAATAGGACATGCCAATGTGTTGTCTTGAAAACTATAAAACAAAAAAAATAATGTTGTTAATGGCCACTTTAAACTATTACAAGTAGAGTATCAGATMAAAAAAAAAKTCKGTTTTGCATCCTATACATATTGTAATGGTTTCTATATCATTCCACCTGGAAAAATCACGGTAGGTAATTTTAAGAGGTTTTAAA
This sequence comes from Rhyzopertha dominica, assembly GCA_025024175.1. NCBI lineage: Eukaryota > Metazoa > Arthropoda > Insecta > Coleoptera > Bostrichidae > Rhyzopertha > Rhyzopertha dominica. The sequence goes on from QCXZ01000137.1 coordinate 73,613,361, forward strand.
ATTAAAAGCCTCCTAAACTGGTAACTTTTATTTAGAATGTTACCAACGGTTTTGTCTATTTTATTTTAAAATTTTATTTTGGTATGGCAGTGGTTTTTTTTTGTGTTGCATAACTCCATGCCGGTGAATTTCACAGCTAATATTTTGTAAATAAAGCAATAGTAATTGTAATTCGTATAATGTGAAAGGCATTGGAATTCCGTAGTTATGGAAGAAACAATCATTCGTCTACTAGAATAGCCTAGCGATCGTACTCATATGTACTGAAATAAGTACAGGCACAAACTACTACGAGGACATCGATAATGAGTCATCTAACGGTGACTCTACGAACTACTAGTCTGCAAGTGCGGTGTCATATACTAGCGTATAAAGTCCAGTGAAATTAAGGTAAAATTACTTAATTTTGAATAAATTTAGCTCAAAGTTAGCTACCTACCCCCTCTAGCATGTATTGAAGATGGACGCGTGCACTTCAAACTTACAGATGTATCAAAAATACAGCCACCAGGGATTTTTTGCTAATGCACAGGTATATTTAAGATACACAAAACTATGAAACTGAAATGAGAGCAAATCAAAGGTAGTTAGATGTAAAAATGTTATTTATGGTTTTGGCCTTTATCGGTGACATAAAACGATTAATAGGTACTTATTGGTCTCTATAATAGCGATAAAAACTATTTTTTACAGTTTAATAAGTTGGATAACGCCTGCAACAATACAAAATTAGGTTGGTATTAAAAGTACATCACCTTCCCAAAAATTATTGCTCGATACAATTCGCTGGCTTTAGAAAGTGGCTTAAAATTAGACATATATCTGCAGGCACATATTGCAAATTTGGTTCGTATATTTGTTACATTCAGGAAAGAAAATTTGGGGTTACTAGGAGAAAAGAAAGAACTATATCCCACATAATTTCTGGAACTCCGATGACATCATTTACTTTATCAGATCTGCACATTACTAGGTTAAAAATATTCCTTAGTCACTTAAGTTTAAAGTCATACAAGAATTGCAACTTACCAATAAATGCTCGTTTTTAAATCATACCCAAGCAAAACGATTACTTACCCTTTTGGTTTAAATTGGCATCAAAGTGAATATCTGTGATGTGCCAAAAGTAGCCGTATCCTGAAACAAAATAAACACGATTTAGTGGAATGATAAGGTCCCTTAACAAAAGATTTAAATCTAGCGCCAAACGTAACAACTATACAATGTTATCATTAGGAGACATCCCCATAAACCGACGTAACATGGCTTTGCCAATTAGGAACTACCATAGTCCCTATATTTTACTCTAATTACGCTCCGGAAGGTTCGGTTTGACTGAGCGGTGTAGTTAGCGCAGTTACTAGTTCGACGGCATCAAATTACGGTTTCATTCAAACCATTATCTGCAATAGTTACGGTTTATAACAAAGCCTATTATTTTTTCGAATATGACGTGATATTATCGCATGTAAGTGATACTTATGTGAAAGTGGAGATCATTATCTATTTGAGTAAGTAGTCCGTTGATTGTACCTTTACCACTCCATTGTTTGTGTTCGCTACCATAGAGATCTGCTTTAGGTGTTGTTCGATCAAGAACAATAGAGTCGCTGCTACCCATTATTGGTTTTATTAATAATAAATTATTCTTGATAAAAAGTTTTGCATGGGCTAAAACCCAAAATGTTATCAATTTCTTACTTACAGTCGTTCACGAGGTTTGCAGAAAAATTTTGCTCAAGAGAAAGGTCTTTTTATTTAAATCGACAATCTTTATTAAAAAAATACATATATATATATATATATATATATATATATATATATATATATATATATATATATATATATATATATATATAATATTATCCATCTATCAATCTATCATGAAAAAAAAACAACGTTTAACAATTTTTGGGCGTAGGTAAAATATATTGTTTGTATCGACGTTTCTTTCAATGTAAATCGCAACAATTTACATAACTTAATTTTGCTAATCTTAAAACTCTGACAACAAATATTGCAAAACAGTTCATTGAAACTGGTAAATATTGAGCCATTAACAGTACAATTTTTATAAAACCCACATATCCTGTTTAAATAAACATATAATATATGATATAGAATACAAGTCTGGTGGATAACATAAATGTAAGAGCAACGAAAATTATGTCTGAATATATTGTAGGGTAGGGTAGGGTAGGAAAACATTTATAACTAATAATTTATAACAAATCTAATTTACAATAAATTAAACACAAGTGGACCTGTAATTATAACTTTTTTTTGTTTTGGGAAAAGGTTTTGATACAGTTGATCACGCTATACTTTTAGACAAACCTTATACTTATGGAATTAGAGGGAGGGGTTATATTTTGCTGATTAGCTATTTGTCAGAGGGTCAAGGTCAAAGAAACTATGAGTGCATGCGTTAGTATAATAATGAGAGTACCACAGGGAACGATTTTGGGACCTTTACTTTTCATTATTCATGTAAACAATTTGCTGAATGGTCTGCCAGCCTTGCACAAAAATTCGCAATATCTATGTAGGTAGAAAATATGTAGAAAGTAGTTTCAAGGTAACCCATACTGTACGATGGCATGTAGTCCCGTCTTCTTGAAAGCAAATACTTTGATGGTCATTTAAGGACATATTTGTCTTGTACGAATATTAGTATTAGTCCTGATTGTAAAATAGGGATTACTGTCAGACCACCAGAACAATTCCGTAAACTGGCAATTTCATTGAAAAAGAATATGGCTTCATCAGAAAAAATAAAAACGAATACCCTTCAAACTCTCATTGTATTAAGAAGAAAAATAAAACCGTCTATTACGAAGTGAGATCATTATTTACAGTCCCTGATACAGTAAGCGTGGACTGACAGTGAAATTCTTTGACATATTAAAAGTTTATTTATATGGTGACACTTGTTCAATCCAGTCATGTCATTCGTTGTTTGTTAAAAAAATTTAGAGAGTGCTCCTGCTTACCAAGTGGTAAAAAATTTGTCTCGAGAATTTAAATTGGGAAGACAAACGTGTGAACATGCCAAGGGTGCCGGACGACCAGTAACTGTCACTATTTAGGAAAATATTAATCGTGACTTTTCATATGGCACAATAGAAAAAATATTAATTGATATTTTAGGTCTTAAAAAGGTTATCTGCACGCTGGGTCCCTAGAATGTTGACACCTGATCAGAAACGTTCGAGAGTCCTGCATTCTGAAGCCAGTCTAGCAAAGTTTTCAGCAAACCCGGATCAGTAACAACAGAGTATGGAGTGGCATCACTAAGGTTCTCCTCCACCACGCAAATTTCGAATTGTGCCCTCTGCTGGTAAAATTATGGACACAATTTTTTGAGATGCGGACGGAATTTTAATGTTTGATATTTTGGAACGTGGACACACAATAACAGGTTTATACTATGTCAACTTAACTTCAAAATTGCACGAGCGCATCAAAGAAAAAAGACGGGGAATTTTTCCCGTCTCTTTGTTCCATCAGGACAACGCCCATGTACACCAAAGCCATATTGCAATGAATGCTATTCACGATGCAGGATTTGAATTTCACGAACACCCTGCGTATTCACCAGACGTTCCCAGCGATTACTGCTTATTTCCGACATTGAAGGAATATCTACGTCGGACCCGATATGACGATGATTATCAAGTGATGACAGCAGTGAACGACTGGTTAGAGGACCAACCACGAGAATTCGTTTCTAGAGGAATCAGAACATTGGAACTTCGGACCAAATGCATCGAAGTTCAAGGAGACTGTCAAAATAAACATACATGTAATTATTTTCATGTTTTGTATCTTTCTATGTCAGGGACCATAATTAAAAAATCTTTTTTCCTATAATCAGTTTCTTTCAATATATAAACAAACTACGGCTTGTATGCACGATATTTATTTCTTTTTAATATATTTACCCTTCTAAATACACTAAACATAATTTTGTTGTTGCTTTACCATGACTCTTTCGGACATTCTACGACAGATCGCATCACTTGTTGTTTTTTTAATTAAAATTGTTATGAACCCTTCCAAAAGTCTTATATTTACTTGCAATTCTCATAATGTCAAAAACCCTGTATAATGCTGACTTATTCGGACAAACTGTGTATTTAAAAAAGGCTATATTATCTATAAATATAAACGATTAATATTTTACCACAAAAATTGTGAATGATATCTTCAAAATGCATATCTTCCACGATTTTCCCGCTTCGTTAAGTCTAGCGTAAAAGAGAGCTAAAATAAAAGGCTTGAATGTTAATTTGAATCCGGGAATGCTTGCAGGTTATCGGGATAATGGATATTACTAATCTGGCTCTTTTATCTACCGAATTTCCATCAGAGGTCCCTCGCAACTGACTCGTCCTTTTTAAACAGGACCCCGAGGAAAGACCTGATAGAACGTACCTGTGAGCTTGCGGTTGAACAAAAATGAAAATAAGGTAACTATGCACATCCCATAATATTTAAGTGCGCACTTAGCTTCCCACATCTAAAGAAAATGACTGCGGATATGACATGCATGGGTAGTAAAAGTTTATTACAACAAGCCTAACGACGCATAGAAAGTCGCTGTTTCACTTGTAAGTTAGCAGGGAATGTCGGAAAGGGGCACTTGATTATATAATATAATAATCTTGGGTGATTTGTATCTGCTAGTATAAATGACTTCGAAACAAATACGTTGTCAAATTTTATTGAATTTAATAACTTAACTCAATTCAACAGCATTCGTAATAGATTTGGGTAGAATTTTGGATTTGTGTATATCTGAAGTGAAATATGTAGTTTCGCGGGAAAGTTAGCCTATGCTGGCGGAGGACAGTAATCCTCCTTCTCTAGAAGTATCCATTGAGGTGTGTAGAGATGCATCTTTTAGTTTTCCTATGCGTTCTGATGACAATACTTACGATTTAAAAAAAAAACTAATTTACCACAACTTTACAGTGCTTTACTGCATACCAACTGGAACTTTTTGCACAATTATACAGATATCAATAAGGACTGCACAATGTTCTATAAAAAAATATATATAAATTGTTGGATAAATATGTACCTTTGTATAAAAAATTTAAGCGGAGGTATCCAATTTGGATAAAAATTGAACCATCATAGTAAATACAAGAAATTTGGAAGCATTTATCACTTTAATGAATTTAAACGTTTGCGCAGTGAACTAAAAATACAAATGTCACAGGTTTACGATGATTACGTTAATAAAATCCAAACAAATTTTAGTCCTGATCCCAATTGTTTTTCGGCTTTTGTTCAAGATAAGAAACGGCGTTTGAGAATTCCTAATGAATGTTTCTTGATTGATGAAAAAATTGATGATCCATACCAGATAGTCAATGATTTCGCTAATTTTTTTTATGTCTTTACTGCCGGCAATATAAATGGTTCAAATTTAATGAAAGCCAAGGCTTATACACATTATAACAAATATTCTGAATTCGATATTCAAAAGTCTATATTCAAATTAAAAAACGAAATGACCTATGGCGATGATCAGATACCTAGCTTTCTAATTAAAGATTGTTCGAGGGCTCTTATCTTACCTTTAAGGTATTTGTTTAATCTTATATTGTCTACAGCTTGATTTCCCGATATTTGAAAAGTTACAAGAGTGTGTTTTGTTTTAAAGAGCGGCAATCCATTTGACCTAAAAAATTTCGTCTCATTGCAATTTTATCAAATTTTGCGAAAGTTTTTAGGATGCTATTGTACAATATAATTTTTAATGAAACTAAACATTGCATTTCACCCAACCAACATGGATTCTATCCAAAACGTTCTACTGTAACTAACTTACCGTAGTTTATGCAGTCTACTGCAAATATTATAGATAATAGAGGTCAAGATGATGCAGTGTATACTGACTTCCTGAAGGCCTCCGACAGGGTGGACCATTGTATTCTACTTAATAAACTAGAGCAGCTTGGATTGAGTGATTATCTCGTTCAACTAGTAAAATCATATCTCACTCAACGTAAATTATATGTTAGATATAACGGTTTTAAATCATACAACTTTTTAGCAACCTTCGGAGTTCATCAGGGATCTAACTTGGGGCCATTGCTGTTTGTTTTGTTTATAAATGATCTATCACTTTCGTTAGAATCTAATCATCTGTTTTTTTGCGGATGACCTGAAATTATTTTCTGAGGTTTCCGGCGAGGATGACTGTTTAGTATTGCAAGGACAGGTAATATTGACAAGTGTAAGGTTTGCACTTTTTTCCCTTAGAAGGCAAGCTTTAATATTTAATTATACAATTAAAGCAATCAATTTGATGCGCTGCTGCAGCGTTAAAGATTTTGGTGMGTTATGATTGCAAATTATATTTTACTGGTCACATAGACTCAACGGTCAAAGCTGCAGCTGCCTATAAAGCTCTAGGTTTTATTATTCGCAACTCAGCATGGTTTAATAATATTAGAGAACTGAAACCTTATTTTACTTTTGTTCGTTCCAAGTTGGAATACTGCAGTTCGATATGATATCCTCATTATCAAATACACATAAACCAAACAGAAAATTCAGAGACGATTTCTTAAGATTTTGTCGTATCGAGTAGACAATTATTATCCGCATAGAGGATATAATCATACACTCTTGTTGCAAAGCTTTGACGCTAGTTCTCTGCAAGCTGGAAGGATACGCACTAGTTTAACATTTTTATTTAAAGTATATCTAGACATACTGACATTCATTGTGATAGTCTGAAAAAGCTGTTGTCGTTTGTGGTATCTGAGCAGTAGTATATCATATTATAATGTGTGCTGTGTATTTATTATTATTCACTCACATCAGAAAAACGTTACTTAAATTGCATTAAATGAAAAAGCTGAGTATATTCTCGAGCTATCAGGATGCGTAGAAGGAAAAGTAATAAATATATAAAGCAAGGAGAATGTTAGAGATTATAACCAACACGCAGAATTCGACGGAGAAACTTCACGTTTCTAGGATTTTAAAATACTTATTTACATTATGTTCTACAGAATTGTCGACCAGATATCACCAATATCATAGTCTGTTCTCGTGACCTTTGTTTTGCAAAAGAAAAGAAATAAGATACAGGTTAAATAATATCCAATTCCTGTATTTTTAGTTTTATAATTGGTCATTTCCATGAAAAAAAGTAATAAATTGGGGCACCCTAACTACAGCCTAAACAAAGGATATGGCTARGAGATTTTTAAAGAACAATATATTCATATGTATCGTTAAATATACATTCAAATTACATTTCAGTACATATCGCCTGCAAGTATGTATTTCTTAAAGCTTCGCAAAAATTAAAAGCAATGAAGTTCATTTCATTTATTAACGTTTGCTCAGCATCACTGTTACAAACAAACAAAAATTTGTAATATGACACAAATCAAATAGCGGTTATTCCGGATGAACACATTTGCGCCACTGATTTTCCTGTACTTTTATTGAACATGCCAATATCATTCTGGATGGAGTTTTGTGTGCAGCTCTCTGTAATTGATCAGAAATTTCATCCTTCATGTGCTTTTGTATCGGTGAAACCGACTAAAAATATAGACGGGTTATAAGGGAAATAATGCTGGATAAACTGTTGCGAGTGAAACAATTTTAGCTATTCCGCTTTTTTTGAAATGTATCCACATAAATGTTTGGTTGAATTCCAATCGTTTGCATTTTATACAATATATTTTGTTGCATATAACAGGCGGCTACATTATAACATGGAATAAATGCTCATAGTAATGATGAAATTGCTATTATAAATGTTTTTTTCGCTCGAATAGCGATGAATAATCGGTTTACAGTACTTATTCTTCTTTCTTCGTTTTTGACAATTGTCAGTCCCAAGTTCTAAATCCTAATAACGACCTGAATGATTTGTCAAGCTTTTGACAATGTCAGTTTTGTCATACGAAACATACCACCATACTTATGCAGTTTTTATCGGAACTTTTCATTACTTTAATTCCTCGACCAAGAGAACGCGTAAGTACCTAAATKAATAGTMAATCAAATTACACATATTTTCTGCTGTTTATAGTTAAAAAAACTCTAATTTCAACATTTCTTGTGTTAATTTTATAGCTGTTTTAGTTTTTAGTAGTCGAAATACTACATACATATATGTATAATAAAATTGCGTCAGAACAATCTGTGGACCGCTGTTTTGTCCTCCTCAGTTCAGTTAGAGTCCCAACGCAGACAACACTGTACAGATCTGGCTTCCCTTATATGCGCCAAGGTAGGCGACCTGTATGCGAGTATTATAATACAGATCACACCATGCCATCCAGTGACACTTTAGGTAGGTAGGTATTATCCACCCGTCGCTGTAGGGAACCTGTAATCTGAACGTTAGCCCATAGTGCTGTGGGTGTTTAAAGGTTCCCAACGACGCGACGCAACGTTACGTATGTCGAAGCTGTCAACATTAAAACCTAACATGGACGGTAATAGTTTCGCTATAAAGCTCTTTTATTTTCGTATATTCCATCATTCTTTTAAGCCATTAGACAAATAAAGCAAAAATGGTTAGTATCAATTTCCTGTGCGGTGTGCAATTTGATGGATTGTCAGAAAAACTAGCCAGATACATCGAATCTACAGCAGACATTTTATTGTTTTTGGTTTCCCTCGTTTTCCGTTCAACAGCTGAAGGATTTCATACCGCGGAATGGCTGTTAACCAGACATTTGCTCTCAAGATTTTATTGCATCTGGTATACGAGCGGATTGTTCCGACCATCACTTAGGGGTAAAGCTGGCGCTAACTTTAATTTCGCCCTTTCCTTTTTATGGCCGCATTTAATTTCGAATCGCTGAGAGTCCCTGGCGGTCGGCGCGAAGAACGTCCACTTTGCACAAGGGACGACTGTTTTACTATCCGGCGACTATGGCGGAAATGAACTGTCGTATACGACGGAAGCTCTCATAGCGAAGGACACCTGGCCACATGAAATTCCTATTATGGGCTTTTACATAGTAACGTGCTGCGCGAGGATTTCTAGAAAATATAGGGCGCGTAGGTACTTTGAGCTCAAAACATACCATGGCGTAAACTTGACAGAAACTATTTTATGTCTGTTTGGTTAAGTAACATTTTTTCGCGATATATTATATAAGGGGGTGGGTACTTAGGGCAAATTTCCTGCTGAGATCAAATTGTTACAGTTAATGCTCTGAAATTTAGCCTAATATAAGCGCCAAACTGTAAAATTTAATTGTTCAAAATGAGATATAACCTGACATGTGGGTACAGGAAAATAGCTATAAATTCCAAAAGCGCACAATTACCCAACGCATGGAGTAATTGTGCGCAGATGGTGGAGAATAGTGCGCATACGTGAGGTAACTATATACAATACATTTTGGGCCACACATAAGCAAATATTGAATTAAGAACGTAGATTATTCATCCAATACATGGTCATCACGCAGATCTTGGTGTTTCAATTCTGATTGACATCAATTCTAATATCGCTATTATTCATCTCTATTTTCTTCTGTTTCTTGCCTCCCTTGTTTCCTGCTTCCTTGTTTTTATTATCCTTCAATTCTTTTTTAGCTGTCATTTTGTTTGTTGGAAGCTTGGTAGCAGCTATACCTACTTTTTTATCAGCACCTATTCTTTCTTTTACGATTATCTGCTTCCAATTTCTTCTTGCCAGGAGTAGCCGTAAGAATTTCTGAATACCGGTTTTTTCCTGGATGCATCAATTTTTGCATCGGAATCGACAGTTTCTTTAATGGCTGTAGCATTCTGCATTTCTCTTGCGGTAAGTCTCAAGATGGTCGGATACCGAGTATTTTTCAGTGCCTTCTGTTTGTATGATCAAGGCATCTACAAATAGAGAGCAGTTGAAACACCTAAATGGAGGATAACTATGGGCACCTGGTGATAGTGCAGCGCACTATTACCCCAAAGTGATGCGCATAGTTATCCCAAAATGGTGCGTGCTACCCCAAAGTCACTTTAATATTAGAAAACATGCACAACTCACATACACTTTGATGCGATTGCGGATTTTGCATGATATACCTACTGCAGAACATAAGACTGGACTCACAATTACTCACTGCGCACAATTCACCCACCCTCGCTTGATAAGTAGTATAAGCTAAGTCGAGTACTTTGTACTTCTTGCGTCTTTTTTTACTTATTTTGTAATTATTATTATTACGATAGCTGTTACCGATATACCTAAAGGGTTTCCAATGAAAACTTTTAGCTCGAAATATTTGGGAAAATCAATATTGAAGTATTGAAGTCGGCACGCTAATTAATCCAAAGCGTGGCCTTCGAAGAAAAATACTCTCAAACTGTTACACAGATGTACGGCAAGTAACCGGTAACTTCCTTATTTTAAATAAATATTCTAATTTTATCCCAAACGTTTGTTAAGGTGATCTATATTTAAAATCAACTTGTCTATAGATATTTAAATTTTTACTTTTGAATTCAATAAAACACTATAAGCTAATATTTGACTTCCCGAAATAGCTATTAATATATAAGTTAACAATACTCTCGTATATTGTTAAATGTCTGCAGGGTGGTCCTAATTGCTCATAATATTTAGTCAACTTTGAACTCATAGATCTTTCTTATCTCAAATAGAAACAAATAAAGACTATATTTATTGTACTGATATAAAATTCAAGTATGAGTAAACTAGATATAAGTTTACGCATATCTATTGACAGCTGTTTAGAAGTTACAAGCGGTTTTCTTAAAGTTCGTACCACTTTAGTGTTAAAGATAACTAAATCTGGATTGATAGTGTGCAATAGAAACAATGACAATTATTTTAATAAAATTTCTATTGGTTTTAAAACCATTTGTCACATTCATAAGCGTATGGCTTATTTAGGATTTTAGAACGACGATTCTCTGAATTTACCTTTAATTTAATTTAATATCTAAAAGAATCTGATACATTTTGAGCCAGACATCCTGATAGATCAATGTCAATTTACTATTTTTAGAAATCTTATTGGTAACGCCCAGAACTTGCAGCTTAAGCCGAAAGTTACAAAACTTGTACCTAAGGTACGTCAGTCGCCTTATGCTCGTTTAGCAACGTAAAAATGCTAATATTGTAGTTGTTCCTAACTACGGATAGCTCCGTTAAGGACACTTACCTTTATCATCTGTCATGCTGTAAAAATTCGCCTCTGTAGAAAGACGTTTCGAATCTAACAGGTAAATGACAGCAGCTTACAAGTAGTATATGATTTTTACATTGCGTCTGATGGAAAAGTTTACTTAATAATTCACTATATTTTTCAATTTAAAATGATTTAGATGATATTCCATTGACAATGATGCAATATTCATCACGAGGTAATCAGGATAGCTATATCATGTGGGTTTTCTGTCCTACAGGCGGGTATGAAGTGTGATCAAGTTTAGGCCTACACCGGAATCACATCTATTGTCATTATAACAGAGATGCAGCGAGATCGTTACACCAGAGTTCAAATATTTACCAAACATAAATGCTCCAATCTTTGTCACACGATATATAGCTACAGCAAAATTAATTTATTTTAATTAAGCTTCAAGACGTAAATATAATATTTTTATGTAACAATCACATCTGCCAGTAGTTCTGTTAACGGCAAAACAAATTTACTTAAATTGTTAATCGATCACCAGCTGCAGTTCATTTGTCACAAAACAGTGTACAGTGAAAAACGAATTCGCCAAGCAAATAAATAAAATAAATAAATAAATAAATAAATAAATGATAGGTACCTGTTCGCGACATATTCACCCATATAACATTTCCGAACGGCTGGATAAAATATAACAGCAACACTAGGTATGCTCTAATAAATACCTCTAAAGTATGTCAGGCTACACGCAATGATATAACCTGTAAAATGAAGTATTCTGTATCAATTCCTATACATATGTGCGAATTATGGATAACATTACTTGGAGGATTGAGCTGAAGCAGGTACTCCTTGGACTGCTAGCATTGTACAATTGTCAGCCTAAAATTTTACATATTTCACCTTTAATTTAGCTGACTATTCGAATTAAAATCCAAATCGTGAATTTCAAGAGATGATTTTTTACGGTTTTCGATACGGTTTAACAGCAAAGCAATGTGTGAAAAACTTCAAGCTCGAAGAGCGTTTGAGGATGATCTTTGCGAAGGGTGCCCATGCACTTCTATTGTTGCAAAAAATATCGATAGTGTGTGTGAAATTATCGACATGTGACATACATTGAGATCGAGGTTGTTCTTAGGTTTTACAGTGAAACATACGCATACGATTTTGCATGATCTTTTGCATGCCAGAAAGCTTACCTGTCGTTGGACAATTTGGCAGAAGAGCAAAAACAAACGCGCATCAAGTGAACGTCGAAGCATTCAAATCACATGTTTTGGAGATATCTCATTCAGCATACAAAAAGTGTTTTAAGATGGGTTTCATCGGATGCAAATGTGTATAAATCTTGATAGGCATTATATTTTGAGAAACAGAAAAATGATTTACGTAAAAGATTTTCCCCGAACTATAGCAGTGCCCCTCGTAACGGTGTCCGATCTTTAGGGATTCCTTGTAGAGTTCGTAATAGTAGAGCGAGAAATCTTGATTGCTTTGAAGAAAGTGCAGTTGAAATAAGTGCACTTTAGACTAAGAGGTAAAGTAAGAGGAACCAGCACATAAAGTTGAATCAACTTTCAGGCTCTCTTACAGTTATCTTTGATAGCTTGAAAGCTTTATAGAAAAGGCACGATGGATATTGTGTGAAAATGAAAGCAAAGTTTTGGTATTTGACTAAAATGAGTGAATTTTAAACACAAAGAGTGACAAAAGAAGCTCTGTCTCTCGTGCAACATTAATCCAATGAATCCATACATTCTCAAGATCGGGTTTCCTCTAACAAGGTTGTAGAAAAACCCGAATCAACATCATTATTCAATATCTCTGTACTGTTAGGAAACGGTCTCTGTGCGACGTTTACCCGAATTTTGATATAGTTCCATGTAATGCACTTTGTACTCAGGCTACAAATTGTTCTGGATAAACGAAATTTTCTTCTTTAAAACTACTGAAGAATTATGAGAGGTTTTTATTATTTCAGGAAACACTAACCTGTTTGGTCTTTCCATATTCGAGTATAGAGTCACAGATGATCTATACCAATGTAATATGACGATATTATAGTTGATTTCGTTCATAGCAAAATCCCGTGAAAATTGTACCCTTGATTCATTTTACACTTTTATTTTATAACTAATTCATTCTAAAATTTTCGTTTGTTACCTAATACAGGCCTACAAGCGAATGATTTAGATATGTAGAAAGGAGAAGGGACGGCGCAAGAGAAAGGCACCTATGCTTAAGAAATGTATAAATTTGGCACTGCTATATATCTACTCCAATACTTACTAATAGATGTGATACTAACTTGTATTGATTATCCATAGTTATACAAATTGATATATATTTCATTTTTATAGTTAGATATTACCAGTTGTAGTACTACTTCTGTTCCACTAAATTTAGTCGTTTTAGCATAGGACAGCTTTTCTGCACCCGCAGTTATAAGCAAAGGAATTAATAATTGTTTTTCTCTCTTAGTTGTAGTCCGTTATCCAAACATGAAAAAAAAAACAATAAGTAATAGATTGAACTAGGTTGACTTCATATTTGTCCTTTAATGGGTTAACAAGTTATGGACATACGAGTATAGCTGTTTCAAGTGAGGCAAGCGTTAACTAATGCTAAACAAATCAAAATTTTACTTTAGATGAGTCTCATGCCTAATTCGCCCATCACTTAAAATTTACCGAGATCTAAGGCTGTCGAAAATTCAACATTTCGTGTCGCTGATGCGTGTTTACTTTTAGTGAATCGCATCGAAAGCTCCAGAGGGCTGTTCGTCAAATTAGAAAGTAAAACAATCAACTTACCGCCTTATTAGGAGAAGCTCTTCCCAAATGAAGGAAATACAACAAAAATACACCCCGCAACTTCTTTTTATGTAAATTTCATACCGAAATTATTTATAACTTGATAATTATCGCTAGCATTTAAAACTGCTGCACTGAATATCTGCATATCGGCAATAAAGTCTAAACCACGTTCCCATCTCCCATGAATATTCATAATTAACCTGAAAGCACATTACATTATTCATCGTTTTATTCCATATTTTACCACCTCCTTTGTTCTCAAATAACTTTCGCCACAACTAAATACATTTATTACTGCAAAAGAGTAAGTTAACCCTGAAACAAACAACCCTCTGGGGATTATATGAATTACGCCCGTAGAGTTTTATTTAATCGCCGCCGACTATGTCATTTGGGTTGCCCTAACGAATAATAACGCCCGGAGCTTCTACTTCCGAAATTCTCCGCCACCTTCACTGTTCAAACGCATTTAATTCCGCCATTGTTCTTCGGCGCAGATAACCGCTATCGCGTTGGAATAAATTCCATTGTTTCAACTCCATTATGTATTTAAATGTCTATACGATAATTTATTCATTATAATAGAGCTGTCTCTTAAATTTGTCAGTGTTTTGGTATCATGTAATCATTTTATTAATTAAATTTATCGTAATAAGAAGAGTGCAATGAAGGCCCAACATTAAATACACGTTGTCTAGAGGAAATGAACCACACTAATTAAGCTTTAATTAAACCGGTAAAGAGTCGATAAAGGGTAATATGTTGCCAAAATGTAATTGGTGAATATCGAACAGAAAGGTTCGCGGTTACAAAGGTTTTGGTCAAGAGCTCCAACACTGTTTAAGATTTATATAATGGGAGATCTTATTATTAATACTTGTATTCGATATAGTGGCTGGTAAGTATCAGGATTTAAAAAGACAGTGTTAAGATGTGACAAAACCCATGGATTATATACAAACGTTTAACAAGCAAAGGAAATATTTTTTTAATCTAACGGCGATTCGTTCTTGCCTTTACTCGTATATTGGTATTCGTATTCGATACCAATACTTGTACCAGTTTAGCTTTTTTATTGTCATGTTATGGGAATATAGTAGCAGTTAATATTGATCTAACTTCAGGAACCAATTTTTCAAATGCTATATTATGGATTTCGTTGAGAGTGTTCACTAACGGTTCTATTATTTCACCCAACCAAAACTCGTCGTGTATTTAACAAAAATGGTTATTGCATTAACGATTTGTTCGTTAATATTGGTCCAAAAAAAATTGTCATTGCATAAATGAATCTCCGTTCCTTAACTGATAACTCTGCACGTAAAACAATGACCACCGTTTTTAATGTAATGATTGCATTCTTTGAAATATTGCGATATATTAACAACCAAGTTATCAAGCTTTTAGAAATTTGACGTTATGTTAATTACCCTGATTGTTACATTTACAATAGCAAGTTATGCTTTTAAACGATATATTTTGTAATTACCGGGGATTGTAAATTATACCGGGTGTCCCAAAAATTGCAGCTGGCGGCTATATCTCGGGGATAGTTCAGCGTAGAAGTTTGAAGTAAAAGTATTTTATGACAAATAAGGTATCGTAGACTTTAACCAAAATAAGTTTCAAGTCAACCTCACTGCAAGAGGGCATAAATAATAAAAAATATTACAAAAATTAAATAAAATTCATTTCTGACCCATGCAGCTTAGTCAGGTTTTGCATTAAGCAATCTAGACTAAAATTTTGTTTGTTCCATGCCATCATTTAAGATACGAATTTGTGTGGAATTATGTAGTAATTTCAAGTAAAGGGATTTAGATATTCCTTTGACATTTTCGTTCAACAGCATTTTTTTATTTTTGTTTTAAAGCTTGAAGGTATTTTAGTTAATTCTAGGATGTTACATTTGTCATAAAATTTGTTATCCCAAACCTCCACCTTAAACAATCTTAGAGATACAGGCACTGTCCATCCTTACTAGGACACTGGGTATAAGAAATCACTGAAAAACAATAYGTAAGTGTATAAAGTYTATTAAACATTAAAAATACACTATGTTTGCCAACTATAAACATAATCAAAATAAAGCATTTCTTCCTAGTAACAAAACAAATAAAACATAACACCCTACATACATTGTGCAAAAAAAAACCATTAGATTTTGACTAGGTAGCTTATGAATAAGCTAAATAAGAATCCAAAATAAAAGAGACTTCCTAGAAAATTCTAAATTAAAAATGAAAAAAAATAAACGTGTCGATGGCATGTATCTTGAATATTGACAATATCTGTACCTATGCATATTAAAAATGGTTGAATAGCCCCTATTTTTGAGATATTGCAAGTAGTCCTCAATTTGTCGACGACCTTGTCCACAAAACAGTATCGATTAAATGATGGTTACCCTCTCTGTATTTTTCTTTCCATTTTTTCCCTTTTGACTGCTTCTTGTGTGTGTAGTTGTAGCTGTAAAAACATAAAGAAAGGTTCAAATCTGTTTAGTCACCTCAAACCAAAAATACCATTAAAATTTCAGTCAGGTGTGGTTTATTGTTTAAAATATGTCAGTTGTGGTAAAAATTATGTAGGACAAACGTCCCATCTATCTAATAGATTAGCTCTTCACAAAAGTGACATCACCACAAAACGTGATAGATGTGCTCTAGCTGAGCATATATTAATTAGGGTAGATAGGGATAACGTTAAAATTTTAGACAAAGAACAGCAAACCAATAAAAGATTAATTCTTCAAATGTATCATATTAATAGAACAGAAAGCACCATCAACAAAAATCAGACACAAATCAATTAAGTAATATTTACGCATATTTACTGTCTCCTGACATTCTTCATTAAAATTCTATCTATTTGCACTGTGACTTGACATTATAAGTTTGACAAAAAAAATTGGTATTGTTTTATTTTTGAAATGTGTCATCTAATATTAATTACAAGGAGAAAATTTACCAAAGGCTTACTAATATATGTATATAGGTGTATGTTAGAGAACGTGGCATGTGTTTGTAAAAAACTGATTTATAACAATCTAAGAATTTGTAAGTTAAATGTGTTAAATATTCTGTAATTTATAAGTGCTGTTTTTACAGAAGCCCTGAAGAAGACTTTAATAAAGTCGAAAGCTTGGCAATAATTAAAGAGTTCACTCTGTTATAAATAACAACAAGGTCGATTGCCCCCAAATTTAAGAAAAATATTAATATTGTGTATATTAATAAACTAGCATTACAACAACTTATCCGGTTATTAGTTAAAAATAGTGGTTGTGATTGACAATAATGCATCCTTGTTACAATAACCATTTTTATTAAATTAGGACGCATTTGTTTTTAACTAAGTACTGCAGTGTTTGATAAAAACGTTTAAACAACGATTACAAAAAATTGTAAATTTATAACAATCTAGTTATTACATTAATGATTTAGGTGGAGCGTTAACAAACGTTGATTCATAACTAAAATGAAAATTTTATATTAATGTAAATTTGGTCCATGACAGCATTTCGTTCAATTTACAACCAAAATTTTTTTTGAGTGTTGTAGTATTTTATTTACTTTTTGTACTAACTAACTAATTTAATCAATCCTGTCTAAAATTCCAAAAGTTTAGATGTTTTCTTCCTTTTTATAGTGTAATTCTAAGCTAACACTACATCGTGTAGGTGTCAGTAACTATACACAAATTTATAGTGCACACCTTATTATTATGAACTAAGCAGAATACATTAATTTTGTGCGAGACCCCTTATTCTTTAGTCCGTACTAGCTTGCCACTATTAAGTTACACACAACAAACAAGAAGTTGGTCTCTAGCTGTGTAGGGGTTGAGGGGAATTGAATTGGAAAGTCGTGGTTTTGTGAGAGTATCGCGTCGCACATGATCAACTAGTCCCCCGAGAAACTTACACCGCACCCTAAAGTTCCGAGCAGTAGGCACCCATATCATATTAATTCAGTTAAGCAAGTTGTCCACTTATATCAGAATTTAATCGCGTGATCGTCGGAATGAGCCCCTTCGAAAGGACACTTTCATCAACGGCAGCGGCATGGAGCGTTCAGACCGATAAAATCACGAATCACTGATCTTCCCGGCAGTGACAAGAAAAATTGACGTTTAGATAGCAACTTGTAGAGTTAGATAGCTATCGAAGGTAGTGGCATTACTCAAGTTGTCACTTTGGGGAACTCACCGGACGCATATTTTATGGAGGTGACGGTAGGCTACCGACGTAGATATATCAACAAAGCCTCAACATCAATATAGTGCGCCCCACACAGATACATACCGATCTGTCTATCTAAACGTTGGACGTGCGAAATTCGGCGACGGCATTTAAGGGACCAATAAGGTCGAGGAGGGTGAATAAATATTGACCTCTTAAAACGCCTTCGCGGAGTAGAAGCCTCTTCCGAAACTTCTATCTACGGTTTATTTCCCAGATAGAAAATATTTATTTACTACTTCGTAAGCTGGGAGAACGAGTTTTCCTTCGCGTTTTTATTTATATTTGATCACGGGATGACAAAAGAAATATCTTATAAAAAGGAGCTGGCGCGTCTCGGTATCAACAGGGACCCATACCTGAAAAGTTTTTCGATTTGGCAATCCCCCTGAAACGATGATGCTTTAAACAACGCTGGCGTTTTATTGGACAACCGTTGTTGTAGTTAATTTCTGAATATTATACACCCATACGCAAAAATTGTAGGTACATATCATTGTTTGACATCTTATTAACTTCCATTTATATAACTGTACTAAATCAACCGGCGCAGTACCAAAAGTATTTGAGAGTGAAGAAAATTATAAAGGTATTTATAAACAAAATACTGCACATAAAATACATTGAAACTATTCACACATTCAGTGTTTAAACCGCGTTATAAATTAACTTTGACTGTATATTAATCTTGAAACATATCGGTTACGCATTAAAGAAACTGGAGAATGTTTAAATCGACAACAAAGGTAAACTGTCTATGATGTCATGGACTATTTTAAACTACTTTTAATTCATTTAATAATAAATTACATGGACAATAGTCCAAACAAGACCCTCCAATCTATAAAATACCAAAATATTTAAGATTTGTGAATGCCTTCAAATTTCGAATAATCTTTATAATTATTCTCACTGTATTTATTTGTAGGGTTTGGCTCCTGTTTTTATTTAATTAAAGACACTTTAATCAACAAATATTATTTTATAAATTGACACACTAGTATGAAATTAATATGACATTTACAATTTTGATGTTAATATAAAATGTACCATAGAGACAGAGAAGAAAAACACACTTAACTATCTAGATCTTACTTTAACTAAAAGGATAACAAAATTCTCACAAAATGGCATTCAAAACCAACTGCATCAGGAAGACTACTAAATTACCACTCTAAATAAKTAAAAATAGCTATCCTATACAACACTATACAACGAATAAAATTAACTAGTTCAGAACTTAGAATTAAAACTTTACACACTATTACTAAAATACTAAAAAAAATAACAACTACCCAACTAAATTAATACGTAATATAAAACAACAAACAAAAAAACTATACAATAGTATTCAATACGAAAAACAAGAAAAAAACACAAACATAACATACTTAACATTACCATATATACCATCCCTTACTCAAAAAATAGAAATCCTACTAAAACCACATAATTTCCAAATTACATATAAACCAATTAACATGATTAAACAATTCTACACACCGTTAAAAACAAAAGCACCAAAAGAAAGAAGACAACAAACAATATATAGGACAAACAGGACAACACTTAAAAAACAGACTACAACAACATAAAAATAATAACAACTACAGAGCTCTAAAAATTCATCAAGAACAAACTAACCACACTTTTGACTTTGATAATACCAAAATTATTACTACAGAAAAACATAAATGTAAAAGACAATTTTTGAAAATGATACATATACAAAAAACCCAAACGCATGTGCAAACGACAGGACTTACATACAAGGACTAAGTAATACATACAACACTATCATTTAAACACACACTCTCACCATCACATTTACCATCCACCTATATACACAATAATAGCAAAGGAACAAACTCAAAGGTACATTTTATATTAATATCAAAATTGTAGATGTCATAATAATTTCATATTAGTTTGTCAATCTATAAAATAAGCATATTTGATAAAGACCTAAATTATACGTCGAAACGTCATATTTATAGGTAAAAGCGTCTTTAATTAAATAAA
This sequence comes from Rhyzopertha dominica, assembly GCA_025024175.1. Taxonomy (NCBI): domain Eukaryota; kingdom Metazoa; phylum Arthropoda; class Insecta; order Coleoptera; family Bostrichidae; genus Rhyzopertha; species Rhyzopertha dominica. The sequence goes on from QCXZ01000137.1 coordinate 73,633,592, forward strand.
AACGGGAGCCAGAACCTACAAATAAATACACTAAGAATAATTAATACGAAAGGACTCCACAAAATTAACATCAAAATCTATGTAATAGTGTCCAGGTCTTTAAATTTCTGACTCATACCTTCCTACCAACAATACTTTTCAGAAGTTTTAGATCATCTACCCACAACGATACTCTAGAATAGCCCAATACGTTTGATAAGCATATACGCTGTACAAAACATTTATAAGTTGGAAAAAACAAATTTAGTTTTATGGATTCAAATCGGTCACTACTACTACAGACTTAAATCAGTTTTAAAATTAAAAGCACAAAATGTGAGATAGCTTGAGTAGGACATATCTGTATGTTCTGTTGCAAAATTTTAATTGATAATTAATTGAAGTAATTAAGCATTTAATTAATTGACGCTAATGAACTTTTTTCAGGATTTTTGATTATTTAATGTGTGGATTTAGGTGGTGGGGGGTTGGTGATGCGATGGATGATTGCTAGCTGATGAGAAATTGGAGTGGAACTTTTAATTTGATTATTTAGTTATATGAACTTATATTGGACATTATATCCGATTAGATTATTTAGTTAAACTTTAAATGGAACATTGTAGTGGAAATAAATTGTGATGACGCATTGGTTATGTGATGAACGATTGTAGATGTTTTCTTAATGATTTTTAATTAGTCGATTAAATAATGAAGTGTTTACGTGTTATATGTTGAGCAAATCAACTTTGGTAGTGGATATAATTAGGAAATGAATAGAGGGTATGTAAAAAGGTTTTTTTTTCTTTGTAGTTGTTTAGGAAAAATAGAAAAATATACAAATAGATGCGGAATATTTTTCATATATGTATTTAGATGTAATTATACAACTAAAAGCCTATAAAATACAAAACTATAATAATAATAATAATAGTAATCGCTTAACACTAAGGTGAAGGGAAAAATTTACGAATTATAAAAATAATGATGATGAAGGATGTGGATATGAGCGGGATTGGGTGCAGGAGGTGGGGGGTTTTCGTGCTGGTTAAAGTTGGCATTGTATGGCGGCTGAGGATGTTCGGGAGCGGGTACAGGTGTAGGGGGGTGATAATGAGTCGGCTGGGGCTGCTCCCTTGGAGGCTGCGGGGGCGGTGGGACCTGTGGTGACCTCGGTCTCATCACATGTCGTCCATAAGGATGATACCGGTGTCCCTGATGCATCGGAGGCACCGGTATCTCCGGAAATAGCGGATGAGCCGGCTGGGGTTGCTCCCTTGGAGGCTGCGGGGGCGGTGGGAACTCCGGTGACCTCGGTCTCATCACATGTCCATAAGGATGATACCGGTGTCCCTGATGCATCGGCGACATCGGAGGCGCCGGTATCTCCGGAAATACCGGTAGGAGTGGTGGTGGTGATGGTGATTGAAACCTCAGTTCCGGTTCATCTTCGAACAGCGGTTCCGGAACTCCTCCCGCTATTCTTAATTGCTGCGCTCCAATTTCTAATCCCAAGAAGGAAAAACATTTTGCTTTAGTAATAATTGGTAAATTTTAAGTTATTGTTTAATTTGTTACCTCCGTAATAGTTTTGACTACGCTCCTCCTCCAGAGCTGATGACGGCAGAGGTTGAAAACCTGAACATAATGATAAAAAAGAAAAAAAAACATATTAGGAAATTAAATATAAGCTTAAGTTTAAGTAATCATTACCTGCCATCATCAACCTCTCTTCTACTCCCATGAACGGTCCATGATCGATGAATGACTCATTTCCTCCTTTTTTTAAGAGAGAATTTGTAATTAGAATTAAATTCAACAGTATCTAAGAGTAACCGTATTTTACCTGCAAGAGTGTCCGACGTTACGCGTCTACACGGTTCAACGGCTGCAGCGTTCAACCTTTGCACAGACGGGCCCGCTGTTGCCAGGGAAGGCAATCCAGGTACATCTGCAGAAAATACAAAAATAGATAACTTTTATATATGAGAGAACATGTACGCAAAATATGTCATTGTTAAATTCTTACCTGTGCTAGGTATCGCTGAGGACATTCTGATCTGCATTAGGGCCAAGTTCTGCCAGATCATTATCATCTATGATGATTAATGATCTTGTAGAACTTGAAAGCACCGCTTTGATCAGAGATTACATCGTTAACTCGATCATTTGAATGAAACGAATTCCCTCAGTAGATCTCTGATGTTATTGCCAGATCAGGCATTGGAATCCGTCTCACCCCTGCTTATAGAAATTCTGCAAAATGGACACTCGTGCCTGGGTATCTTTCTGCACATGATAGGCACATTATGTGCCCGTTCATGCATTGGACTATTCTCCCGTCCATATACTCCAAGCCAAATAAAACATTGAATAGCTCTTAGCAACTGCATTAGCAGAATGCCGAAGTTAATAAGTCTGTAAGAAATAATAATATTGTTAATTTAAAAAAAAGGTGCGGAGGTATTGGTATGAAGAAGAAGAGTGGTTATCAAAAAAGACAAAAGGAAAATCAATATACTTACAATAATTGTTGGCGATCCATGTTCTCTTACACACACACACACTGAACACGAAAACTCTAGATTTATTTTCGAAGCCACTGGTGTAAAAGCCTCTGTAACCGCTTCAGATTTTATGCCTTTTTCCACCACGTCCTCGAAAATACGGTTTTAGGGGTGTTTTCCACAAAAACAGATGCTTAGCGGCGGTACCCTTTTAAAAATTTTGTTCAAAATCAACTATTCCATAGTCACTGTCGGCTCGTGTGACCGCTGACAAGGGTTAAGTGGTTAAGATTTACAAACTTGTCCGTTCTTTGTGAAGTTGTTACTAGAACCGTACCCGTAAGCCAACAGGTTTAAACAAGTCTCGAAGTCCGACACCAAGGAGCCAAAGCGTCAGAATTTATTTTAAAATAAAACAAATTATTTCTCCAAAAAAGATTAAATACCGGAACTAGGAATTTTTATAGTAGGTGTTCCAGCACAGTTTTTTTTTTTTAGTACATAGTTACAGACAAATTACTGTAAAGCAGTTATAAATTGGTTGTATAACAATTATTATATAAAAAAAAACAGTGTTATAAAATATTGCGATATTACGTATTATGCAATGATACTGTTGCATTCAACAACTTCAAAGGGACCTCCCAGTGTTGTAATAACTGATTTGGCGGAAATGTTTTATTTTCCTAATGACTCGTTAAAGTTACAACCCATTGCTTCTTCAACAAAATAAGAAAGCATGCCCGCAGACCGAAAAACTAGATGTCATAAGATATGTGTAGTGTTGATTTCCTATTTTGTGTATCTTGTAGTTACAGAAAACTAAACTATTACCAATTAAAACTTTCTATAAAAAAAACATATGTATATGTGTACAAAAACTTTGAAGCGTCACCAACTTAATAAGTATTTCATCAATTAAGAGATAACTTAAAAAATACGACATAACGTTTAATCATATGGCATTATAAACCTAACTGGACTGCTTACAAACCTCATTTTATAATCAAATTTCCTTATAAATTTGATTGTTACGTTTTGGTAATTTTTTGTTGGCTTGTTACAATGGCGGCCATACATGTGATTAAAATCTAAAAAAAAAACAATAATATGGCTTCCGTTTTTTATAAAAACACATATATCACAGAAAAATATCTGTAGAATAACACTGATTTTTACATGATAGAATCAAGGCTTAATAAAATAGTTTTATAAATGTTCACCGGGTGAAAATTCAGTGTTAAGTAACATTTAAAAAAAAACCCTTTATAAAATAGTTTGAACCATTCGAAAATAGTTGTATAAAGCGTTCTGTAATGTAGTCTTAATACTATTTTTTATATAATTTGCTGTGACAACGTTCTTAACACTAAACTATATAAGAATTTAATGTAATGAAGCTGAATACTCGTTAGGGAAACCTTATAAAATAAAATAGACATCGGGGAACGCTAATAAAATAAAAAAAATAGGTAAAGTTAATATGCTCTGTTATTTGAAATTAAATAAATTATATATTGCTTATTGGGAAAAATCCTTTGAGGTAAATTTTATCACCAGCAAGCAATTACTTCGGCTTTCAGCATACAATTGCAATTTCAATTACACATTGCAATCTTAAGCTCACAGCAAGAAGCTAATGCGCTGTAGCAATGCATCGCATCAGTTTTTTTCCAGAAATGAACCAAAACGGTAAAACAAGTCATTACTTCGGCTTTTAGCAAAAATAGCATTTCCATTTGAGTTAAGTGGACAAGTATTTTCTCAGAACTTAGTAGCCCGTTCTATAAAACCTTATTATTCTAGTCGTAAATACCCTCAACTGAGCAGCAAACACAAAGTCAACAGGCTCAAACAAGTCTTTCAAAAATCCGACATCACGGAGCCGAAGCGTTGGTCCAATCCTTCGGCTTTTAGCAGACAATAGCAATTCCAGTTATGCATTACAGTCTGAGCGGTTTGAGTAAACCGCCATTGTGTAGGCTTTTAGCGAAAGAAAAAGTCGTTTCTACCTGTGGTTTCACTTAAGATTTATTGGTCGCGTGTCTAAATAGCATTTTGACAGGTTCATGTCAACCTCTAATAAGCTGAAGCCTCTTTCTAATGCACTTTAGGGAAAAAAACAAAAAGGAAAAATGACAGGTGCAATTTAGAAGAATAGCTACAAGTTCAAACCTGCATTCTGCTTCCTTTGTTGTAAGGCTGTATAAAAAGGCGTTCGGTCCGTAGTTACACACAGTTAACAAGCAGTCAAGAGAAAGTGTGGTTTATCTGTTTGTGCGCGTTTTTTTTTTTGTTTTCCTTTTTTCTACACATATTTGCCTTTACGGCACTACTACTTTTTGCTGCTATATAAGGTATTGTAGTTTTTTTGTCGTTTTACTTAAATATGGAATATTTAAATGAAATTTCAACCAGTGCACCAAAAAGCCAGTCTCAAATTAAGCCAGAAGAATTAGTGCCGCAACATTGTTATGCAATCTTAAGAGCTAAGCAAACTCAAACCAAATATGGTCTCTCTACGTACCTTATTATCAAGTAGAGGAAGAGGGCAAAACTACTGAGAGGCTTTTGTTTTTACCAAGACGGCTGAATAATGGCTTCAGTGAAGAGTGTATTAATCTAATTAACAAAGAACCTAGTAAAAAGTATGTTAAGTTTCTAGGCTCTGCCAAAAGCTATTCTGGTGCTAAAGCATCTTATTTGTATGAGTTTGGTGATCTGTAATTAACGCTGTTTTTTTTTGCAAGTGCGAAAATTATTAGTTTAGTGCCTAGGTTGTAAGTCAAATTTTTAGTTAGTCAAAAATTGTAGTTTTAGAGGAAAATAAAAAAACATGCTCACCGCAGGTATGCAACGTAAATAGTGCTAGTTTTTCCTAACAATAATATAGTAAATACTTAGTGATCTACACTGGTAAGTACTGCATGTCATTTATTATCTTAATGTCACGTACTATC